>NC_069483.1:2211902-2252716 GCF_026875155.1 Cherax quadricarinatus
GCTTGTACATTATGCAAAAAACATTTTTTGAAAAATTAGATTGAAAATACTATTAAACTAAAACGGGAGAGAAAACCATTCAGTGTCGAAATGTCAAAAATGTTTTAGAAATTTAAAAAAAAATTTAGTGAAACAGAAAAGATCATTGGAAGAAACCTATCAATGTCAGACATTCAGAAATGTTTTTTTCATCATGACCAATTTTTTAAACAAAAAAGAGACATTATAATAAAAGTTTGCTTGTATTATGCGAAAAGACATTTTTTGAAAAAGTAGATTGAAAATACATTTAGAATATACGGGAGAGAAACCTATCAGTGTCAGAAATGTCAAAAATGTTTTAGTATTAAGAAATATTTAGTACAACATGAAAAGATACATAGGGAGAAAAACCATATCAATGTCAGACGTCAGAAATTTTTGTTCGTCTGACTTTTAGTACAAATGAAAAGGACAAAATTTTTAATAAGGGTTTGCTTGTACAAATGTAAAAAAAAAAATTTTTTGGAAAATAGACATGAAAAAACATACTAGAATTCATAGGGAAAGAAAAACTTATCAGTGTCAGAAATTCAGAAATGTTTTAGTGTTAAGGAATATTTAGTCACTTTAAAAGAGCAAAATATTATTAAAAGAAGTTTGTTGTACAATTGGGGAAAAATTTTTTTTTTGAGAAAATGGGGAGGGAAAAAACATACTAAAACTCATGGGAAAAAACTAAAAAACGAAAGTCAGAAATTTTTTAATCCCAAGGAATATTTAGTACAACATGAAAAGAAACATTATGTGGAAAAAAAAAGAAATAAAATAAAACACAATTATTAAAACATTTCAGAAATTTGGAACCCCTTTAAAAGCTATAAGTAATTTTTTTTTAAATTTATTTTTTAAAATGTTATTATTTGCTTCTAATGTTACGGTTTTAATATTTTTTTTATTTTATACTGAATTTAAATTTTGGTAATTAAATAAAAAAAGTTGTATTTTTTATTTTAAATATTAATTACACCATTCTATTAATTATTAAAATTTAAACAGCTTCTATTATATTTTTAACATTTAAAATTTAATTGTAATTTTGCTTAATTTTCCATGCGTTTTATTCTTATTAGGCCAAAAAGTTTACATTTTGGCATATCTCCAAGCCCTTAATAATTAGACTATTTAGCAATTTTTTGTCAAATAGGGTAAAAAATGGTTTTTCATATTCGGCCCGACATTTTTATAAATTTTTATTAAAATATATTATATAATTATAAAATATTTTAATATAATATATATATATATAAATTATATATAAATATATATATTGTGTGTGGTGGTGTGTGTGTTAAACAAAAAAACTTGAAAGAATGGTTCACAGAACCCACATGTTGCTAAAATTTGACATATGTGCAACTCTTGGGTATCTTTATTAAGGAAACATTTCTCCTGTGTATAGAATGATGAAGCCACTGTGTTGCAAAACATTTCCTTAATAAAGATACCCAAGAGTTGCAATGTTTGGGGTTTCTAATTTATCAACATGCGGTTGTGTGAACCATTCATTACAATCCTGTCAAGACACTTGCAACTTTCTGGGATCTTAACACTTGGGAATTTCTTCACTTGCCTACCCTTGGGCATGACCTACTTCCACATTGGGCAAATGTGACACCACCTACGACTGCTGCACCTCTCCTGCCTACAGTTTATCAAGATGCTTCTCTGCTATTTGACGTATTCTATTCAAGATTGATGGACTGGACCACATCTGATCAAGGTTGAGGACTGATTACCTCATTCTCCTGCGTTCTTCAAGTTTCTCATGTGTATGGACTGATTGAAGCCACTGTGTGGCAAAACGTTTCCTTAATAAAGATATCCAAGGGTTGCACAGGATGTCTAATTTATCATTCACTGTGAAAGGTAGTGAAATTCTATGTGCTTGTGATACTCACTTTGTTCAAGTGGAACTATGTAAGCAATAATCAAAGGAAGGCAATTAAAGGGCGAGATCCACACCTCACAGTCAACTCCCACAATAAGAAACACCTTGATGCATGACGATACTGGATTCATAAGAAAAGAGGAAACATGCAGTCGTCCGCTTGGCCAAATAGGCAGGTCCTTCACGACTTCCAACTAAATAAATATTCTACCCAGAAATAAGATTTATTATTTGTCCAATGTATTATTAAATTCTTCCCAAATTTTATTAGTAATAAAATGAATCTAATTTATATAAATCAAAGGAAAATATTCACATTATTTTCAAACTGCTTTTTATGAAACAAGATTCAATTTATCTGTCATCATGGACTGGTTTTCTCAAAACCCCCCCTTTTTTGAAATCAATTGGATGGTTAAAATGTCTCACAAGATAAATAGAGCATTAGAATCTTGTCTCCAGTTCTAATGCTATATTTATGTTGTTTTAATCTAAGTTAGAGATTTATACAGTTTGACCGTTAATAAACTTTATCGCAAATTTTACAAGGTATCTTTTTTTAGATACGTCCATCAGCATTTTGGGGGGAATTCTTTATCAAAAGTTTTTTTTTTACTGTATTCAAGATTTCTAAATACAACTTTAATATTATAAGTCTTAAGAAGGGAAGGCATATCAACCAAGTTTTCGATTGTAAGGGAGAAACCAACATATTTTTAGTTGTATAAGGTTGGTTGTTCCCTTTTTGTTGTTGTAAAACGTAGTTTCTTGCAATTTTAATGATTTATCAATTACATTCTCGGGTATTTCAGATCATTGTCTATTTCATAAATTTTGGATATTTCGTCATTATTATCTCTGGACTACAAATTAGTAATGCTCTCAAATACATTGATGATAAAACAGACAGTTTAACTCTATCTTTGATGCGACGAACAAATAGTGGACATAGGAAAGTTATTTGCAGGTTTTCTGTAAAATTTAAAAATTTGAAATCATTATTACGTTAATAATTAAAAACATTAGAAAAGGCAATGAGTCATTTTCTTAAACAGGAAACAGTAAAGGTTTATAGTATGGGCTAAGTCTATTTAATTTGCCAAGGAATGGTGTATATCTAATTCTTTTGGCAATAAGACTAAAAATATCATCAACATATCTGAACCATTTGCTGTGTGGGGAGGTTGTGTTAAGCATCCTTGTTTTAAAAAATTCCATGTATTGGTTACTCAAGAACAGATGGAAAGCGGGATTTCATTGCCTACCAAATGTCTGAGTGTAAAAACTTATCATTAAATACAATTTTGCATCAACAATGCAAAGTTAATAAGTTTAATGATGGTAGGACTGGCAATGTAAATCATAATTTATGAGATCTTCAGATGAGAAGGAAACTTAATAAAATTCATCAACAGGAACCTTTGTAAAACAAGAACTAACATCAAAACTAACCATGTCAAAATAATTTATATCAGTCAAGGAACTTAATTTGTCAATTAAATCTATGTTGTTTTTAACATTAAAGTTAGAAATTTTACCAACAATATGGCTCAAATGTTAACATGCCATTTTCATAATTTTTACGAAACTGATCATTATTGAGCTAATAATGAAGATGAAATAGATGAAGAACTATCCAAAAATTTATGAAATAGCCAATGATCTGAAATACCCAAGAAATGTAATTGATAAATCATTTAAAATTGCAAGAAATACTTTTTTACAACAATAAAAGGGACAACCAACCCCTTATTCAACTAAAATACGTTGGTTTCCCTTACATGAAACTTGGTTGTATTATGCCTTCTCTTCTTAAGACTTTTAATATAAAGTTGATTTAAATCTTGATTCAGCAAAAAAACTTTTTTGAAAAGGAATTACCCCTCAAAAATTCTGAACGGACGTGTCTAAAAGATTCCTTGTAGAATTTGTGATGAAGTTTATTACGGTCAAACTTAATTTATCAACTAAATCTAAGTTCTTTTAACATTAAAGTTAGTACTCTACGGTCGTATTCGGTGTCACACGAATACTTTCTCTAGTAATCTACGGTCCTATTCAGTGTCACACTACTACTTTCTCTAGTACGCTACGGTCCTATTCTGTGTCACCATACTACCTTCTCTAGTACTCAACGGTCATATTCAGTGTCAAACTACTATGTTTTCTAGTACTCTAGGGTCCTATTCAGTGTCACATGATTACCTTCTTTGGTACTCTACGGCCGTATTCAGTTTCACACGACTACCTTCTACATTACTCTACAGTCCTATTCAGTGTCACATGATTACCTTCTCTAGCACTACATGGTCCTAGTCAGTGTCACACGACTATCTTCTCTAGTACTCTGCCGTCCGACTCAGTGGAACACGACTACCTTCTCTAGTACTATTCAGTTCTATTCAGAGACACATCTACCTTCCCTAGTACTCTTCGGTCCAATTCAGTGTCACACGACTACCTTCTCTAGTACTCAACAGTGCTATTCAGTGCCACACGACGACATTCTCTAGTACTCTACAGTTTTATTCAGTGTCACATGATTACCTTCTCTAGTACTCGACGGTCCTATTCAGTGTCATGCTACTACCTTCTGTAGTACTCTACGGCCCTATTCAGTGTTACACAACTATCTTCTCTGGTACTGTACAGTCCTATTCAGTGTCACTCTGACCTACCTTTCTCTTGTTACTTTATGGCCCTAATTTATTCACACAAATACCTTCTCTAGTACGCTTCGGTCCTATTCATTTAACAACGGACTACCATCTTAGTACTATCCGGTCCTATTAAGTGCACACGGGACTTCAACTTCCCATAGTACTCTACGGTCATATTCAGTGTTACCCGAATACCTTCTCTAGTACTCGACGGTCCTATTCAGTGTCACTCGACTACCTTCTCTAGTACTCTACGGCCCAATTCAGTGTCACACGACTATCTTCTCTGGTATTCAACAGTCTTATTCAGTGTCACACGACTACATTCTCTAGTAGTCTATGGTCCTATTATATGTCAGACAACTACCTTCTCTAGTACTCTATGGTCCTATTCAGTTTAACACGACTACCTTCTTTAGTACTCAACGGTCCTAATCAGTGTCACACGACTACCTTTTCTTTTACTCTACAGTCCTATTCAGTGTCACACGACTACCTTCTCTAGTACTCTACGGTCATATTCAGTTTAACTCGACTACCTTCTCTAGTACTCTATGGTCCACTTCAGTGTCACATGACTACCTTTTCTTTTACTCTACAGTCCTACTCAGTGTCACACGACTACCTTCTCTAGAACTCTATGGTCCTATTCTGTGTCACACAACTACCTTCTCTAGTACTCTATGGTCAGATTCAGTTTAACTCGACTACCTTCTTTAGTACTCTATGGTCGTATTCAGTGTCACACGATTACCATCTCTAAACTACGGTCCTATATCAGTGTTACTTGACTGCCTCTCTAGTACTCTATGGTCTTATTCAGTGTCACACGACTACCTTCTCTAATACACTACGGTCCTATTCAGTGTCACACGACTACCTTCTCTAGTACTCTACGTTCCTAGTCAGTGTCACACGACTACCTTCTCTATTACTCTACAGTCGTATTCAGTGTCTCTCGACTACTCTTGTACTTACGGTCCTATTCGTGTCACACAGCTACTCCTCTACAATTCTACTCTCATATTCAGTGACATATATACCTTCTCTAGTACTCTACGGTCCTATTCAGTGTGACACGACTACCTTCTCTAGTTCTCTATGGTCATATTCAGAGTCAAACGACAACCTTCTCAAGTACTCTATGGTTCTATTCAGAGTCACACGACTACATTCTCTAGTACTCTACGATCCTATTCAGTGTCACACGATTACTTCTCTAATACGCTATGATCCTATTCAGTGTCAAAGGACTAAATTCTCTAGTACTCTGTGGTCCTATTCAGTGTTACACGATTACTTTCTCTAGTAATCTACGGTCCTATTCAGTGTCACACGACTACCTTCTTTAGTTCTCTATGGTCATATTCAGTGTCAACGAGTACCTTCTCTAGTACTCTGCAGTCCTATTCAGTGTCACATGACTACCTTCTCTAGTACTCTACAGTCCGATTCAGGGTCACAAGACTACCTTCTCTAGTAGTCTTCGGTCCTATTCAGTGTCAAACGACTACCTTCTCTAGTACTCAATGGTGCAATTCAGTGACACACGACTACCTTCTCTAGTACTCTAAGGTCCTATTCAGTGTCACACGATTACCTTATCTAATACACTAAGGTCCTATTCAGTGTCAAACGACTAAATTTTCTAGTACTCTTTGGTCATATTCGGTGTCACACAACTACTTTCTCTAGTAATCTACGGTCATATTCAGTGTCACATTACTACTTTCTCTAGTACGCTACGGTCCTATTCTGTGTCACCCGAATACCTTCTCTAGTACTCAACGGTCATATTCTGTGTCAAAGACTATGTTCTCTAGTATCTAGGGTCTAATCAGTGTCTCCGATTACCTTCTTTGGTACTCTACGAGCCCTATTCCAGTTTCTCTCGATTACCTTCTACATTACTTAAGTCCTATTCGTGTCACTGATGCCTTCTCTAGCACTATATGTCCTAGTCAGTGGTCGCACGACTATTTTCTAGTTACTCTGCCGTGCCGGGAACTCAGTGGCAACGACTACCTTCTCTAGTACTCTTCAATTCTATCAGTTGGAACATCTACCTTTCTCTAGTACTCTTCAGTCATATTCAGTTTCACCGACTACCTTCTCTAGTACTCCACGTGCTATTCAGTGTCACACGAGTCATTCTCTAGTACTCTTGGTTTTATACAGTGTCCACGATTAGATTCTCTAATTCGCAATGGTCCTCTTCAGTGTCAAACGACTAATTCTACAGTACTCTACGGTCTATTCAGTGTCACACGATACCTTCTTTTTACCTACAGTCCTATTCAGAATGTCACACGGACGCCTTCTCTTAGTACTTCTACTGTCCTATTCAGTGTCACACAAAACATTCTCTAGTAGTATATGGTCACTCCAGCGCTCAGTCGTCACCCACGACTATGTTCTCTTTTATCTACGTCTATTCAGTGATGCATCCTACATTCTTAGTACTCTTCGGTCCTATTCAGTGTTTATGATTACCTTTCTCTAGTTCTATATTGTCCTATCAGGGTCTCAGACTACATTCTCTGGACTGTAGGATCTGTGTCATTCGAGACTACTCTTAGTACTAGGTGGTTCTATTCAGTGTCACACGACTACCCTCTATAGCACTTACGTCCTATCCAGATGTCGGCATGGACTACCTTCTCTTGCCACTCTAGGTTCTATCTGTGGACAACTTCTACCTTCTCTAGTAGTCTTCGGTTATATTCACTGTCACACGACTACCTTCTCTAGTACTCTACAGTGCTATTCAGTGTCACACGACTACCTTCTCTAGTACTCTACGGTCCTATTCAGTGTCACACGATTACCTTCACGCAGTGTAGTGTATATACAGTAAGTCAGGGAAGCCACACAGTGTATTTTATACAGTAAGTCAGGGAAGCCACACAGTGTAGTCTATACAGTAATTCAGTGTTCTATTCGAGTTTGTTTACGTGTTCTGGTAGGGGTAGAAAATGATGCATCTTCGGAGGTTTCTTACTTTATTGTGAAGTCGTGATGGTACAAGGCTTGTGTGTTGTGCCATGGCCCGGGCCGGGCCATCCCACGAGAGAGAGCTAGGAGTAGGCCTTGTGTCTACCTGCTAGGCCACAGTGAGAGTGAGAGCGAGTCAATGGCATGGAAGGCTGAAGTGGCAAACGATGTAGGTGGCGCACAGCATGGCACGAAATATGAATAAGTAGCAGACAGCATGGGCTCTCTGTGCAGTAGTGCAGACTGTCTACATATGCACGGCCACCTTCCAGCATGTCCCGACGTGAAATTATGATGGTAAAAGAAACTCTCGTCTCCCTCGCGTAGGAACTGGCACCGAACACAAAAATAAAAAACATTATATCATTTGGCCATGGAAAAAAAAACTTTCTACAGTGAGGGAAGTGTCATACAACTCCCTTCTCTAGTACTCTATGGTCCTATTCAGTATCACACGACTAATTTCTCTAGTACTCTATGGTCATATTCAGTGTCACACGATTACCTTCTCTAGTTCTCTAAGGTTATATTCAGTGGCACATCTACCTTTTCTAGTACTCTTAGGTCCGATTCAGTGTCACACGACTGCGTTCTCTAGTACTCTTCTGTCCTAATCAGTGTCACATGAGTACCTTCTCTAGTATTCTACAGTGCCATTCAGTGTCACACGACGACATTCTCTATTACTCTACGGTTTTATCCAGTGTCACACGATTAAGTTCTCTAATACGCTATGGTCCTATTCAGTGTCAAACGACTAAATTCTATAGTACTCTACAGTCCTATTCAGTGTCACATGACTACTTTCTCTAGTATTCTATGGTTCCTATTTCAGTGTCAACGCACTACCTTCTCTAGTACTCTACGTGCTATTCTTTGTCACCGACTACCTTCTCATAAGTGCTCAACGGTCCTATTCAAATGGTCCACGGACTACATTCTCTAGTAATAGATGGGGTCCTATTCAGTGTCAACGGATACCTTCTCTAGTACTATATGGTCCTGTTCTCTGTCACACGACTAAATTATTAGTACTATAACAATCCTATTCAGTGTCAACGACGAATTCTCTAGTACCTTACAGTCGCTCTTCAGTGTCACCCGACTACTTCATAGTACTCAACAGTACTATTCCAGTGTACTAGAATACCTTCTCGATTACTTACGGTCCTATACAGTGTCACACGACTAACTTCTCCAATACTCTATTGTCTTATTCAGTGTCACTCGTCTAATTTTCTAGTTAGTACTTCTTCGGTTCCTACTCAGTGTCCACACAACTCTTTTAGATCACTTTGGTCTATTCAGAATTAAACGGACTTCCCTTCTCTAGTACTTATGGGTCATATTCAGTGTCACACGCATTATCTTCTCTAGTACTCTATGTGTTATATTCAGTGAGACATCTACCTTTTCTAGTACTTTCGGTTTTTCAGTGTCAACACGACTAGTTCTCAATTACTCTAGTGTCGAATTCAGTGTCTCACGAGTACATTCTTAGCACTTTACGGTTCCTTTTAAGTGTCACCGACTACCTTATCTTGTGCTATAACGTCCTATTTCAGTGTCAGACGGACTTATCTTCTCTTGCACTCTACTGTTCTCTTCAGTGCACTATCTTCATTCTCAAGTATTCTTCGGTCCTATCAGTGATCACTCGACTACCTCTCTAGTACTTACGGTGCTATTTAGTGTTCACGACTACTTCTCTAGTCTCTACGGTTCCTTTCAGTGTCACACGATTACCTTCTCTAATACTCTTTGGTCCTATTCATGTCAAAAGGACTATAATTCTCTAGTACTTCCCAGTGTATTCAGTTGTCACATGTGTACTTTCTCGAGTTAATCTACGTCCAATTCAGTAGTAACACTACTATCTCTCTAGTTACTCTCTGGTCCTATTCTGTGTCACCAGACTACTTTCTCTAGTACTCAACGGTCCTATTCAGTGTCAAATGACTATGTTCTCTAGTATATAGGGTCCTATTAGTGTCATACGACTGCTTTCTATGGTCTCTATGCGTCCTTTATTCAGTGTCACAAGGATACCTTCTCTATTACATTACTGTCTTTTCAGTGTCACATGATTACCTTCTCTAGTACTCTATGGTCGTAGTCAGTGTCACACGAAAACCATTCTGAGTACTCTATGGTCTTGTTCAGTTGTACACAACTACCTTCTCTAGTAACTATTGCGGTCCTATTCAGTGTTACATGATTACCTTCCTCTAGTCTCTATTGTATAGTCAGTGTCCCACGAGTACCTCTTAGTACTCTGTGGAGTTCTATTCAGTGTCACACGACTACCCTCTCTAGCACTCTATGGTCCTATTCAGTGTCAGATGACTACCTTCTCTTGCACTCTACGGTTCTATTCAGTGACACATCTACCTTCTCTAGTAGTCTTCGGTTATATTCACTGTCAAACGACTACCTTCTCTAGTACTCTACGGTGCTATTCAGTGTCACACGACTACCTTCTCTAGTACTCTACGGTCCTATTCAGTGTCACACGATTACCTTCACACAGTGTAGTGTATATACGGTAAGTCAGGGAAGCCACACAGTGTAGTCTACATAGTAAGTCAGGGAAGCCACACAGTGTAGTCTATACAGTAAGTCAGTGTACTATAACGAGTTTGTTTAGTGTTCTGGTAGCGGGTAGTAAATGATGCATCTTCGGAGGCTTCTTACTTAATTCTTAAGTCGTGGTGGGTACACAGGCTTGTGTGTTGTGCCCATGGCCCGGGCCGGGGCCGGCCATCCCACGAGAGAGAGAGCTAGGAGTAGGCCTTGTGTCTTCCTGCTAGGCCGCAGTGAGAGTGAGAGCGAGTCAATGGCAGGAAGGCTGAAGTGGCAATGCCTATAAGTGGCATCACCAGCATGGCACAAAATATGAACTAAGCTGGCAGAGAGCATGGGCTCTCTGTGCAGACATTGCAGGCTGTCTACATATGCTCGGCCACCTACCATGCGTTGTTCCAACGCGACAATACTGGTGGTAAAAGAAACTCTGTCTCCCTCTCGTAGAAACTGGGCACAGAACACAAAATAAAAACATATATATACATTTGGCCATGGAAAAAAAAAACTTCCTACATGGAGGGAAGTGTCACACGACTCCCTTCTCTAGTACTCTATGGTAGTATTAAGTATCACACGACTACCTACTCTAGTACTCTATGGTAATATTCAGTGTCACACGATTACCTTCTCTAGTATTCTACGGTTATATTCAGTGGCACATCTACCTTTTCTAGTACTCTTCGGTCCTATTCAGTGTCACACGACTATGTTCTCTAGTACTCTGCTGTCCTATTCAGAGTCACACAAGTACCTTCTCTAGCACTATAAGGTCCTATTAAGTGTCACACGACTATCTTATCTAGTACTCTACCGTCCTATGCAGTGTCAGACGACTACCTTCTCTTGCACTCTACGGTTCTATTCAGTGACACACCTTCATTCTCTAGTACTATTCTGTTCTCTTCAGTGTCACTCGACTACCTTATTAGTACTCTACGGTTGTATTCAGTGTCACAGGATGATAATTCTTAGCACTTACGGTCATATTAGGTGTTGATACGGATTACTTCTCTTAATATAGCTATGGTCTATTCAGTTTCAAACGACTAACTAACTTCCTCTAGTACTCTCCGTGTTACTATTAAGTTGTCAAACGACTACTTTCCCTTGCATCTATGTCTATTTCGTGTCACACGACACTTTTCTAGTACTCTACGGCCTATTCAGTTGTTACACGATAACATCTCTAGTATTTTATGGCCCTAATCTATTTCAAACAATACCTTCTCTAGTTCGCTACGGTCCTATTAGATTAAACGAATACTTCTTAAGTACTATACGGTCCTTTTAAGTGTCACAAGACTACTCCTAGACTCTTCGGTATATCAGTTGGTACCGAATTCCTTCTCTAGTCTCTACGTCCCAATTCTGTGTCACAGATATTTCTCTGGTATCAACATCTATTCAGTTGTCACACGACTTCCTTATATTGTAGTCTATTGCTCTTTTATGTCAGACAACTATTCTATAATACTCTACGTTCCTATTCAGGTGTCCACTCGACTACATTCTCTTGTACTCTACGGTTCCTATTCAGTGTCACATGATATTTCTTTAGAACTCTACAGTCTATCAGTGTTCACACGATACCTTCTTTAATACTCATCGCCGTCTATCAGCGTCAAGTGTACATTACTCCTTGTACTTACGGTCCTTTTCAGTGTGATACGATACCTTTCTAGTACTATACGGTCCTTTCAGTGTCACATGACAACCTTTTCTTTTACTCTCAATCCTATTCAGTGTCACACGATACCTTCTCTAGTTCTCTATGAGTCTATTCTGTGATACACACTTTCTTTTCTAGTACTTTACGACGCATTCAGTTTAACTCGGACTACCTCTTTACTACTTTACGGTCCTATTCAATATTACACGGGACTGCCTTCTTAGTAACTGTATGGTCTATCAGTCAAGGACACCACTTACCTTCTTCTAATACTCTATGGTCTATTCAGTTGTCACACGACTACCTTCTCTAGTACTCTGCGTTTCTAGTCAGTGTCACACGACTTCCTTCTCTATTACTCTAGAGTCCTATTCAGTATCACATGCCTTTCATCTTAGCACTCTACGGTCTATCCAGTTTCACCGTCGACCTTCTGTGTTCTCGAGGTTTATTCAGAGTCATGCTACTACCTTCTCTAGTACTCTACAGCCCTATTCAGTGTCACATGACTACCATCTCTATTACTTTATGGCCCTAATGTATTTCACACAACTACCTTCTTTAGTACGCTATGGTCCTATTCAGTGTCACACGACTACCTTCTCTAGTACTCTACGGTCATTTTCAGTGTTACCCGAATACCTTCTCTAGTACTCTACGACGCAATTCAGTGTCACACGACTATCTTCTCTGGTACTCAACCATTCCTATTGAGGGTTCAACACGGACTACCTCTATAGTATCTCATGGTCCTATTATATGTAGACAACTACCTTCTCTAATACCTAGGGTCCTATTCCAGTTTACCACGACTCCTTCTTTAGTACTTGGTCGATCAGTGTCACACGATATATCTCTTGTATCTACAGTCCAATTCAGTGACACACAACTTACTTCTCTAGTACTCTACCGTCTATTCAGAGTTACACGACTTTCCTTCTCTAGCACTTACGATCTATGCTGTGTCAAATGACTACCTCATCTAGTACTATACGGTCCTATTCAGTGTAACACAGCTACCTCCTCTACCAATTTTTCTATGTATTCGTGACACATATCTTCTCTGTACTTACGGTCCTAATTCAGGTTGACTCGACTACATCTCTAGTTTTTATGGTCATATTCGTGTCAAAACGACTTACCTTCTCTAGTACTCTATGGTCCTATGACTGTGTCACGAGTATAACATTCTTAGTACTCTACGATCCTATTCAGAGTCACTGATTACCTTCTAAATTCGCTATGGTCCTATTCGGTGATCAAAGGACTAAATTCTCTGGTACTCTATGGTTCCTATTCAGTGTTACCTGGACTACTTTCTCTAGTACTCTACAGTCCGATTGTATCACAGAGTACTTATATAGGAGTTCTTCGGTCCTATTCAGTGGTCAAACGATTACCTTTTAGTACTCTATGGTTGCTATTCAGTGATACACAACTGCGTTCTCTTGTACTCTAGGTCCGATTCAGTGTCACCCGATTAGCTTTTCTAATACACTAAGGTCTATACAGTGTAAATGACTAAATCTCTAGTATTATGGCGTGTTCAGGTGTCACATCCTAACCTGTTTTCTTCTAGTATACTACGGTCCTATACTGTGTCACCGAGTACCTTCTCTAGTACTCAAAAGTCTAATTCATTGTAAAACGAAATGATCTCTAGTACTCTAGGGTCCTATTCTGTGTCCACGATTCCTTCATTGGTACTCTTACGAGTTCCTATTCAGTTTCAGACGACGACTTTCCTATTCAGTGTCTCACGACAAACGATTCTCTAAGAATCTATTGTCTGTTCATTGTCACTCGACTACCTTTCTTAATACTCTACGGTTTATTCAGTGATCTATTACCTTCTCTAGTACTAGTCGGTCCTATTCAGTGTTACATGAATTACTTTCTAGTTACTCTATTGTCCTAGTCAGTGTCACACGAATCATTCTTCTAGTACTCTATGTCATATTCAGTGTCACACTTAGTACTTCTTAGTATTCTGTGGTTCTGAGTTCAGTTGTCACACGACTACCTCTCTAGCACTCTACAGTACTATTCAGTGTCCACACGATACCTGCTCTTGACTCTTCAGTTGCTATTCAGTGGACCATATTACCTTCTTGAGGTAGTCTTCGGTTATATTCATGTCGCAAACGACTACCTTTCTGTAGTACTCTATGGTGTATTCAGTGTCACACGGTCTACCTTCTCTAGTACTCTACGGTCCTATTCAGTGTCACCACGATTACCTTCTCTATCTCTATATGGTTCCTATTCAATGTCAATCGACTAAATTTCTAGTATTACGGTCGTATTCAGTGTCACACGGACTACTTTCTCTAGTAATCTACGGGTCCTGGAGTTTTACCTGGAGGAGAGTTCTGGTCAACGCCCCCCGGCCGGTCTGTGACAGGCCTCCTGGTGGTCAGGAGCCTGAATCAACCAGGCTGTTGTTGCTGCTGCATGAAACCAAGTACGAGCCACTGCCGGCTGATCCGGAACTGACTTTAGGTGTTGTCCAGTTCCAGCTTGAAGGACTGCCAGGGGTTGTGGGTAATCCCCTTATGTGTGTGGGAGGCAGTTGAACAGTCTCGGGCCCTGACACTTATTGTATGGTTCTTAACGTGCTAGTGACACCCCTGCTTTTCCATTGGGGGGATGGTTTGCCTCGTCTGCAAAGGTCTTTTGCTTTCGTAGAGTGAGTGATTTTCGTTATGCAAGTTCGGTTTAGTCCCTCCTAGGATTTTCTGGTGTAATATAATCAATGTATCTCTCCCTCCTGCGTTCTAGGGAATACAGGTTTCGGAACCTCAAGCGCTCCCAATAATTGGGGGTGTTTTATCTCCGATATGCACGCCGTGAAAGTTCTCTGTACTTTATTTAGGTCGGCAAGTTTCCACCTGCTTGAAAGGTGCTGGTTACGTGTGCCGCAATATTCCAGCTAGATGAACAAAGTGACCTGAAGAGTGTCATTCATGGGCTTGGCCTCCCTGTTTTGAAGGTTCTCATTATCCATCCTGTCATTTTTCTAGCAGATGCGATTGGATTCATGTTATGTCCTTGAGAGTGAAGATCCTCCGACATGATCACTCCAGGTCTATGACGTTGGTGTTTCCCTCTAGTTTGTGGCAGAATTTGTTTTGTACTTGATGAAGATTTAATTCCTCATGTTTACCATATTGAGTAATTGAAATTTTCATCGTTGAACTGCATATAGTTTTCTGCAGGCCCCACTGAAAGATTTGGTTGATGTCCGCCTGGAGCTTTGCAGTGTTGTCATGGAAGCATGTCATGCAGATTCGGGTGTCATCTGCAAAGGAAGACACTGTGCTGGGCTGACATCCGTGCTATGTCAGATATGAGGATGAGGAACAAGTTGGGGAGCGAGTACTTGCATTGTGGAACAGAGCTTTTCAAGTAGCTGCCCCTCGGACTTTACTCTGTTGACGGTCCTATCTCTGTGTTTGTTAGTGAGGAAATTCTAGATTCCATCGGACGACTTTTCCTGTTATTACTATTAGCATGCATTTTGTACGCTATTATGCCATGGTCATTACGAAGCTTTTGCAAAGTCTGTAATATATTAATCTGCATTTCTTTATGTCTTTCTAGTGCATTTTTAGGGACCTTGTCGTAGGTGATCCATCGTAGAGACAGACAGGAGCGACTGTTCTAAACCCATGTTGCCTGGGTTGTGTAATGAGGGTGTTTCTAGATGGGTGGTGATTATGCTTCTTAGGACCCTTTCAAAGATTTATGATTGGGTTGTTAGGGGCTATGGTCTGTAGTTCATTTGGCTGTTTTCTTTTACTGCCCCCTTTGTGGAAGTGGGGCTATGTCTGTTGTTTTTAGTAACTGTGGGGACGACCCCCGTGGTCCATGCTCCCTCTCATAGGATTAGAAAAGGCTCGTGATATGGGGTTCTTGCAGTTCTTGATTGAAAACAGAGTCCTTGAGTCTGGCTGGGGCAGGCTCCACCTCAGAGTGACATGTGAATGTCATTTATCGCTGTTCGAAGACTTTGGCGTCAGGATAAAATCGGATAGGGCTTGTTGTTGTGTTAATAACATTTTGTGGCTCTCATAAAAATACATTTTGATCTTCGACTCTCAGTCTGGTTAGTGCTTGCTAAAAATGAGTCATCTTGGGACTTGAGTAGCTCACTCATTCCATGCTGTCCTCATCTGTGTAGGGGACCCTTCTTGTTTAAGTAGGGGCCCAATATGGACGTTGTTCCGATTTTTATTTGGGCATAGAGAAGAAGAAATACTTTGGGTTTCTTTTGATTTCATTCAAGGCTTTTAGTTATTCCTGCGATTTACTGCTCCTAAGGATTCTTTTAGCTTAAGTACGATGCTTGCTATCTTGACATGTCACCCTACGCATTTCAGATCTATTGACCTCTTTTAGCCGCTCAGTTATTCTTTTCGTGCCTGGTAAAGGGAGCGCCTGTCTCTTTCTGTTTTACTTCTACTCCTCTTTTTGGCTTAGAAGAATAAGCCTTGTGCATACATCGAGTGCCACCGAGTTAATTTGTTCTCTAGGCATAATTGGGGTCTGTAGTTGTTAGTATATCTTCCCGCTTAATCGGTTAGGACTTGGTTTTTACTTGGGGTCCCACCTTATGTGTTTTGTTATTGAAGTTGAATTTGGTGAATGCTCCTCGTGACTAATTTATTATGGTCGGTTCGGGCTCGCGATACGTGATGAACCTCAATTATGTTGTGATTGAGTATTTGTTTTGATATGGTGACATTTTCTTATCAGGATCCATCATTGTTAGTGAGAAGATGAGGTCTAGTTGTATTCTCCCGTCTAGTAGCTCTATTATTTGCTGGTTTATTGAATTTTTGTGCAGAGATTTAAAGCTCGTGGTGAGTGTGAGTTTTCATCAGAGCTGCCTCCTGGTGTTATTTCTGCAACAAAATTATGTGCTTATTCCTCCATTTAGGTGCCTTAAGTTGAAATCCCAGGGAGCAGATGTTGGGTGCAGGAACTGGAAGGTTTTCAGACAGTGGTCAATTTTTTAACAGCTGTTCTGGAATAGCTGGATGTTGAGCAGGAGGCTTGGAAGACTACCACAATGACTAGGTTTGGTTCTCAACTTACTGCCTAAATTCCATAATCATTTGAGGATTTAGAGTTCTGTCAAACAAGTGACTCTGGCAATGTAAGGCCAACCCCCCCCTTTTGCCTGTTCACTCTGTCACCTCTGTATAGGTTGTACCTGGGATCCATATTTCGTTGTCCAAGTGATCTTATGTGGGGTCTCAGTGAAAGCCGCGAACATTGCCATTGCTCTGCATGCAGTCCACGGACGAAAGGTTTTTTGTTGTTTGTTGCTGGCTTTAGACTGTATATTTGCAAAGACGAATGTTATGGAACTGGTGGTATTGTTGGGACTGGGGGGGGATTTTTTTTCCGGGATTAGTATTTGTATTCGTTGGTTGGAGTGGAGGCCATCGACTGTGGTTCACTCAGGAATGACTGGATTTGGCGTACGATTTCTGCCATTTCCTGCAGTTTTTTTTCCTTCCTAGGAACTAAAAAACCTCTCCACTTGAGGGGCTGTGGCTACCAGGTTTTCATGGCCTGGATGTTTTTTATCTTTTTGTACCCTTTAGATGGTTTGCTGGCAATTTAAGTTTATAGCACAGTCTCTTCTGTACTGGAAGAGGTAACAGTTTCAGGGGAAAAAGCTTACAGGAAGGGTGTTTGCATTGTTCCTGTTGTCATAATCGGGCATGGCATTTTAGGGTTGTCACAGTTGCACGTTCCATCTGTTTTTCAGGTTTCATGCCAGCAGGTACGAGTGATGTATGCGCACAGGCTTGGTTTCCATTTGCTTGGGTTCTCTGACTGTATTCCCTGTTGGTGAGTTTCCCTGTCTTACTTCTAACTCCCTAGCCAAACAATGGAGCTCCCACCAGTTGTTTTTGTAATATATCCTCACATTGCTAGTGGAGTCCTCTGTTTGCTATTTCCTGCGGTATTTTGAGTTTGCAATATTGGTTTTATCTTATCTTTTGACTACACTTGTTTCCCTACTATGGCTCTTGTCCCATGAGGGTCATTTATATATGAATTCCTTCCTGAGTATATTTCCCCGAATTCCTGGACAAAAAATCGCCAGCTTCACCATTTACTGTCTCCCAGGACAGCATATCTCCAGCTTCCCCCATTACTGTCTCCCGGACCGCATCTAGCTTCACCATTTACTGTCTCCCAGGACCGGACCTCCAGCTTCACTATTACTGTCTCAGGACAGCACTATCAGCCCCATTTACTGACTACAGGACACTATCTCCAGCCTTACAGTTTTGACTACATGGAGTATCAAGGGCGTACCATTCTGCCAGACTTTTTATGTTTCAATCGTAGTAGAAAGCTTCCAGGTTTTCTATGAATAGCAGCTTTGATGGTTGACCCTTGTGTCACCCTTGTGATTTTATAGTCCACAGATTTATTCATTTGGGCATACCCAAAAACATTCCCTGTTTTAATACTGTCTTGTAGCTAGTTCTTGGATATCTGCACAAGGGGGTGGACACCAATTTCCACAAAAATGACAAATTTATGCATGTGGAGGCCCGTTTTTGTTTGACTGACCACGACTCACACAGCTTCATTAAGATTTGAATGGTTGATTTACTGCCAGTTCTACTACAACCTCTTGAATATTCTATTAATAACTGAGGTAGTGCACAACGAAACCTTTGAAACCAGACCAGGGTTCGGACCAGTCAAGGGTTCGGACAGTTCAGGGTTCAGACCAGTCAAGGGTTCGGACCTTCAAGGTTCGGACAGTCAGGGTTTCGGACCCGTTTATCAGAATCTGATCGGGGGTCACTTATTTAAAAAATACTGGACGGTGTTTGTGCTAACACATGAAGGATCTAGGGAAATTATCTATTCACGTGTCCCACTACCTCCTCTCTAGTACTTACTGTCCTATTCTGTGTATACCGACTTACTTTCTAGTACTCACGGTTTCCTATTCTGTGTCAAACGATAACATTCTCTAGTACTCTGGGTCCTATTCAGTGTCACACAACAACATTCTCTAGTACTCTATGGTCCTATTCAGTGTCATACGACTGCCTTCTCTAGTACTCTGCCGTATGACTCAGTGGCACATGACTACCTTCTCTAGTACTCTACGGTTCTATTCAGTGACACATCTACCTACTCTAGTACTCTTCTGTCCTATTCAGTGTCACTCGACTACCTTCTCTAGTACTCTACAGTTGTATTCAGTGTCACACGACAACATTCTCTAGCACTCTATGGTCCTATTCAGTGTCATACGATTACCTTCTCTAATATGCTATGGTCCTATTCAGTTTCAAACGACTAAATTCTCTAGTACTCTCCGGTCCTATTAAGTGTCAAGCAACTACTTTCTCTTACAATCTACTGTCCTATTCAGTGTTACACGACTACCATCTCTAGTACTTTATGGCCCTAATATATTTCACACAACTACCTTCTCTAGTTCACTACGGTCCTATTCAGCTTAACACGACTACCTTCTTAAGTACTATACGTTCCTATTAAGTGTCACAAGACTACCTTCCCTAGTACTCTTCGGTCATATTCAGTGTTACCCGAATACCTTCTCTAGTACTCGACGGTTATATTCAGTGTCACATGACTACCTTCTCTAGTAGTCAATGGTCCTCTTATATATCAGACAACTACCTTCTATTTTCTACGTCCTATTCTGTGTCACACGAACTCCTTCTCTAGGTACTATTTGGTCCCTATCTGTGTTACATGATTACCTTTTCTAGGTACGCTATGGTCCTAGACAGTGTCACTCGACTTTACATTCTCTAGTACGCTACTGTACTATTCGTTGTAAAACGAGTACTTCTCAAGCATCTGGTGGTGTCCCTTTTCAGTGCAAACGGACTACCTTCTCTAGTACTCTACGGTGCTATTCAATGTCACAAACTGCCTTCTCTAATTCTCTATTGGCTTATTCAAGATGTACTACGTTACTTTTTAATACTCTATAGTCTATTCAGTGTCAACACGACTATATTACAAGTACTCTACGGTCGTATTCAGTTGTACAGACTACTTTCTCTAGTAATTTACGGTCCTTTTCCAGTCACACTACTACCAGCTGTAGTTACTCTACGGTTCCTATTCTGTGTCACATGACGACTTTCTCTAGTACTCAATGGTCCTATTTATGTGTCAAACGATATGTTCTGAGTAGTTAAGGGTCCTATTCAGTGTCACACAACAACCTTCTTTGGTACTCTACTGTCCTATTCAGTGTCACACGACTACCTTCTCTATTACTCTACAGTCCTATTCAGTGTCACATGATTACCTTCTCTAGCACTATATGGTCCTAGTCAGTGTCACATGACTAACTTCTCTAGTTCTCTACTGTCTTTTCAGTGTTACCACTCAACCTTATATAGTACTCTATGGGTCCTATTCGTGTCACTCGGACGACATTCTCTAAGTACTGTCGGTTATGTTCTGATGGTCACACAATTCCCTTCTCTAGTACTCTATGGTCCTATTCAATATCACACGACTACCTTTTCTAGTACTCTATGGTCCTATTCAGTGTCACGCGATTACCTTCTCTAGTACTCTACGGTTCTATTCAGTGGCAAATCTACCTCCTCTTGTACTCTTCAGTCCAATTCAGTATCACACGACTACCTTCTCTAGTATTCTACGATGCTATTCAGTGTCACACGACTACCTTCTCTAGTACTCTACGATCATCTTCAGTGTCACACAATTTCCTTCTCTAATGCTCCATGGTCCTATTCAGTGTCAAACGACTAAATTCTCTAGTTCTCTACGGTCCTATTCAGTGTCACTCGACTACCTTCTCTAGTAATCTACGATCCTATTCAGTGTCACATGAATACCTTCTCTAGTACTCTATGGTCCTAGTCTGTGTCACACGACTACCTTCTCTAGTAATCTCCAGACTGTTCAAGTGTCACAGGCTACCTTTCTATGTAATCTCATGGCTCCTATTCGTATCACACGAGATCTTCTCTAGTATCTATGGTCTATCAGTGTCACACGAATCAGTCTCTATTACCTTTACGGTTATATTCAGTGGCACTTCTACCTTCTCTAGTACTCTTCAGTCCTTTTCAGTGGTCACACGACTACCGTCATTACGTACTCTAGGTATATTCAGTGTCAACGACTACCTTCTCTAGTACTCTATGGTCTATTCAGTGTCTGCGATTCCTTCTCTAATGCTATATGGTACATTTCAGTGTCTAACGACTAAATTCTTTGGTACTTACGGTCCTATTCAGTGTCACATGACCCTACTTTCTCGTCATCTTTTTCGCGGTCCGATTCTGTGTCACACGATATACCTTCTCTGGTTCTTACGGTTCCTATTCAGTGTCACCGACACCTTCTTAGTACTATTGATGATCTATTCAGTGTATGCTACTCCCTTCTCTTGTACGCTATGGCCATATTCAGTGTCACACGGCTTGCTCCTCTGTTACTCTACGTCTATTCAGGTTGTCACACGGGCTACATTCTCTAGTACACTCTTGCACGAATAATTTCACACAACTACCTTCTCTAGTACCCTATGGTCCTATTCAGTTTAGCATGACTACCTTCTTAAGTACTATACGGTCCTATTAAGTGTCACACGACTACCTTCCCTAGTACTCTTCGGTCATATTCAGTGTTACCCGAATACCTTCTCTAGTACTCTACGTCCAATTCTGTGTCACATGACTATCTTCTCTGGTACTCAACAGTCCTATTCAGTGTCACACGACTACCTTCTATAGTAGTCTATTGTCCTATTATATGTCAGACAACTACCTTCTCTAATACTCTACGGTCCTATTCAGTGTCACACGACTACATTCTCTTGTACTCTACGGTCCTATTCAGTGTCACATGACTAACTTCTTTAGAACTCTACAGTCCTATTCAGTGTCACACGACTACCTTCTTTAATACTCAACGGTCCTATTCAGCGTCAAGTGCTACATTCTCTTGTACTCTACGGTCCTATTCAGTGTGAAACGACTACCTTCTCTAGTACTCTACGGTCCTCTTCAGTGTCACATGACTACCTTTTCTTTTACTCTACAATCCTATTCAGTGTCACACGACTACCTTCTCTAGTTCTCTATGGTCCTATTCTGTGTCACACAACTTCCTTTTCTAGTACTCTACGGTCGCATTCAGTTTAACTCGACTACCTTCTTTACTACTCTACGGTCCTATTCAGTATTACACGACTGCCTTCTCTAGTACTGTATGGTCTTATTCAGTGTCACATGAATTACCTTCTATTTCTCTTCGGTCTATTGTGTCACACGACTACCTTCTTAGTACTTAGTTTCTAGGTCAGTGTCACACGACTACCTTCTCTAGTACTTAGAGCCTTTCAGTTCACACGAGTTACTTTCTCTAGCACTCTCGGACTATCCAGTTTCACCGTTCTACCTTCTGTAGTTCTTGAACGCCGGTCTATTCTAGTGTCATGCTACTACCTACTTAGTACGCTACAGCCCTTTTTCTGTGTCACACGATACATTCTCATTACTTTATGGCCCCTAATAATTTCACACAACTACCTTCTTTAGTATGCTATGGTCCTATTCAGTTTAACACGACTACCTTCTTAAGTACTATACGATCCTATAAAGTGTCACACGACTACCTTCTCTAGTACTCTACGGTCATTTTTCAGGGTACCCGATACCTTCTCTAGTACTTACGACGCAATTCAGTGTCACACGACTATCTTCTCTGGTACTCAACAGTCCTATTGAGGGTCACACGACTACCCTCTATAGTAGTCTATGGTCCTATTATATGTCAGACAACTACTTCTTACTACTTATGGTCCTATTCAGTTTAAACACGGTCTACCTCTTTAGATACTTAATGGTCCTATTCAGTTGTCAGACATACATATTCTCTGTTACTCGTACAGTCCAATTCAGGGCAAACACTACCTTCTCTAGTACTCTACAGTCTAATTCAGAGTCACACGACTTCCTTCTTAGCCTCTTCGATCTATTCAGTGTCAATGATACTCCTTCTATTACTTACGGTCCTATTCAGTGTCTGTCACACAGCTACCTCCTCTACAATGTTACTTCATAATTCAGGTATAATTTACATTCTCTAGTAATTACGGGTCTATTCAGTGTGACACGACTACCTTCTTCTAGTTCTTTCTGGTCATATTCAATGTCAAACGACTACCTTCTCTAGTACTCTATGGTCCTTTACAGTGTCACGAGACTACTTCGCTAGTACTATACGATCCTATTCAGTGTCCACGATTTACCTTTCTCTAATTCGCCTAGTCCTTTTCGGTGTCAAGGACTAAAATCTTAGTACCTATGGTCTATTCAGTGTTACATGTCTACTTTCTCTAGTATATCTACAGTCCGCTTCGGTATCACACGCCTCACCGTATTAGTAGTCTTCGGTCCTATTCTGTGTCAAACGATTATTCCTCTGTTACTCTATGGTGCTATTCAGTGATACACCATACTGCTTTCTTTGTACTCTAGGTCCTATTCAGTGTCACACGATTACCTTATCTATTACACTATGTCTTATCTCAGTGTAAATGATAAATTCTCTAGTACTCCTATGGTCGTGTTCAAGTGTCACAATACTACTTTCTTAGTTTTCTACGGTCCTATTCTGTTGTCACCCGGACTACCCCCTCCTAGTACCAAGGTCCTATTATTTTTCAAAGGACTATGATCTTTGTACTCTAGGGACCTATTTTCCAGTGTCACTCAGATTTACCTTCTTTGGTCACTCTACGGTCCTAATCGTTCAGGCGATACTTCTATATTACTCTACAGTCTATTCAGTTGTCACAGGATTACCTTCTCTGGCATAAAATGGTCCTAGTCATTGTCACACAACTATCTTCTCTTGTACTCTCCTGTCTATTCAGTGTCTCAGACAACTGCTCTAGCAGTCTTGGTCCTATTCAGTGTATACGAGCTACCTTCACTAGTATCTAGGTTCAATCAGTGACACATTTCCTTCTCTAGTACGCTGCGGTCTATTTAAGTGTCAACGACTACTTCTCCTGTACTCTACGTGCTAGTCAGTGTCACTCGTGACTTCTCTAGTACTCTATTTTTTATTCAGTTGTCACACGATTACCTTCTCTATTACGCTTTGGTCTATTCAGAGTCTAACGACTAAATTTCTATAGTACTTCTAACGGTCCTATTCTCAGTGTCACAAGACTTCTATTTCTATTAGTTACGGGTCCTATTCAGTGTCACACGACTACCTTATCTAGTACTCCCCCCCCCCCCCACGGTACCTTCTGTGTCACCGACTACCTTCTCTAGTATCACCGTCTAATCAGTGTCACACGGCTACCTTCTCTAGTATTTTAGGGGGGGGGGGGTTTTTTTGTCCTATTCAAGGTCACACAGGATACCTTTCTAGTACTCTATGGTCCTGTTCTGTGTCACACAATTAGATTATTATCTCTTTCGATCCTATTCAGTGCTCACTCACTACCTTCTATATTACTCTACAGTCCTATTCATGTCACATGATACTTCTCTAGTACTCTATGGTCCTTGTCAGTGTCAATGACTACTCCTCTAGTGCTCTACTGTCTATTCAATATCACACGAACCGTTCTCTAGTACTCTATGGTCTATTCAGTAGTCAATCGATTCCTGTAAAAAGTACTCTGCCATCCTAATTCAGTGTACACGCTACCTTCTCTAGTACTCTTACAGTTCTATTCAGTGGATACATTCCCCTTCTCTAGTCCTCTTGGTACTATTCAGTGTTAATTGATTCTTCTATTGTGCTTATTCTTCCTATTCAGTGTCCACCGGATATGTTCTCTAGTACTCTACTGTCCTATTCACTGTCACACGGAGTACCTTCTGTGTTGTACTCTGTGGTCCTATTAGTGTCACACGAATACCATCTCTAGCATATACGGTCTATTCAGTTTCACACAGCTACTTCTGTACAATTCTACTCTCATATTCAGTGACATATATATCTTCTATAGTTCTCTATGGTCCTAATCAGTGTCAAACGACTACATTCTCTAGTACTCTAGGGTCCTGTTAAGTGCACTGAAACCTTCTCATAGTACTCTTGGGTCCTATTCAGTGTTTCATAAGAACTGCCTTCTTATTACTCTGCTGTCCGACTCAGTGGAACCACGACTACCTTCTCTAGTACTCTACGGTTCTATTCAGTGACACATCTACCTTCTCTAGTACTCTTCTGTCCTATTCAGTGTCACTCGACTACCTTATCTAGTACTCTACGGTTGTATTCAGTGTCACAGGATGATAATTCTTAGCACTTACGGTCATATTAGGTGTTGATACGGATTACTTCTCTTAATATAGCTATGGTCTATTCAGTTTCAAACGACTAACTAACTTCCTCTAGTACTCTCCGTGTTACTATTAAGTTGTCAAACGACTACTTTCCCTTGCATCTATGTCTATTTCGTGTCACACGACACTTTTCTAGTACTCTACGGCCTATTCAGTTGTTACACGATAACATCTCTAGTATTTTATGGCCCTAATCTATTTCAAACAATACCTTCTCTAGTTCGCTACGGTCCTATTAGATTAAACGAATACTTCTTAAGTACTATACGGTCCTTTTAAGTGTCACAAGACTACTCCTAGACTCTTCGGTATATCAGTTGGTACCGAATTCCTTCTCTAGTCTCTACGTCCCAATTCTGTGTCACAGATATTTCTCTGGTATCAACATCTATTCAGTTGTCACACGACTTCCTTATATTGTAGTCTATTGCTCTTTTATGTCAGACAACTATTCTATAATACTCTACGTTCCTATTCAGGTGTCCACTCGACTACATTCTCTTGTACTCTACGGTTCCTATTCAGTGTCACATGATATTTCTTTAGAACTCTACAGTCTATCAGTGTTCACACGATACCTTCTTTAATACTCATCGCCGTCTATCAGCGTCAAGTGTACATTACTCCTTGTACTTACGGTCCTTTTCAGTGTGATACGATACCTTTCTAGTACTATACGGTCCTTTCAGTGTCACATGACTACCTTTTCTTTTACTCTACAATCCTATTCAGTGTCACACGACTACCTTCTCTAGTTCTCTATGGTCCTATTCTGTGTCACACAACTTTCTTTTCTAGTACTCTACGATCGCATTCAGTTTAACTCGGACTACCTCTTTACTACTTTACGGTCCTATTCAATATTACACGGGACTGCCTTCTTAGTAACTGTATGGTCTATCAGTCAAGGACACCACTTACCTTCTCTAATACTCTATGGTCCTATTCAGTGTCACACGACTACCTTCTCTAGTACTCTACGTTTCTAGTCAGTGTCACACGACTTCCTTCTCTATTACTCTAGAGTCCTATTCAGTATCACACGACTTCCTTCTCTAGCACTCTACGGTCCTATCCAGTTTCAACCGTCTACCTTCTGTAGTTCTCGACGGTCCTATTCAGTGTCATGCTACTACCTTCTCTAGTACTCTACAGCCCTATTCAGTGTCACATGACTACCATCTCTATTACTTTATGGCCCTAATGTATTTCACACAACTACCTTCTCTAGTACGCTATGGTCCTATTCAGTGTCACACGACTACCTTCTCTAGTACTCTACGGTCATTTTCAGTGTTACCCGAATACCTTCTCTAGTACTCTACGACGCAATTCAGTGTCACACGACTATCTTCTCTGGTACTCAACCATTCCTATTGAGGGTTCAACACGGACTACCTCTATAGTATCTCATGGTCCTATTATATGTAGACAACTACCTTCTCTAATACCTAGGGTCCTATTCCAGTTTACCACGACTCCTTCTTTAGTACTTGGTCGATCAGTGTCACACGATATATCTCTTGTATCTACAGTCCAATTCAGTGACACACAACTACCTTCTCTAGTACTCTACAGTCCTATTCAGTGTCACACGACTTCCTTCTCTAGCACTCTACGATCCTATTCAGTGTCAAATGACTACCTCCTCTATTACTCTACGGTCCTATTCAGTGTCACACAGCTACCTCCTCTACAATTCTACTCTCATATTCAGTGACACATATACCTTCTCTAGTACTCTACGGTCCTATTCAGTGTGACACGACTACCTTCTCTAGTTCTTTATGGTCATATTCAGTGTCAACGACTTTCCTTTCTTAGTTTCTCTATGGTCCTATACAGTGTCACGAGACTACATTCTCTAGTACTCTACGATCCTATTCAGTGTCACACGATTACCTTCTCTAATTCGCTATGGTCCTATTCGGTGTCAAAGGACTAAATTCTCTAGTACTCTATGGTCCTATTCAGTGTTACATGACTACTTTCTCTAGTACTCTACAGTCCGATTCAGTATCACACGAGTACCTTATCTAGTAGTCTTCGGTCCTATTCAGTGTCAAACGATTACCTTCTCTAGTACTCTATGGTGCTATTCAGTGATACACAACTGCTTTCTCTAGTACTCTAGGTCCTATTCAGTGTCACACGATTAGCTTTTCTAATACACTAAGGTCCTATACAGTGTCAAACGACTAAATTCTCTAGTACTCTATGGTCGTGTTCAGTGTCACACTACTACTTTCTCTAGTATACTACGGTCCTATACTGTGTCACCCGAGTACCTTCTCTAGTACTCAACGGTCCTATTCATTGTCAAACGACTATGATCTCTAGTACTCTAGGGTCCTATTCAGTGTCACACGATTACCTTCTTTGGTACTCTACGGTCCTATTCAGTTTCAGACGACTACCTTCTATATTACTCTACAGTCCTATTCAGTGTCACATGATTACCTTCTCTAGCAATAAATGATCCTAGTCATTGTCACACAACTATCTTCTCTAGTTCTCTCCTGTCCTATTCAGTGTCACAAGACAACCTGCTCTAGCAGTCTATGGTCCAATTCAGTGTCATACGACTACCTTCTCTAGTTTTTAACTCTGCCTGTCCGATCAGTGGCACACGACTACATGCTCTAGTACCTATACGGTTCATTTCAGTGACACAGTATACCTTCTCTAGTACTCTTCGGTCCCTTTTCTGTTGTCACACGGACTACCTCTCTACAGGACTCTACAGTGCTATTCAGTGTGTTCACACTCGACCGGAAAAAACAAATCCGTTTTATTTTTTTTCTCTAAGTACTCTCTTTTTTATTCAGTGTCACTCGATTACCTTCTCTAATACGGCTATTGGTCCTATTCAGAGTTCAAAGAACTAAATTCTATAAGTACTCTTCGGTCCTATTCAGTGTCACACGATTCTTTCTCTTAGTAGTCTACGGTCTATTCAGTGTCAACAAACTACCTTCTCTAGTACTCAAAGGTCCTAATCAGTGTCACACGGCTACCTTCTCTAGTACCTATAGGGTCTATTCAGTTCCACACAGATACCTTCTCCTAGTCTCTATGGTCCTGCGTTCGTGTCACACGATTAGATTATCTAGTACTCTACGATCCTATTCAGTTGTCACACGACACCTTCTCTAGTACTTTACAGTCCTATTCAGTGTCACACGACTACCTTCTCGAGTACTCTACGGTCCTTACAGTGTCACACAACTACCTTGTGTAGTGCTTTTTGGTGCTATTTCAGTGTCACACCAACTACCCTTCTCTAGCACTCTATGGTCCTATTCAGATCACACGACTACCTTCTCATAGTTACTCTATTTTCCTATTAGTTATCTGACGACAACCTTCTCTAAGTACTCTATGGTCTATTCAGTGGTCACACGTGATTACTCTTAGTACTCTACAGTTATAGTCAGTGACACATCTACCATTTTTAGTACCTTCGGTCCTATTCAGTCTCACACGACTATGTTCTCTAGTTAGTCTTACTGTCCTATTCAGTGTCACACGGTAGTACCTTTCTCTAGCTCTCTACAATCCTATTAAGTGTCACACGACTACCTTATCTAGTACTCTACCATCCTATTCAGTGTCACACGACTACCTTCTCTTGCACTCTTTGGTTCTATTCAGTCACACATCTTCATTCTCTAGTACTCTTCGGTCCTATTCAGTGCCACACGACTACCTTCCCTTGTACTCTACGGAGCTATTCGGTGTGAAACGACTACCTTCTCTAGTACTCTACGGTCCTATTCAGTGTCACACGAATACCTTCACTAGTACTCTATGGTCCTATTCAGTGTCAAACGACTAAATTCTCTTGTACTCTACAGTCGTATTCAGTGTCACACGACTACTTTCTCTAGTAATCTTCGGCCCTATTCAGTATCATTCTACTATCTCCTCTAGTGCTTTACGGTCCTATTCTGTGTCACCCGACTACCTTCTCTAGCACTCATCGGTCCGAATCAGTGTCAAACGACTATATTCTCCAATACTTTAGGGTCCTTTTCAGTGTCACACGACTACCTTCTCTATTACTCTACAGTCGTATTCACTGTCACATGATTACCTTCTCTAGTACTTTGGTTCCTAGTCAGTGTCACATGACTACCTTCTCTAGTGCCTCTACTTTCTATTCAATATCACACGACAAACGTTCTTCTGTACTCTTATGGACCTATTCATGTCATTCGAACTACCTCTCCTAGTCTCTGTTCCATTCCTATTCAGTGTCACACGACTACCTTCTCTAGTACTATACAGTTCCTATTCAGTGATCATTCTACATTATCTGTCCTCTTCGGGACTATTCAGTGTTACATGATTACCTTCTATAGTACTCTATTCTCCTAGTCAGTGTCACACGACTATGTTCTCTAGTACTCTACTGTCCTATTCACTGTCACACGAGTACCTTCTGTAGTACTCTGTGGTCCTATTCAGTGTCACACGACTACCCTCTCTAGCACTCTACGGTCCTATTCAGTGTCACACAGCTACCTTCTGTACAATTCTACTCTCATATTCAGTGACATATATACCTTCTATAGTTCTCTACGGTCCTAATCAGTGTCAAACGACTACATTCTCTAGTACTCTAGGGTCCTATTAAGTGTCACATGACAACCTTCTCTAGTACTCTATGGTCCTATTCAGTGTCATACGACTGCCTTCTCTAGTACTCTGCTGTCCGACTCAGTGGCACACGACTACCTTCTCTAGTACTCTACGGTTCTATTCAGTGACACATCTACCTTCTCTAGTACTCTTCTGTCCTATTCAGTGTCACTCGACTACCTTATCTAGTACTCTACAGTTGTATTCAGTGTCACAGGATGATATTCTCTAGCACTCTACGGTCCTATTCAGTGTGATACGATTACCTTCTCTAATATAAGCTATGGTCCTATTCAGTTTCAAACGACTAAATTCTCTAGTACTCTCCGGTCCATAAGTGTCAGAAACGAACTACTCTTTCCCTTGCCACATCTACTGTCTATTCTGTGTCACACGACTACCTTTTCTAGTACTCTACGGCCCTATTCAGTGTTACACGACTACCATCTCTAGTACTTTATGGCCCTAATATATTTCAAACAACTACCTTCTCTAGTTCGCTACGGTCCTATTCAGCTTAACACGAATACCTTCTTAAGTACTATACGGTCCTATTAAGTGTCACAAGACTACCTTCCCTAGTACTCTTCGGTCATGTCGGTGTTTACCGAAATACCTTTTCTATAGTACTCTACGTCGCCAATTCTGTGTCACACGACTATCTTCTCGGTACTAACAGTCCTATTCCAGTGTCTCACGATACCTTTATAGTAGTCTATTGTCCTATTATATGTCAGACAACTACCTTCTCTAATACTCTACGGTCCTATTCAGTGTCACACGACTACATTCTCTTGTACTCTACGGTCCTATTCAGTGTCACATGACTATCTTCTTTAGAACTCTAAAGGTCCACTATTCAGTGTCAACGACTACCTTCTTAATAATCAACGGTTCTATTCCAGCGTCAAGTCGCTACATTTCTTGTACTCTACGGTCCTTATCATGTGTTGAAACGAATACCTTCTCTAGTACTCTTACGGGTCCTCTTCAGTGTCACTGACTACCTTTTCTTTTACTCTACTATCTATTCAGTGTTCACACGACTTACTCTCTAGTTCACTATGGTCCTATTCTGTGTCACACAACTTTCTTTTCTAGTACTTTATGGTCGCATTCAGTTTAACTCGACTACCTTCTTTACTACTCTACGGTCCTATTCAGTATTACACGACTGCCTTCTCTAGTACTGTATGGTCTTATTCAGTGTCACACGACTACCTTCTCTAATACTCTATGGTCCTATTCAGTGTCACACGACTACCTTCTCTAGTACTCTACGTTTCTAGTCAGTGTCACACGACTTCCTTCTCTATTACTCTAGAGTCCTATTCAGTATCACACGACTTCCTTCTCTAGCACTCTACGGTCCTATCCAGTTTCAACCGTCTACCTTCTGTAGTTCTCGACGGTCCTATTCAGTGTCATGCTACTACCTTCTCTAGTACTCTACAGCCCTATTCAGTGTCACATGACTACCATCTCTATTACTTTATGGCCCTAATGTATTTCACACAACTACCTTCTCTAGTACGCTATGGTCCTATTCAGTGTCACACGACTACCTTCTCTAGTACTCTACGGTCATTTTCAGTGTTACCCAAATACCTTCTTAGTACTCACACGAAATTCAGTGTCCACACTATCTTCTCTGGTACTAAACAGTCTATTGGGGTCACCGACTCCTCTATGTATTTTTGGCCTATTAATGTCGGGACAACTACCTTTCCTAATACTATGGCCCCATTCAGTTTAACAGACTACCTTTTTTAATTTAGGTCCTTTCAGTGTCACACCAAATTTTTTTGTACTCTACAGTCCAATTCAGGGGACACCAATCCTTTTTAGACTTACAGTCCTATTCGTGTCACACGATTCCTTTCTAGCACCCCAGCCCTTTTCAGTGTCAAATGATACCTCCTCTAGTACTTACGGCCCTATTCATGTCACACAGCTACCTCCTCTAAAATTCTACTCTAAATTTTCAGTGAAAACATATACCTTCTCTGTACTTACGGCCCTATTCAGTGTGACCGACAAACCTTCTCTGTTTTTTAGGGTCATATTCGTGTCAAACGACTACCTTCTTGTATTTATGGTCCTATACAGTGTCACGGGGGACTACTTCTCTAGTACTCTACGATCCTATTCATTGTCACACAAATACCTTTTTAAATTCGCTTGGTCCTATTGGGTGCAAGGCTAAATTCTCTAGTACTCTATGGTCCTATTCAGTGTTACATGACTACTTTCTCTAGTACTCTACAGTCCGATTCAGTATCAACATACCTTTCTTTACTGGTCCTATTCATGTCAAACATTCCCTTCTCGTACTCTAGGTCATTCTTGCCAAAAAGCTTTCTTCTTACTCTAGTCCTATTTCATTCACCGATTACTTTTTTAATACAAAGGTCCATCAGGAAAAAGCTAATTCTTTTGTACTCTAGGTCTTTCAGTGTAAACAACTTTCTTAGTATCACGGCCTTTTTGTGTCCCCCAGTACCTTTTTTTAACTCAACTCCTATTTTGTCAAACACAAGATCCTCTAGTCTCAGGGCCCTTTTCAGTGTCACACAATTCTTTTTGGTACTTATCCATTCATTTTCCGACTACCTTCATATTACTCTACTTCCTTTTCATTTCCAATTCCTCTCTAGAATAATGCCCTATCTGTCACACAATTTCCTTCTCTTTTCTTTTGTCCTATTCATGTCACAAAAACCCCTTCTCTGATTTGGGTTTTGTGTCAACGTTCCTTCTCATCTCTGGTCCAACCAGTACACGATCCTTTCTCTAGACTCTAGGGTTTCTTCAGTAACCCTCTCCCCTTCTTAGTCTCCGGTCCTTTTCGGTCCAGCAATTCCCCATACTCTACGGGCTATTCAGTGACTGACACTTTCTCTATATTACTTTTTTATTTTCCACAATTACCTTCTCAAAATACGCTATGGTCCTATTCAGGTCAAACGACAAAATTCTTAGAAATCTGGTCCTTTCAGTGACCGATTTTTTCTCTAGTATTACGGCCATCAGTGTCCACGATTCTTCTTTAATACTAAAATTTGTCCTATCAGCGCCCCAAGTGCAATTCCTTACTCTATGGTCCTACAGTTAAACAACTACCTTCTTAGTACTCTACGTCCTTTTTCAGTGTAAAACCGACTATTCTTTGTTTCTATTCCCAAAAATTCTTGCACACAACCCTTTTCTAGTTCTACGGTCCATTCAGTTAACCCGACCCTTCTTAAAATCTAGGGCCCCAATTCTTTTAAAGATCCTCTCAGTACTTTATGGTCTTATTCAGTGTCACACACTACCCCTCTAAATTACCCCTATTCATAACATCCCTTCTCTGTACCTATTTTTCTATCAGTGTCCACATTCCTTCTCTTTTTTCTTAGGTCCAAATTTCATTCAACATCCTTCCTAGACTCAGGTCCACAGTTTCCCCCGCCCCTTCTTAGTTTTAGGGTCCTTTTCAGTGTCTGTTACCTTTCTTAATTCGCCCTTTTCGGTAAGACAAAATTTCTCTTTTCTTAGGGCCCAATTATTTCAACAACTTTCTCGTAAAAGGTCCATTCATTTTAACACCCCAACCCTTTGTCTATAAACGATCCTAAAAGTGCACAGGACACCTTCTCTATACCTAGGTCATTTCAGTTTACCCAATACCTTCTCAGTACCTACGACCTTTCCCCAGTTCACACACTATTCTCGATCAACTCATAGGGTCACCAACGATCCCCCTTTTTAAGTATTATCCTATTATTGTCAAACCCCTTCTCAAATACTCTAGGTCCATTCAGTTTTAACACGATACCTTTCTTTGTACCTAGGTCCTTTTCAGTTTAAACCGACTACCCTTTACTTACAGCCCAATTCATGAACAAATACCTTCTCTAGAATTAATTCATCTTTGTCACACATTTCCCTTCTCTAGCCCTCTCGTCCTATTCAGTGCAAAACACCTCTCTAGATCAGGTCCACGTGTCAACGCTACCTTTACTTTTTACTCTCATATTCAGTGACACTAACCTTCTCTAGTCTTACGGTCCATTCATTTACACACTACCTTCTTATTTTTGGTCTATTCAATGCAAACGACTACCTTCTCAGTACTCTAGGGCCATCAGTGTCACGAGACAATTTCTCTGTATACATTATTCATGTCCACGATTCCTTCTCAAATTTTCGCAAAAGTCCAAATTCGGTAAAAGGACAAATTCTTAGTACTCTAGGTCCTTTTCAGGACATGTACTTTTCTATATCTACGCCTTTTCGTAAAAACCCTACCTTTTTATTTTTTCATCCTATTCAGGTCAAAAACCCTTCTCTTTCTCTTGTTATATGTAAAACAACTCTTTCTTAGTACCTAGGTCCTATTCAGTTCACACATTACCTTATCTTCCAAAGGCCTTTCGTGTCAAAACTAAATTTCTATACTCTAGGTCGTTTCAGTTAAACTACTCTTTCTCTTAACTACGCCCTTTTTCGTTACCACCCTTCTCTAGTACTAGGCCCTTTTCATTGTCAAAGAAATCTCTATCTCTAGGGCCTTTCAGTGTCACACGATTACCTTCTTTGGTACTCTACGGTCCTATTCAGTTTCAGACGACTACCTTCTATATTACTCTACAGTCCTATTCAGTGTCACATGATTACCTTCTCTAGCAATAAATGGTCCTAGTCATTGTCACACAACTATCTTCTCTAGTACTCTCCTGTCCTATTCAGTGTCACACGACAACCTGCTCTAGCAGTCTATGGTCCTATTCAGTGTCATACGACTACCTTCTCTAGTACTCTGCCGTCCGACTCAGTGGCACACGACTACCTTCTCTAGTACTCTACGGTTCAATTCAGTGACACATCTACCTTCTCTAGTACTCTTCGGTCCTATTCAGTGTCACACGACTACCTTCTCCAGTACTCTACAGTGCTATTCAGTGTCACTCGACGACATTCTCTAGTACTCTACTTTTTTATTCAGTGTCACACGATTACCTTCTCTAATACGCTATGGTCCTATTCAGAGTCAAACGACTAAATTCTATAGTACTCTACGGTCCTATTCAGTGTCACACGACTACTTTCTCTAGTAGTCTACGGTCCTATTCAGTGTCACACGACTACATTCTCTAGTACTCTACAGTACTATTCTGTGTCACCCGACTACCTTCTCTAGTACTCAACGGTCCTAATCAGTGTCACACGGCTACCTTCTCTAGTATTCTAGGGTCCTATTCAGTGTCACACAGATACCTTCTCTAGTACTCCATGGTCCTATTTCTGTGTCACACGAAATTACATTAATCTAGTATCTACAGATCCTATTCCCATTTGTCCACACGACTACCTTAACTCTAGTACATTGCGGTCCCATTCAGTGTCACCCGACAACCTTCTCAAGTACTCAACAGTCCTATTCAGTGTCCACACACTACCTTCTCGTGTACTCTACTGTCCTATACAGGTGTCACACGACTACCTTGTGTAGTGCTTTTTTGGTGCTATTCAGTGACCAGACACTCCCTTCTCTTGCACCTATGGTCCATTCATGTATCTAAACAACTTCCTTCTCCAGTACTCCTATGGTCCAATTCAAGTGTCACTCGAATAACTTTCTCTAGTACTCTTTGATCCTACTCAGGATCACACAACTCCCTTCTCTAATACTCTATTTACCTATTCAGTATCACACGATCAACCCTCTCTAGTACTCTATCGTCCTATTCATGTCACAGGATTACCCTTCTCTAAGTACTTATACGGTATAATCATGTCACATCTACCTTTCTAGTAAACTTCGGTCCCTATTCCAGTGTCACAAGACTACGTTTCTCAAGTAGTCAACTGTCGCTATCAGTGTCAACACGAGTACCTTCTCTTGCACTCTACAATCCTATTAAGTGTCACACGACTACCTTATCTAGTACTTTACCGCCCTATTCAGTGTCAGACGAATACCTTCTCTTGCACTCTATGGTTCTATTCAGTCACACATCTTCATTCTCTAGTACTCTTCGGTCCTATTCAGTGTCACACGACTACCTTCTCTAGTACTCTATGGTCCTATTCAGTGTCACACTAATACCTTCTCTAGTACTCTATGGTCCTATTCAGTGTCACACGATTACCTTCTCTAGTACTCTACGGTTATATTCAGTGGCACATCTACTTTTCTAGTAATCTTTCGGTCCCCTATTTAGTGCTACACGACTACGTTCACTAGTAGTCTACGTACCTATCAAGTGTCACACGAGTACCTTCTCTAGCACTCTACAATCATATTAAGTGTCACACGACTACCTTATCTACTACTCTACCGTCCTATTCAATGTCAGACGACTACCTTCTCTTGCACTCTATTTTTCTATTCAGTGACACATCTTCATATCTCTAGTGACTCATCGGTCCTTTTCAGTGTACCCACACGACTACCTCTCTAGTACTCTACGGCGCTATTCGGTTGAACGACTACCTTCTCTAGTACTCTACGGTCCCTATTCACTGTCACACGAAATACCTTCTCTAGTACTCTATGTCCTATTTCAGTGCAAACGACTAAAATCTACTGTACTCTACGTCGTATTCTCAATGTCACACACTACTTTCTTCTAGAAATCTTCGCGGCCCTATTCAGTGACACACTACTCATCGCCTCTAGTACTCTACGGTCCCTATTTCTGGTCACCCGAATAACATTCTTCAAGTACTCTTCGGACATATTCAGTGTCAAACGACTACATTTCTCGAGTACTTTTAGGGTCCTTATCAGTGTCCACACGACTGCATCTTTGGTATTCTACGGTCCTATTCAGTGTCACACGACGACCATTAACGTATCTCTACGTCCTATCAGTGTCACTGATTAACCTTCTTCTCTAGTACTCTATGGTCCAAGTCATGTCACACGACTAATTTCTCTAAGTACTCTACTGTCCTATTCAGTGTCACACGACAACGTTCTCTATACTCTATGTCCTATTCAGTGTCCATTCGACTACCTTCTCTAGTACTGCTGCATCCAAATTCATGTCACACGACTACATCTCTAGTACTCAACAGTTATATTCCAGTGATACATCTACCTTCACTAGAACTCTTCGGTACTATTCATGTTTATATATTACCTTCTCTATTAAACTTTCAATTGTCCTAGTCATGTCACACGCCCTATGTTCTCTAGAAACTTCTACTTGTCCTATTCATGTCAACATGAGTACCTTCTGTAGTACCTGGGTCCTATTCAGTGTCACACGACTACCCTCCTAGCACTCTACGGTTCCATTCAGTGTCACACAGCTACCTTCTCGACATTCTACTGCTCAATTCATGACCACTAATACCTTCTCTAGTACTCTACAGACGCTATTCAGTGTGAGCCACGACTACCTTTTCAGTTCTCTATGTCATATTCATTGTCAAACGACTACCTTCTCTAGTACTCTATGGTCTAATGCAGTGTCCACGAAACTACATCCTCTAGTACTCTATGAGTCGATCCTATTCAGAGTCCACACAATTACCTTCTCTAATATGTTATGGTCCTATTCGGTGTCAAAGGACTAAATTCTCTAGTACTCTATGGTCCTTTTCATTGTTACACGACTACTTTCTCTAGTACTCTGCAGTCCTATTCAGTTCTCATGAACAACCTTCTCTAGTACTCTACATCCGATTCAGTGTCACACGAATACCTTCTCTAGTCGCCTTCGGTCCTATTCAGTGTCAAACGATTAGCTTCTCTAGTTACCTCTAAGGTGCTATGCAGTGATATACGACAGCTTCTCTGTACTCAGGTCCTATTCAGTGTCACACGATTACCTTATCTAATACACTAAGGTCCTATACAGTGTCAAACGACTAAATTCTCTAGTAGTCTACGGTCGTATTCAGTGTCACACTACTACTTTCTCTAGTATGCTACGGTCCTATACTGTGTCACCCGACTACCTTCTCTAGTACTCAATGGTCCTAATCAATGTCAAATCGTCTACAATCTCTAGTACTCTAGGGTCCTATTCAGTGTCACACGATTACCTTCTTTGGTACTCTACGGTCCTATTCAGTTTCACACGACTACCTTCTATATTACTCTACAGTCCTATTCAGTGTCACATGATTACCTTCTCTAGCAATATATTGTCCTAGTCAGTGTCACACGACTACCTTCTCTAGTACTCTGCTGTCCTATTCAGTGTCACACGACAACCTGCTCTAGTAGTCTATGGTTCTATTCAGTGTCATATGACTACCTTCGCTAGTACTCTGCCGTCCGACTCAGTGGCACACGACTACCTTCTCTAGTACTCTACGGTTCTATTCAGTGACACATCTACCTTCTCTAGTACTCTTCGGTCCTATTCAATGTCACACGACTACCTTCTCCAGTACTCTACAGTACTATTCAGTGTCACTCGACGATATTCTCTAGTACTCTACGGTTTTATTCAGTGTCACACGATTACCTTCTCTAATATGCTATGGTCCTATTCAGAGTCAAACGACTAAATTCTATAGTACTCTACGGTCCTATTCAGTGTCACACGACTAATTTCTCTAGTAGTCTACGGTCCTATTCAGTGTCACACGAGTACCTACTCTAGTACTCTACGGTACTTTTCTGTGTCACCTGACTACCTTCTCTAGTACTCAACGGTCCCATTCAGTGTCACACGGCTACCTTCTCTAGTACTCTATGGTCCTGTTCTGTGTCACACGATTACATTATCTAGTACTCTATGATCCTCTTCAGTGTCACACGACTACCTTCTCGAGTACTCAACGGTCCTATTCAGTGTCACACGACTACCTTCTCGCGTACTCTACAGTCCTATTCAGTATCACACGACTTCCTTCTCCAGAACTCTATGGTCCTATTCAGTGTCACACGACTACCTTCTCGAGTACTCTACAGTCCTATTCAGTATCACACGACTTCCTTCTCCAGAACTCTATGGTCCTATTCAGTGTCACACGACTACCTTCTCGAGTACTCTACAGTCCTATTCAGTATCACACGACTTCCTTCTCCAGTACTCTATGGTCCTATACAGTGTCACACGACTTCCTTGTGTAGTGCTTTTTGGTGCTCTTCAATGTCACACAACTCCCTTCTCTAGCACTCTATGGTCCTTTTCAGAATCAGACGACTACCTTCTCTAGTACTCTATGGTCCTATTCAACATCACACGACTTCCTTCTCCAGTACTCTATGGTCCTACTCAGTGTCACTCGACTAACTTCTCTAGTACTCTTCGATCCTACTCAGTGTCACACAACCTATACTCTATCTTTCCTATTTAGTATCACACGACAACCTTCTCTAGTACTCTATGGTAGAATTGTGTCACACGATTACCTTCTCTAGTACTCTTATGGTTTATATTCATTGGCACATCAACATTTTCTAGTACTCTGCGGTCCTATTCAGTGTCACACGAACTACTTCTCATAGTAGTCTACTGTCCTATTTCCATGTCACAAAGTACCTTTCTCTAGCACTCTACAATCCTATTAAGTGTCATACGACTACCTTATCTAGTACTCTACCGTCCTATTCAATGTCAGACGACTACCTTCTCTTGCACTCTATGGTTCTATTCAGTGACACATCTTCATTCTCTAGTACTCTTCGGTCCTTTTCAGTGTCACACGACTACCTTCTCTAGTACTCTATGGAGCTATTCGGTGTGAAACGACTACCTTCTCTAGTACTCTACGGTCCTATTCAGTGTCACACGAATACCTTCTCTAGTACTCTATGGTCCTATTCAGTGTCAAACGACTAAATTCTCTAGTACTCTACGGTCGTATTCAGTGTCACACGACTACTTTCTCTAGTAATCTTCGGCCCTATTCAGTGTCACACTACTATCTCCTCTAGTACTCTACGGTCCAATTCTGTGTCACCCGAATACATTCTCTAGTACTCATCGGACCTATTCAGTGTCAAGCGACTACATTCTCTAGTACTTTAGGGTCCTATTCAGTGTCACACGACTGCATTCTTTGGTATTCTACGGTCCTATTCAGTGTCACACGACTACCTTATCTTATACTCTACAGTCCTATTCAGTGTCACATGATTACCTTCTCTAGTACTCTATGGTCCTAGTCATTGTCACACGACTAATTTCTCTAGTACTCTACTGTCCTATCCAGTGTCAAACGACACATGGGGGGGAGGCGTATCTAGTAACTATGGTCCTATTACAGTGTGCATAGGGACTACCTTCTCTATACTTCTGCCATCCAATTCCAGAGTCGACACGACTACCTCTCTATACTCTACAGTTATATTCAGTGATACATCTTCTTCTCTAGACTCTTCGGTACTATTCCATTGTTATATGATTACCATCTCTATACTCCTATTGTCCTAGGTCCAAGTTCACACGACTATGTTCCTCTAGTACTCTAACTGCCTATTCAGATGTCACATGAGTACCTTCTGTAGTACGCTGTTGTCCTTTCAATGTCACCGACTACCCTCTTCAGCACTCGTATACGGCCTATTCACTGTCACACTGCTTCCTTCTGCTACTATTCTACTCTCATATTCAAGTGAACACATATACCTTCTCTAATACTCTACCAGACCTATTCAGTGTGACACGACTACCTTTTCAAGTTCTCTATGGTCATATTCAGTGTCAAACGACTACCTTCTCTAGTACTCTATGGTCCTATGCACTGTCACGAGACTAAATTCTCTAGTACACTCGATCCTATTTCAGTGGTCACACAATAACCCTTCTCTAATAGTCTATGGTCCCTATTCGGTGTCAAAGGACTAAATTCTCTATACTCTACGGTCCTTTCATTGTTACACGACTACTTTCCCTAGTACTCTGCAGTCCTATTCAGTGTCACATGACTACCTTCTCTAGTACTCTACAGTCCGATTCAGTGTCACACGACTACCATTCTCTGGTTCCGACTTCGTC
>NC_069483.1:2253216-2298777 GCF_026875155.1 Cherax quadricarinatus
GCCCTCCAACCCAAATCTTTTAAGTGTCAGAGCTACCTTATCTATTTACTCTACCGCCCTATTAATGTCAGACACTCCCTTTCTTTTTGCACTTATTTTTTTTCAGTGACAATCTTTATTTCTGTATCTTCGGTCCTTTTCAATGTCAACGACTCCTTCTTAGTACTTACGAGTATTCGGTTGGAAACGACTACCTTCTTAGTACTCTACGGTTCCTATTCAGTGTCAATGAATCCTTCTCTAGTACTCTATGGTCCAATTCAGTGCCCAAACGACTAAATTCTCTAGTACCTAGGGTTTTTATTCAGTGTCACACGACTACTTTCTCTAGTAATCTTCGGCCCTATTCAGTGTCACACTACTATCTCCTCTAGTACTCTACGGTCCTATTCTGTGTCACCCGACTACATTCTCTAGTACTCATCGGACCTATTCAGTGTCAAACGACTACATTCTCTAGTACTTTAGGGTCCTATTCAGTGTCACACGACTGCATTCTTTGGTATTCTACGGTCCTATTCAGTGTCACACGACTACCTTCTCTATTACTCTACAGTCCTATTCAGTGTCACATGATTACCTTCTCTAGTACTCTATGGTCCTAGTCAGTGTCACATGACTACCTTCTCTAGTACTCTACTGTTCTATTCAGTGTCACACGACAACGTTCTCTAGTACTCTATGGTCCTATTCAGTGTCATACGACTACCTTCTCTAGTACTCTGCCATCCTATTCAGTGTCACACGACTACCTTCTCTAGTACTCTACAGTTCTATTCAGTGATACATCTACCTTCTCTAGTACTCTTCGGTACTATTCAGTGTTACATGATTACCTTCTCTAGTACTCTATTGTCCTAGTCAGTGTCACACGACTATGTTCTCTAGTACTCTACTGTCCTATTCACTGTCACACAAGTACCTTCTGTAGTACTCTGTGGTCCTATTCAGTGTCACACGACTACCCTCTCTAGCACTCTACTGTCCTATTCAGTGTCACACGGCTACCTTCTCTAGCACTCTATGGTCCTGTTCTGTGTCACACGATTACATTATCTAGTACTCTATGATCCTCTTCAGTGTCACACGACTACCTTCTCGAGTACTCTATGGTCCTATTCAGTGTCACACGACTTCCTTGTGTAGTGCTTTTTGGTGCTATTCAATGTCACACAACTCCCTTCTCTAGCACTCTATGGTCCTTTTCAGAATCACACGACTACCTTCTCTAGTACTCTATGGTCCTATTCAGTATCACACGACTTCCTTCTCCAGTACTCTATGGTCCTACTCAGTGTCACTCGACTAACTTCTCTAGTACTCTTCGATCCTACTCAGTGTCACACAACTCCCTTCTCTAGTACTCTATTTTCCTATTTAGTATCACACGACAACCTTCTCTAGTACTCTATGGTCCTATTCAGTGTCACACGATTACCTTCTCTAGTACTCTACGGTTATATTCAGTGGCACATCTACTTTTTCTAGTACTCTTCGGTCCTATTCAGTGTCACACGACTACGTTCTCTAGTAGTCTACTGTCCTATTCAGTGTCACACGAGTACCTTCTCTAGCACTCTACAATCCTATTAAGTGTCACACGACTACCTTATCTAGTACTCTACCGTCCTATTCAATGTCAGACGACTACCTTCTCTTGCACTCTATGGTTCTATTCAGTGACACATCTTCATTCTCTAGTACTCTTCGGTCCTTTTCAGTGTCACACGACTACCTTCTCTAGTACTCTACGGAGCTATTCGGTATGAAACGACTACCTTCTCTAGTACTCTACGGTCCTATTCAGTGTCACACGAATACCTTCTCTAGTACTCTACTGTCCTATTCACTGTCACGCAAGTACCTTCTGTAGTACTCTGTGGTCCTATTCAGTGTCACACGACTACCCTCTCTAGCACTCTACTGTCCTCTTCAGTGTCAGACAGCTACCTTCTGTACAATTCTAGTCTCATATTCAGTTCATTCATTCATTCATTAGATGTTTGCCGGTACTTCCGGCCCGGGTCTTCTCCAGCTGGTGACCCGGCGGTGGCCCCCGGGGCGGGGGTGTCGTTCGTCTTCTTCATTCTTCTATCTTCTCTCTTGGGCCCTCCGGTTGGAGGGTAACTTCTTCTTCTATCTTGCATGGGCTCCCCAAGTGGGGAGTGTCTTCTTGCTTGGGATCTTCGATGTCACAGTTGGGCAGAGGCAGAAAACAGGGTCGATTGGAGCCACACCCCAGCTTTAGCAGGCAGCAAAGTGCTGGGGGAACTTGTCTTGACGGTGGTGCTAGAAGCGGGAATCCTCTTCAACAAGCTGACTAAACCTGTTCCTCAGTGCTACAGTGTCGATTCCATCGATTCCACCAAATTTGACGGCAGAGTAGATTTGCTTGGCAAATTCTTGTATGTGAGGATTCCCAGTGTCTGGAGGTTGTATTGGGTTCTTCTTCTGGTTGTGTGTGCAGTGTCCACCACTCTTGCCCTTGGTTTCTTGTTGCCGTGGGGGATTGACAGCAGCCTGGGGAGCTGCAGCTCTTGGTTCTTGAGTTTTGGGATTCTTGGCCTTGACTCCTTGGTGTGGTGTAACAGTGGTAGGGGTGTGGGGAGTTGCAGCCCTTGCTTCTTGTGTTTTAGCTTTCTTGGATGGCGGCTGAGTTGTTCGAGGCAAGGCCTCGGCTTGGACAGTTGTGGTGGTGGTGGAGGCAGGAGGTGGTGGACTTTCATTGGTGGAATTCACCGCCGTATCAGGAGTCTGAGACTGGTCCATCTCCATGTCAGGTGGAGGTTGTGACAGTGGTGGCACAGCAGTTAAGCTGGCAAATATTTGCAGTGGTTTGTAGGATCTCAGTGGAAGTGGTGAGATGCAGGAATGTGAGTTCAGGCATGTTGTTGAGTTTGAATACTTCGTTGATGGGAGTTGAATGAGCCAGGCTCCAGCTGCATTCTGCACATGAGCATACATGATGCAACATAGGATCTTGGTGGGGTCGGCAGCAGGTGCTGTGAGGAAGGTAGTAGGAGCAGCTTGCGTGGTTGTAGGATCTTGGTAGTGTCTGCTTGAATCTTGGCAATAGCAGAATATGTGGATGCTTGTGGTTTGGGCTTCTGTTGTAGCTGTTGTTTCTATGAGTATGTCCCTTCTGATAGGGCACCTGGCAGCAAGAGTATGATGGTCATCCTTGCAGTTCAAGCATTGCGGTGGGGAAGCAGTAGTGCAATACTTGAAGTCGTGGCCTCAAGGCCACAGGTGGAGCAGTACTTCTTGTCTTTGTCAGGGCAGTTTTTGGTGATATGCTGGTATGAGTAACAGTTATAGCACTGTGGGATTTGTTGGTATTTCTCTGCTTCAATGAAGGCTGGGTTGATATGGAAGTAGTGTATAGCCAGGCCGTCAGCGAGGGCTCTGGCTGCCATGTTGACGTCACTGAAGGTGACCTTCAGCATGGAGGAGGCGTTGGGTATCTTGGTAAGGAATTCCACCTTGGCCCAGGAATTCTGAGCTTCAATGGACAACTTGATCTCTTCAGTAGTTTGTGTAGTGATGAGTCTGTCGAGTCCCCTGAGGAACACAGTTTTTTCTGGCCCCGTGCGGGGAATTAAAAAGAGAACCATGATTGGTACATGGAGACAGAAGTGTGGTGAGTAGTTTGGGCTTGGGGTTCGCGTCAGATGACAAGAAGGTTTTTTGAGTGACAAAAACCCCAAATTGATTAACAGCAGCTGCCACAAAAGGGAAGGCAAGGCTGCTTAGGAGTCGTTGAAATTCCATCGCGGGCGAATCTTTACTTTTAGGTAAACATCGGGGGTAGCTTTCATTTTTTTTAAAAAAAGTTTGCCGGTACTTCCGGCCCGGGTCTTCCCCAAAGGTGACCCGGGGGGGCCCCCCGGGGGGGGGTTTTGTCGATGCTTTTTTCATTCTTTATTTTCTCCTTGGGCCCCCCGGTTTGGGGGGTAATTTTTTCTATCTTGCACTGACTCCCCAATTGGGGGTGTCTTCTTCTTTCTCGTCGGCGGGCATCGCAAGGAAAGGGCTTGGGCACTTGTAGCCCCACAAATGTTGGTAGGGGGCATTGGTTCTAGGTGATTCGCTTTTACCAAAACGGTACGGCCCCATGGTTTTTTTTTTTTTTTTTTTTTTTTTTTTTTTTTTTTTTTTTTTTTTTTTTTTTTTTTTTTTTTTTTTTTTTTTTTTTTAAAGCGGGGGGGGAAGAGGGGGTGGGGGAGTGAAAGGGGGAAAGAGGGAGAGGTGAAAGATGGAGCGTAGTGGCGATCTTTTTTGTAGTGGGGCGTCTCGAGGTGGGGGTGGGCAGCCGGGATGGGGAGGGTTCCAGGTCTTGGGTGGCGGGTACACCAGCCGGGTGGGGTGTCTTCTCGGTTCGGGTCCCGGGCGCCTTTGGGAAGTGCCTTCGTCGGAGGACACCCCGCTGGAAGTGAGGGGTAGTGCATAGGGGACCGGGACCATCGGGTTTGGCAATGGCAGCAGCGCCCCCTTCGCACGCGGTAAATGGTTTCTGGCATAGGGACCAAGTCGCAGGGGGTGGACCCCCAACCGAAACTTCTTCTAGCCTCCGCTTTTCTGGGGGGGGCTCCCCACGGTCGCCCTGTATACCAGATCCGGCCCCGGAGGGCCCTGGCCCGGGTACGGGCCCCGGGCTGATCAGTCCCCACAGACCCACCTCCCTTCGGCTGATAGCAATGGGGTCATGGCGGGCTAAAGGGGTTGCCGCCCCTTCCCCGCCGTCTGCCGATCATTCCCAGTTAGGTCGATTGGCTCGGAAACCCAGTTGATTGTTGCTTGCTTCCCTGCCCTTAAGTGTTTGAGGTCCTTCTGATGGCAGTAATTACCCGGGATTTTGTCCTGGGCCCCCAATACGGCCTGGACCCCGCTCTGGGTCCACATGAATGACGGGGGTCGCCGATGACCCAGATGCGTGTTGCAGGGCCCCTTGGATGGAGGAGTTCTGCCGGAGAATTGTCTGATTTTGGGAGCGCATCCAGCCTCGAGTGGCATGGTGCACCCGGCCTGTGCGGCCACCTCTGGTCCCGGGAGCCATGGGGTGTATATCGGCGCACCCAGGGGCTCTGTGCTGCAATACTCCGCACCCCATTGCGCCACGTTTTGGGGGAAGTGCGCTTCCCAATGGGGGTCTTGGATGGGATCACAACTGTTCTGGTCCCCAGGGGGGGGATTTCAGGTCCCCCGCCACGGGCCCGGTCACACCCTTGTCGACTAAAAGCGCCATGGGAGGGAGTTTGTTGCTACACGCCGTGACCACACCCACACCCGGGCCAGGAGATCCCTGAGGACCCTGTTGCGTTCAAGGAGGTGTTGCGCAGCCCCTCCACCAGGGGGGGTTTACGTATTTGGGCCCCCCCCCTCCGGGCTGCCAAAAGGGGCGATTCTGTCGCGTAGCGGCTGAATTGAGCTCTGATTCAGGGGCACAGTGTTCGTCCACCTGGGCGCCCCAACAGATCCGAGCTGCGTTTTTTTGGACACGTTGAGTCTTCGAAGGGGTTGGGCGGGCATGGAAAAGGGGTAAGTGCCCCATGTCGATGGGAAGCGCACCCCCTGCCATAGAAAATGGAGAATCAGGCTGGCCCCCCCTGGGCGGGCGGGGCCCGATGGCGGGGGCCCCGTTGCATGGTCCGCTCTCTGACGTACTCCGCCTGATTCCGAAGGAACCCATTGTCGATGTGCACCCCCGGGTCGGGTAGCTATGACCCAGCGAAATGACTCCTGACACCTGCAGTCCCCCTCCGCACTTTGGCATGCAGGATCTGGCCCTTGGATTTTTCGCTAAACCTTGAGGCCAAACGACGGCAGGGGGGGAGGGGAGGTTAAGGTACTTTGGGGGCTCTAGCATAAAACCCTTTTCTCGGTGATGATAGGCAAGATATCAGCGTAGCTGACAGTGGGTCCCCTAAAGAGAATGGCAGCTGCACCAGTCAGCTCGGGACATTAAAGGGGGCGGGGCTGGGGACCCCCCCCTGGGGGGTCCCTTTTTCAAGGGGGCCTGGGGGTGGACCTTGTCCCTGGAAACGCACTCGTCCCACCCTGCCCTGCAGGTATGAAGGATCCAGGCAAGGACCTCCCTTCACGCCCCTGCCTGCTGGGGTAAAGGGGATGGCGGGGTGCGCTGGCAAGCTCAAGGTTTCTCGGGGCCCAGGAAGACAACAATTTTGGGCTTTGTTTGCCCAAATCCCTCAAGGAGGGGGTGATGCTCTCTGCGTCCCCACCCTCGTGGAAGCCTATATGTGACGTGTTCCCGGGGCCAAGCTTCCCCCGTGTCCCCTAAAGGGTTTTCCCCTCTCAGCCGCTTGGCAGAAAAGCTGGTAGAAGGGGGCCTCTGTTTTCCCCGGGCCCCTGGGCTTGGGGGATGGGCAGGACGAGGGCCCTTTCCATGCGGGGGAGTGTCCAGCCCCCCAGGAGCAGTTGATGACCTCCAAGATGATCTGTCCAAGGGGCCCGCCCTTGCTCAAAATGTAGGTGATCCATCCGGGCCCGGGGTGGTGTCTGTGATGTCCTGAGGGCTGCCTTCACCCCCCCGGGTGCTAAGCTACTGGGTGCGTCGTGTTCGCGCATGCAGCCTGTAGCCTGGCAATCCTTTTTGGGAGGGGCAGCAGGAGGTTTCTCACATTTTGTGGCGGGCGTGCGGGTTGTGCCCTGGAATGAAGAGGCCGCCCACCTCTCTGTTCACAAGCCGGGTAAAGGGTGAGCACGGTTTTCCCTCTGTTTTTTTCCCCCCGGTAGCTATACTTTTTTCGCCCAGATCTCAGACGGGGAAAGTGCATGGCCAAAGGAGGCAACCATTCAAACATTTGCCAGGGGACTTGGGGGAGATGTGGCGAGGTCCCCAAAACACCTCTCTCAGTACCCCGAAGGGGTCAGCAGTGGGGGTTTGCGTCTGTGGAGCCGGGGGGGGGGGGGCCAGTTGACACGGTGGTTTTTTGCCCCTTGACTGTCTTCGTAGAACCACCAGTCCCGCTTGATGGTACCTCCCCCTTGGTAAGGGGATGGCCACCTCAGCCCCTGGGTGACGGCAGCTTGGGGGTTCTGGGCACCCCATCAGGGTTGTCAGAGAGGGAGGCGTTCCCCCCATTGCTGTATGACATCTGGAAGCACTGCCAGTGCCCCCTTCTTGAAATTCCCCGGGGGCGGTGTGTAGGGGGTGTGCTGGGGGAGCGCCGCGTGGGCTCGCGAATGGTCGCTGGTGAGAAGGGGGGGAGTTCCCACCTCACCCAGGTGCAGTTCCGGGGGAGAGTACACTCGGGTTTTTCCGCCTGGTGTGTCGGCTCCCCATTTTTTAGGGGACCCCCTCGGGAAAACATCGAGCACAGCCGCCAAAGGCCTGCCCTTTTCATTGTATGGGGACAAAGTGGGGAAGCTCATGTGGGCGTTGATGTCCCCCCCCCGAGCACGCCCCGAGGGGAGATTTTTTGGACAAGTGCAAAACCCCCGAGGGTGAGAGAAAACCGTGCGCCCGGAACATTGTAAATATCATGGTCCAATGGCAGTTTTCAGCTGCAGCTTTCCCTCCCCCCCTTCACCCCGTTTATAGGGTCAGTGACAAACGGTGGGGGGGTCAATTTCCCCACATAGATTGGGTGCCCCTGGCGGGGGGCCCACACGCTGCAGGTATGCAGGAACCCCGGGGTGCGTGGGTGGGGGGGTGGGGGCTTTACAAGGGGTTTTTTGGAAAAAGAAACAAAACTATCTCATCCGGACTGCCGGGATAGCTAGGTGGGGTTTCTTTCCCCCCCAGCCACAAGTTTCCCCGGAGAATTTTTAGGGGCTGCCGGGCGACCCCCGGGGCTCCATCCCTCCGTTGGCCCTGGCCTCGGACAAACCGTGCGTGTTCTACCATTTCCCGGGCGTGAAGCCTGGGTGAGGTGATCTTTTAGGGCTGCTGAGTCGACCCCTCCAGGAGAGCCCTGCTGTTTTACGGGTAGTCAGGAGCTCCTTTCAGACCCGCCTGTCCCCTTTTAAAGATGGGAGTAGCATGGAAAGCACCTCTACCCAAGCTTTATTACGGTGACAATGTGAACCTGCGAGGGGCCCTCCCTCTGGGGGGACAGGGCTTCCTTGGCTGCGGGTGAGGGGTTTTTTGGCCCCCCCCCGCGATTTTTGCTCTCTGACCCCGCAGGTCGCCAGGTCTCCGTGGTTTTTTGTGCCACTGAGGGTGCGCGGTGTTTCCTGCTCCCTCGGGTGGGGACTGACTCGGCGGGAAGTCCCTTGGGTGTCCTGTTGGTGCGGTAGCGAAACTCCGGCAGGTCCGCCGGGCTTGTTTTTGTTTCCCTTTTTTCCTTTTGTGAGGGTTCGGACTTGCCCATGCCGTTGTTCCCCTTGCGGTGCAACTGGTCTCCCTTTGTCCCCCAGTGTGGGAACCCCTGCTGAGGGTGTGGCCCCCGCAGAGGGGCCTGTGCTGGCTGCCGCGATTGGCGGGATGAAAATTCCCCGGGGGTTGGGGGGTGGAGAGGGGGGATTGGTCGAGTCCCCAGTTGCTGTTGGGTGTTTACCCAGTTGGGGGTGGGGTGTCGCCACGGGGCCACCCCCTGTCCATGTTTTCCACCCCTGTACCCTGACAGGACAGCCCGGTTCCATGCGTGGTTTTTTCGCCAGTTGGCCATTGGGTTCGGGGCGTGGGGGTTTGGGGGCGGGTGTTGAGCAATGCAAAGCAATCCTTGGAGTCGTTCTTTTGCAGACCCACATTTTTCCCTGTTGGCGGTAGCCGCGATTTGGTTGAAAACCCCCGGAGTTGTGCATTGTAGTGGGCCCTCTAATATGGCCGAATTTGAACCGCCCCCCCAACCCCCCGGCGATGTGGGAGGTGGGGCCCTCGGGGGTGGATCAACTATTTCCCTGTTGGAATTTGTTGGCCCGGGGGGCAGCCCCTCTGCCTTGACAAGTTGGTTGCTCGAGGAATCGCTCTGTGGTATGGGTACAGGGACGGGACAACCCCCTTGGCATCTTTTCTTGACCCGGGGCCCCTTTCCTCGGATTCTCTGAGCCCTTCCTTCAAACTGTAGTGTCCTCGTCGCGCGGCTTCGCCCGATTTCCCCTGAGTGTGATGTCGCAGCTGACTTATGGAAGGCAGGTCGCCTCCAGGTTTTCACCCGTCGTAGTGGGGATAATGAACTTTTTTGAAGGGCCCAGTTGGGTTTCCTTGCAGCATGGTTCTGAGGGTTTTACGCCCCCGTTCCATTTTGTTCTCCTCTTTGCCCGTGAGGCTTCGTCTGGGTTGGTTGTTCCCGTGCCATTTTGCTGAGGGGAGGGTCCGGGGCACTTCCATGGTCCCCATATGTGGGGGGTGTCACCCGCTGGGCCGGGCTTGGGTGGCTCGGCTTCCTCATCGTCCCCTGGCCCTCTGGGGGAAGAGCTGGGGGCGCTGAGGCGCTTTTGGATCGCCCCCGCAATGCAGGTTGTCCTTTGGGGTTTCTTCCTGGCCCCCTTCCCCCTTTCTCCACGTCGCCCTGACGTGTCGTGTGATGACATGGGGCCCTTTGCCTCTTGGTTCCTGAGTTGCATGGGCCCTAAGCCACCCCCAACGAGGTCGTAGCTGTGTGCCCATTCCCAAGACCTATTAAAAAACGCAGGGGGTTCACAGTGGTTCCAAGCGAGTATCACGTCATCCGGTACGTATTTTGAAGATAGGTTAAAATGGTATTTTCCCGAGCACGGCACAAACATATGACTCACCATTTTCAGAATGGGGAGGGCAATCAGGTCTAGCGTAAACTAACAAGCACCAGGACCCGGCGAGCTGTCAGTGCACGAAGCACACTGGTGGTCAGCGCACGCCACGCACCCCGTACGAATCCACGAATGCAGACAGATTTTCGCAAATTTTGGGGAAACTAAACACAAAACTCACTGCAGAATGTCTTTAAAAAAAAGCACTTGTCCGAACGTTCCCGTGGTAGCGATGGCGCGGCCAGCACCGAACCCCCAAAGAATTATGTTGCCACGGTTGCACAGTTGACTGGCGTGGGTGTCGTAAAATAACACAGAACCGCCGACTCACTGCAAAATCTTGAAAGAACAGGACTTAATCCGAAAGTTCCCGTGGTAAAGGTGGGGCGGCGCAGCCGCACGAAAAGCCCCCAAAGCACACAATTATGTTTCCCGGTTTCAATTGCTGGGGTGGTGTGCGTAAACTAACACAAAAACACGCCCGATTCACTGCGAATGTCTTAAAGAAAAGCACTGCCGAAAAAACCTGTGAGAAATGCTAAACTAACATGGCCTCACAGGGGAAAATCCCCAGATTCGTGGTGCTCCCACGAATGCCGGTCCCCGCACGAAGGGCGAACCGTGCGTAAACTAAAACGGTCGGCGAGAAGGGGTCCCTGAACCTGAGGACCACTTGAAAACTCCAAAAATCCTACGCGTTTTAAGGTCTTGATTTATCAGCAGAGGGGGGGGCCCTGCCAACCCCACTCCCCGAGGTCAGGGCAGCGACCGGGGGCTGTTCCCTCCCCAACGGGGGGAAAAGAGGGATTCTAAAATATTCCATTGCTCGCGGTAGGGCGTCGTTGATTGGTCAACGCGGGAAACCAAACGCAGAGGCGCTCAGGCCCGGCAAATGCCACCCGGTGCTACAAAGCAAAAAGCCCCGTCGCTCGTGCTACTAAAAACGCCACGTCTGCTGCTGCTGCGCAATCTTCTCGCTCTCGGCGTGGTACTCTGAACACTGGTGTCGCTCGAACACTGCGCACCCCCCCGGCGGTGGCCTGGGTCGCGCGTAAATGATCTGCCTGGCTGAGGTCAGACCTTCCTTCCCCTTTTGCCCGTTCCTTATTCAGTGAACTTTCCCTTTTTCTAGTACTCTAGGGCCCTATTCAGTGGGACCGCTACCTTTTTTGTTCCTATGGTCAAATTCGTGTCAAACGATACCTTCTTAGACTCTTGGCCCTGTTAGTGTCACGAGACTACTTCTCTATACTCTACGCCTATTCAGTGTCCCCGCTTCCCTTCTTTACGTTATGGCCTTTCGGTGTCAAAGGACAAAATTTCTCTAGTCCCTTAGGCCCTTTCAGTGTAACCCCGATACTTTCTCTGTCCGCGCCCTATTCAGTGCACATGACACCTTCTCAACTCTACAGTCGGATTCAGTGTCATCGACAAAATTTCTAGTAGTTTTGGGCCCTATTATGTCAAAAAAATTACCTTCCTAGACTCTATGGTGCTATTCATTGTACACAACTGCTTTTCTCTAGTACTCTAGGTCCTTTTTCAGTGTCACCGATTACCTTATTAATCACAAGGCCCTTTACGGGGTAAAAGGACAAAATTTTCCTAGTATCATGGTGTTTCAGTGTCCACTACACTTTCTCTATATGCATCGCTCCTTACGTGTCACCGACTACCTTCTCTAGTCTAACGGCATTCTTTGCAACTCTTGATCTTGTACTCTGGGTCCTTCAGTGTCCCGGGATTCCTTCTTTGGTACTTACGGCCCAAATTTCATTTTTCCCGGCTTTTTCTTATTATCACAGTCCTTTTTCATGTCACATGATCCCTTCTCTACAAATATGGTCCTATCAGGGGGTCAAACGTTGCTTTCTCTAGTCTCTTTTGCCCTTTTTTTAAAGTGTCACACGAAAACCTGCTTGTAGTCTAGTCCCTATTCAGTGTCTTTCACTACCTTCTTAGTACTCTCCCACCCGACTCAGTGGCACACGATCCCTTTTCCTAGTATCTATGGTTCATTCAGTAACATCTCCCTTCTCTAGAAAACTCTTTGGCCCTATTCAGTGCACCGACTCCCTTTCCCCAGTCTCTACAGTGCTATTCAGTGTCACTCGAACATTCCTTAGTACTCTTGGTTTTATTTCAGTGTCCACTATTACCTTCTCTAGTACGCTAGGGGCCTATCAGGTAAAACGACTAATTTTTTTACTCTACGGTCCTATTCAGTGTCACACGACTACTTTCTCTAGTTGTCTACTGTTCTATTCAGTGTCACACGACTACCTTCTCTAGTACTCTACGGTACTATTCTGTGTCACCCGACTACCTTCTCTAGTACTCAATGGTCCTATTCAGTGTCACACGGCTACCTTCTCTAGTACTCTATGGTCCTGTTCTGTGTCACACGATTACATTATCTAGTACTCTACGATCCTATTCAGTGTCACACGACTACCTTCTCTAGTACTTTACGGTCCCATTCAGTGTCACCCGACTACCTTCTCTAGAACTCAACGGTCCTATTCAGTGTCACACGACTACCTTCTCGAGTACTCTATGGTCCTATACAGTGTCACACGACTACCTTGTGTAGTGCTTTTTGGTGCTATTCAGTGTCACACAACTCCCTTCTCTAGCACTCTATGGTCCTATTCAGTATCACACGACTACCTTCTCTAGTACTCTATGGTCCTATTCAGTATCACACGAATTCCTTCTCCAGTACTCTATGGTCATATTCAGTGTCACTCGACTAACTTCTCTAGTACTCTTCGATCCTACTCAGTGTCACACAACTCTCTTCTCTAGTACTCTATTTTCCTATTCAGTATCACACAAAAACCTTCTCTAGTACTCTATGGTCCTATTCAGTGTCATACGATTACCTTCTCTAGTACTCTACTGTTATATTCAGTGGCACATCTACCTTTTCAAGTAATCTTCGGTCCTATTCAGTGTCACACGACTACGTTCTCTAGTAGTCTACTGTCCTATTCAGTGTCACACGAGTACCTTCTCTAGCACTCTACAATCCTATTAAGTGTCACATGACTACCTTATCTAGTACTCTACCGTCCTATTCAGTGTCAGACGACTACCTTCTCTTGCACTCTATGGTTCTATTCAGTCACACATCTTCATTCTCTAGTACTCTTCGGTCCTATTCAGTGTCACACGACTACCTTCTCTAGTACTCTACGGTCCTATTCAGTGTCACACGAATACCTTCACAAGTACTCTATGGTCCTATTCAGTGTCAAACGACTAAATTCTCTAGTACTCTACGGTCGTATTCAGTGTCACACGACTACTTTCTCTAGTAATCTTCGGCCCTATTCAGTGTCACACTACTATCTCCTCTTGTACTCTATGGTCCTATTCTGTGTCACCCGACTACCTTCTCTAGTACTCATCGGTCCAATTCAGTGTCAAACGACTATATTCTCTAATACTTTAGGGTCCTATTCAGTGTCACACGACTGCATTCTTTGGTATTCTACGGTCCTATTCAGTGTCACACGACTACCTTCTCTATTACTCTACAGTCCTATTCAGTGTCACATGATTACCTTCTCTAGTACTCTATGGTCCTAGTCAGTGTCACATGACTACCTTCTCTAGTACTCTACTGTTCTATTCAGTGTCACACGACAACGTTCTCTAGTACTCTATGGTCCTATTCAGTGTCATACGACTACCTTCTCTAGTACTCTGCCATCCTATTCAGTGTCACACGACTACCTTCTCTAGTACTTTAAGGTCTATTCATGATACATCTAACCTTCTCTATACTCTTGTACTATTCAGTGTTACCTGATTACCTCTCTAGTGCTCTATTGTCCCTAGTCAATGTCACTCGACATGTTCTCTAGTACTCTACTGACCGATCTCTGTCACGCAACGCAAGTACCTTCTGTAGTACTCTTTTGGGCCAATCAGTGTCACACGTCTACCCTCTATCTAGCACTCTCCTGTGCTATTCCTGTGTCCAGCACAGCTACCTTCTTACAATCTGAGTCTCATATTCAGTGACACATATACCGTCTCTAGTACGCTACGGTCCATAATTCAGTGTTGAACGACTACTTCTCTATTCTCTAATGGTCCAAAGTCTGTGTCAAACGACTACCTTCTCGAATACGTCTCTATGGTCCTGGAAATGTCACGAGACGACATTCTCTAGAACTCTATGATACCTATTCATATGTCACACATTACCTTCTCTAATACGTTTTGTCCCTATTCGGGTGTCATAGACAAATCTCTATACCTCTACGGTCCTATTAAGTTTTTACACACTACTTTCTCTAGACTCTGGCAGTCCTATTCAGTGTCACATGACGACTTCTTCTTAGTAAAAAAATAAAACCTCTCATCGGATTCAGTGTCCATACGACTACCTTCTCTAGTAGTCTTCGGTCCCTATTCAGTGTCAAACAATTACCTTCTCTAGTGACTCTATGGTGCTATTTATTGATACACAACTGTCTTTTCTATACTCTAGGTCCTATGTCTGTGTCCACACGATTACCTATCTAATAAACTAAGGTCCTATAACAGTGTCAAGGGAACTAAATTCTCTATACTTCTAGGGTCGTATTCAGTGTCACAAACTACTTTCCTAGTATGCATCGCTCCCTATACTGTGTCAACCCGACGCCTTCTCTATACTCTCGTCCCTATTCATTGTCAAACGTCTCGAACTCTTTACTCTAGTGTCCCTATTCAGTGTCACACGATTAACCTTTCTTTTGTACTCTACGGTTTCAATTCAGTTCACACGACTTCCATTCTATATTACTCGACATCCTATTCAGTGTCTCATGTTTACCACCATCTCCAGCAATATATGGTCCTTGGACCAAGTGTCAAACGACGCTGCCTTCTCAGTACTCTGCTGTCACTCTTCAGTGTCACAACACGACAACCTGCTCTAGTAGTCTATGGTCCTATTCATGTCATACGACTACCTTCTCTATACTCCTTCCATCCGACTCAGTGGCACACGACTCTACCTTCTCTAGTAACTACTATGGTTCTATTCAGTGAACATAACATCTACCTTCGCTAGGTACCTTTGATCCAATTCAGTGTCACACGATACATTCTCCAGTACTCTACAGGCTATTCATGTCACCAACGACATTCGCGAGTTACTTGTTGTTTTTATGCATTGTCACAACTAGTACCTTCTCTAATACGCTATGGTCCAATTCAGAGTCAAACGACTAAATTCTATAGTTAACTCTAATACGGTCCTATTCATGTCTCACGACTACTTACTTTCTATTAGTTGTCTACAGTCCCCTATTCAGTGTCAAACGACTACCTCTCTCGTACTCTACGTACTAGTCTGTGTCACCCCGACTACCTTCTCTAGACTCAACGTCCTATTCAGTGTCACACGGTATAACCTTCTCGAGTACGCTATGGTCCTGTCTGTGTACTCACGATTACATAGCTAGTACTCTACGTTCCGATTCAGTGTCACACGACTACCTTCTCGTGTACTTTACGTTCCCCATTCAGTGTCACCCGACTATCTCTTCTCTAGAAATCACGGTCCTATTCATGTCACACGACTACCTTCCTCGCGTCTCTACGGTCCTATACAGTGTCACACGACTACCCATTGTGTAGTTCTGTTTGGTGCTTTCAGTGTCACACAACCCCTTCTTCTAAGCACCTATGGTCCTTCAGTATCACACGAATTTTCTTCTTTCTCCAGACTCGGGTCATATCAGTGTCACTCGACTAACTTCTCTAGTACTCTTCGATCCACTCAGTGTCACACACTCCTTCTCTAGTCTTATTTTCCTATTGCAGTATCTTCACAAAAACCTTCTCTATACTGTATGTTCCCTCTTCAGTGTCATACATTTACCTTCTCTAGTAAGCTACTGTTAATAATTCAGTGGCACATCTACCTTGTTCTAGTACCTTTTCGGTCCTATTCAGGGGTCACAAGACTACGGTCTCTAGTAGTCTACTCTGTCCTATTCAGTAATCACAATGAGTACCTTCTCTAAGCACTCTAGCATCTATTATGTGTCACACGACTCCTTATCTAGTACACTACCGTCCTATTCAGTGTCAGACGACTATCTCTCTCTTGCAGTCTATGGTCTATTCAGTGCACTTCTTCATTCTCTAGTACTCTTCGGTCCCATTCAGTGGCCATACGACACTATCTTCTATTCTTTTGGCCATAATAATAGTGCGCACAACTAACCTTCTCTATATGCTAACGATCCTATTCAGTTTAACACGACTATACCATCTTGAGTACTATACGGTCCTAATTAATTGTCAAACAACTACCTTCCCTAGGACTCTACTGTCATATTCGTGGTACCCCGAATACCTTCTCTATACTCTACGGCCCAATCAGTGTCACAGGACAGCTTCTCTGTACTCAACAGCCTAAAAAATTTCAGGGTCAATCGACTACCTTCTATAGTTGTCTATGGTCCCTATTATATGTCTGACATCTACCTTCGCTAATACTCTATGGTCCGGTTCATTTTAACACGACTACCTTCCGTAGTACTCTACGGTCCAAATTCAGTGTTCACATGAACTACATTCTCTTGTATTCTACAGTCCAAATTCAGTGACCACACTACCTTCCTCTAGTACCCTACGGTCCTATTCAGTCACACAGCTACCTTCTCGACACTTCTACTCTCATATTCAGTGACAAATATACCTTTCTAGTACTCGGCGGTTCCTATTCCAGTGTGACACGACTACCTTCTCTAGTTTTTCTATGGTTCATATTCAGTGTCAAACGACTATCCGGCTCGATACTCCTATGGGCCTTTACAGTGTCACGAGACTACATTCTCAGTACTCTAACGTTCCTATTCAGTGTCCACAACACGAAACCTTCTCGAATTACCTATGGTCCTATTCGGTGTCAAAGGACGAAATTCTCTAGGCCTACGGTCCTATTCAGTGTTTCACGTCTACTTTCTCTGTACCTGCAGTCCTATGCCATTTCACCATGACTACCTTCTCTAGTACCTGCTGTCCGATTCAGAGTCACATGACTACCTACTCTAGTATCTTCGGTCCTTTCATGTCAAACGATTACCTCTCTATTACTCCTATGGTGCTATGCAGTGATACTCGACTGCTTTTCTCGAGTACTCAGGTCCTATTCATGGTCACCTACGTTACCTTATCTTATAACACTAAGGTCCCTATACAGTTAAAACGACTAAATCCAGTACTCGAGCGTTGTATGCAGGTCAACACTACTACTTCTCTATATGCTACGGTCGCAATACTGTGTCACTGACTACCTGCTCTAGTACTCAACGGTCCTATTCATTGTCAAAAAACGACTACGATCTCTAGTACTCTAGGGTCCTATTCAGTCACACGAATGACCTTCTTGTACTTCTACGGTCCTATTCAGTTTCACATGACTACCAGCTATATAACTCGAGCAGTCCTATTCAGTGTCACATGATTACCTTCTCTAGCATATAATGGTCCTAGTCAGTGTCCACACGACTACCTTGTCTAGAACTCTGCTGTCCTATTCAGTGTCACACGACAACCTGCTCTAGAGTCTATGGTCCTATTCAGAGCATATGACTACCTTCTCTAGTACTCTGCCTCTGACTCAGTGGCACACGACTACCTTCTCTATTACTCTATACACGGTTCTATTCATGACACATCTACCTTCTCTAGTACTCTTCGGTCCAATTCAGTGTCATCACGACTACAACTTCACCAGTACTCTACAGTGCTAGTCAGTGTCACTCGACGACATTCTCTAGGACTCTACGTTTTTATTCTGTGTCACAACGATTACCTTCTCTAATAGGCTATGGTCCTATCAGAGTCTAAAACGACTAAATTCTATAGTACTTCTACAGTCCATTCATGGCACACGAACTACTTTCTCTAGTAGTCTACGGTCTATTCAGTGGTCACACGACTACATCTCTAGTACTCTACATTACTATTCTGTTCACCCGACTACCTTCTCTAGTACTCAAACGGTCCGATTCATGTCACACGGCTACCTTCTCTAGTACTCTAGGGTCCTATTCAGTGTTACATGGATACCTTTCTCTTGCACTCTATGGTCCTGTTCTGTGTCACACGATTACATTACTAGTACTCCTACAGGGACTCTCCTGATGCAGTGTCACACACTACCTTCTCTAGTACTTTGCGTCCCATTCAGTGTCACCCGAGTACCGTCTCTAGTACTCACAGTCCTATTCCGTGTCACACGACGACTCGCAAGTACTCTAGGTCCTAATTACAGTGTCACATGACTACCTTGTGTAGTGCTTTTGGTGCTATTTCAGTGTCAACAACTCCCTCGCTTGCACTCTAGGTCCATATTCATTCAAACGAACTTCCTTCTCCAGTACTCATGTCCCTATTCAGTGTCACTACCTCGACAACTTCTATAGTACTCTTACTCCTTCGATCCTACTCAGGTTCACACAACTCCCTCTCTAGATACTCCTAATTTTGTTTTTTTTTTTTTTTTTCCATATTCATATCACAAACGCAAAACAAATCAACAATAAAAATACAAAAAAAAAAAAAAACAAAAAAAACCTTCTCTAAAGAGGGGGAGTACTCTACGTCCTATTTCAGTGGTCACAAAACGATTACCTTCTCTAGTACTCCTACGGTTGATATTCATGGCACATTCTCTGCCTTTTCTCTAGTAATCTTCGGTCCTATTTATTCAGTGTCACATCACGACATACGTTCTTCTACTCTATAGTCTACTGTCCTATTCAGTTCAGGATTCAGTGTCCCACGAGTTACCTTCTCTTTTTGCACGCTAACTCTAACCTCTAAAATACTAGTAAACTAATACAAAAACTCTACTAAATCTCTATCATCTAAATCTAAACATCCTATTAATGTACACAACGACTACCTTATCTAGTACTCTACTCTAAACCGCCCTATTCAGTGTCAGAAACGAATACTTCTCTTGCACTCTATGTTCCTAATTCATTCACGCATCTTCATTCTCTAGTACTCCTCAGGTTTTAAAAAATGCTGAGTCAGAAAAACAGTCAGGAGACAACAACACCACCACAACCCCCGATAAATGGAACTAGTGGATTTGGAAGGATAAAACCAGGAAAAGTGAGCAGTGAAGAGGGTTTTTTATAAGAGGAAATTTTACTAGTAATTCAGTGGTGAATGCGAAAGCAGATACTATTGTACTAGGGACTGGGAAAGAGAAATAATATTATTGTAACTATGAAGTAAAAGAGCGAAGAGTGATAAGGCAGCATTGGGGGGTACAAGGCTCAATACTTATATTTTATATTTTTCTTCTTCCAATTCCATGAAGACAGTAATCAGTCTTGGGCTGGAAAGATGAATGAGTACAGCGCCCTGGACCATAAAAGCCCTACATTGCCACCTCTACCAGAAAAGTAAATGTCACTATCGCAGCAAGGTATGGCAACACCGCATACCTAAACAAAAACAGTGGCACACAAGCTCTTATTGTAGTGCCGATAAGTGGTGATGATCCAATTAATCCTGGACCTCAGACTATTGTGCAGAAGCCAAACAGACATCCAGATAAATGACGGCAAGAAGACGGTCTAGTAGGCTAGGCATGTTAACCTTAACGCCATAGGTAATGCATACATAGGTCAATGTGAGTAACAAATACAGCCTTATTATCTCAAACACTACCATACAGGGGGCATACACGTGTACTAAAGTACGCATGAAAAACAGAAAAGGCACCTTATGTAAAATGTGTAAGGGTGGGTGCATGAAGGGATTTTGTACAATTAGAGCACGGTCACCAGAATTCATTTTGTGTGTAACAAATGGCAACGTTTGGCACAGTACACTTTAGCAGTGATGACATTGATTTACCTAATTTAATACTATTGACCCATTTGCAAATAAATTGATGATTAATGATGGTTTTATGAAAACAAGGCCATCACTTTATTCATATCAAGGCAAGATCACTTCTTCCTAAAGTGGCAGAGATTAGATTCTAGCTAACAAAATTAGGGCGGCAGTTATAAAACCAACTCTGAATCTTAGTTGGATGAGTCGGTGACTGACGACGAGGTCAAAATAGATGTTACAATATAAAACGCTTAGATAGAACAAAAGGGTGGGGAGATTGTGGCCTACATTAGAAATGACTAGCTTACAACCCAAGACCTATTTAAATAACAATAAACAGAGATTTTCCCCATGGTTTGAAGTGCTGCTTCTAAACCAAACCCATCTTAGTAGGAACTAGTTACCGCCCTCCTACCCCAGGACCAGTTTCTTAGAAGACTTTTCAAGTCTTGACTCGGAGTTTGAAAACAATTGCGAGACAAAATACTGGGCACTTTAATATCTTTTTCAGCAGCAAAATAACGGGCTATGCAAAAGGTATAAGCAAATTCTAGATTAAATAGTTTCAACTCAATCTAATTAATACAGACCCAACCCTGATTGCACACAGTTTCTCAGCACCCTATTTGACCCACATACTTTGGTAATCCGCTCGGGGGGGGGGGGGGGGCGGAACATTAGTCAGTCAGGCTCAGTTACCACAGGTCGTAGTGATCATTTCTTCAGTTACTGGCACAGGCAAATAACGAGGGAGAGGATGAGGCCTACACAGGCACAATAACAATGGAGTCAACTAGAAAACTACAGTAAAGAAACAACACTGGTAAATAGGCTACACAATTGTGACTGGACAGAGATAACAAGTTGCACGACGGTAAAACGATGCCTGGGCACATATTGCAAACCAGTTCACTATCAACCTTGATAATATTGCAGCACCAGTTAAAGATGTTAGGATTAAAACGAAGAAACGAACCCTGGATGAATACTGAGATATAGATTATATGAAATTCAGAGACCAGCTGCGAAAAAGATTTTAAAGGACAACGACCAGATAGTGCAGGCACTAAATGAAATTCCAAAGGGTGAGGAACAAGTACAAGACTATAAAAGGAGCACAGGCAAAGCACTCTTGCTCAAAAATTGAAGAGTATAAGCATAACCCCCAAAAGCCTGGCAACAACTAAAAACAATTGGGTATAGGCCATAAGCCAGTAGATAGGTCAACATAGTATCACTACGATAATGAGGTATGCCACGAAACATCTAAAGGTTCAAATTGCTTTAATTCTACTACAACATCTGGGGGCATCAACACTAGTAAGTAAACGACCAGTCTGCATCAAATACCTTTAAACGACAGACTCATAAAGTTGCAAACATAGCTATACCAATAAAGGGGTAACCCAAAACTGTGGCAACTTAAGTGTACTCATGACTTTATGTCAAAAAGAACTAAGCGGCAGGTTAAACCCAACTAAGAGCACAGCCCTGATAACATCCCGTCCTAATTCCTAAAACATGGGTGCTTCTGAACTGTCATTCCCTATTGCTCACCATAAGAAAGCGGGGGGGGGGGGGGGGGGGGGCGTCTATCACCACTAATACAGTACCGGCGTGGTTCAAGGTGGCCAGAACACTCCTATCTTCAGAAAAACTAGAAGGTCTATGGAAGCACTAATAGCCTGTTAGTATACTCAGTATAATATCTAAAATTCTAGAGAGTGCGGTGTATTCTCAAGTAGTTAAGTACCCTTAATGAACCCCCCAACATAACAATTTTCCTCCCATAGCTTTCAATCGGGCTTTAGAAAGATCCTAACTACCAACCGACACACCTCCCTTATTAATCTGATGGATTACCTGAGAACTGAAATGTCAAAGGGGTACCTCTAGGCATGGGTAACCTTAGACCCTGCATAAGGCCTCGATACGGTCCACCACATATAGTATGTAATATACATTGCAAGCTTTGGGATCAGGTTGCTGTAACTGGTGTTAGTCCAACCTTACAACAGGAGGACAAATAGTCAAAATCAACAAAACAGAATCAGAACCCCTGCCGATAACATTGGAAGTTCCCCAAGGTAGATTCTGGTCCCTTAGTATTCCTTAATTTTATGTCAATGATATGCCTATCAGTGTCAAGTGCCAAACTCCTACTGTAGCAGATGACAGGGCTCATTTAGTGTCACAGTAAAGACCCACAAGATATAGCAAATAGTTTAACACTGGAACTGTAGTCCTCAGCAAATGGTTATTAGACAACATACGATCATTACACCTAGGGAAAAACTTAGCCCATTCCTCTTTGGCACGAAACATAAACGAGAGTAAATAATTTTAATGTTCAATGTATTGGGGAGCCCATCACTTGGTTTCATCAGTAATATATTTGGGAATCCCCTTTGATCCATCATTCAGGAAATTGATAGGAACAGTTGTAAAGAAAGCGAATGCCAAACGAAGTTTCCTGAATAGACAAGCACAGTGTCTAACTACTGAGGCTCGCAGGACCCTATGTCTAAGCCCTTATACAATGCATATGGATTACGCTTGCTCTTCGTGGGACTCCTGCCTTGACAAAAAACTGAAAGATAGACGCAATTCACCCAGAAGAACAAAATCGTAAGATTCATCCTGGGGCGGGACCAAGAGAACATGTAGGCCAGGATGAATTAACAGCAGTTGGATCGGCTGAATGTTGAAGACAGAGTAAAAAACAACTGAAGCTAAATCAATGTTTATAAAATTGGCTCACAAACAATGTTCCAGAATATCTTGCTGTCAATTTTGTCAAGGTTGGAACCAAAGCAATCCATAGTACTAGGGGAGAGAGCCAACTTGTAGTACCCACATCCAGTGGGCCAGGCTTCAACAACCTTTTAAATTGTACTAGCAATAAAGGATTGGAACAGACTACCCGCACATGTCAAGCCATCATACGTGAACCAGTTCAAGAAGAGTGCCAAAAGGTGTCAGATGAATGCACTACAGAAAGGGAGGGAATGATTTTCCTATTTTTTGTTTTAGCTAACATCCGTGGGGTAAAGGTTTACCTTATTATTCCGTTAATGACCCTCGGATGTAGATATCTTAATGACCCTTGGTGTAGCAGATAGTCCTTTTTATATGAAATAAGTTGTTATCTTCATTTGTAGAATTATAAGAAAATATTACTAACCTTTTCTACTATAATATTAAGTAAAAGGACCCCAAGGAAATAAGTCAACTCCTGTCTTGACTTTTTTGGGTTATCCTAGGTTCTCTAACACTTATGCTTGCATTATGATAATTCTATGTACGTATTTTGTGTATATCTGTATAAAACGTACCTACTTACCTTACTTACTTACTTACGCTCGGTCCCTATTCAGTGTCACAACGACTACCTTCTCTTATATCTATGGTCGCTATTCGTGTCTCACGAATACTTCTCTAGTACTCTATGGTCCTATTCAGTGTTCACACGATTTACCTGTCTTCTAGTACTCTAGCGGTTTATAGTCAGTGGCACATCTACTTTTTTCCAGGAATCTTCGGTCCTATTTAGTGTCACACGACTAACGTTCTCTAGTAGTCACAGTCCATTCAGTGTCACACGAGTACCTTCTCAGCACTGTCTACAATCCTATTTATGTCCACACGACTACCTTATCTATACTCTACCGTCCTATTCAATTGTCAGACGACTACCTGCGCTGGCAACTCTAATTATTTCTATTCAGTGACACATCTTCATTCTCTAGTACTCTGCGGTCCTTATCAATGTCAACACGACTACTTTCTCTAGTACCTACGGAGCTATTCGGGTGTGAAACGACTAAAAAAACCTGCTCTAGTACTCCTAACGGTCCTATTCATGTCACACGAATACCTTTCTCTAGTACTCTCTATGGTCTATCCAGTGTCAAACGACTAAATTCTCTAGTACTCTACGGTCGTATTCAGTGTCACACGAACACTTGCTCTCGTAATCTTCGTTCGGCCCTAATGCATGTCACAACTAACTATCCCTCTAGTACTCTACGGTCCTATTCTGTGTCACCACCCGAATACATTCTCTAGTACTCATAGGACATATTCAGTGTCAAGACGACTACATTCCTAGTACTTTTAGGGTCCTATTCAGTGTCACAGGACTGCATTCTGTGGTATTCTACGGTCTAGTCAGTGGTCATCACGACTACCACCTTATCGTATACTCTACAGTCCTATTCCAGTGTCACATGATTACAGTCTCTAGTACTCTATGGTCCGAGTCATGTCCCACGACTACCTCTCTAGTATCTACTGTCCTATTCAGTGGTCACACGACAACTTCTCTAGTACTCTATGTCCTATTCAGTGACATACGACTACCTTCTCTATACACTCATCGCTATTCGTGTCACAACGACTAACCTTCTCTAGTACTCTAACAGTTATATTCAAGTGAGACATCACTTTCTCTAGAACTCCGTCGGTACTATTCAGTGTTATATGATTACCTTCTCTAGTACTCTATTGTCCTAGTCAGTGTCACACGACTATGTTCTCTAGTACTCTACTGTCCTATTCAGTGTCACACGAGTACCTTCTGTAGTACTCTGTGGTCCTATTCCAGTGTCACACGACTACCCTCCTCTAGCACTCTATGGCCTATTCCAGTGTCACAACACTGCTACTTCTCTACTATTCTACTCTCATATTCAGTGACACATATACCTTCACTAGTACTCTACGGTCCTGTTCAGTGTGACACGACTACCTTTTCAAGTTCTCTATGGTCATATTCAGTGTCAAACGACTACCTTCTCTAGTACTTATGTCCTATGCAGTGTCACAAGACTACATTCCCTAGTACACTCCGATCCTATTCAGGGTCACACAATTACCTTCTCTATATAGGCTATGGTCCTATTCGGTGTCAAAGGACTAAATTCCCTCTATTATCTACGTCCTTATCATTGTACAACGACTACTTTCTCTTAGTACTTCTGCAGTCCTATTCAGTTCCCACATGACTAACCTCGCTAGTACATCTACAGCACCGATCAGTGTCACACGACTAACGTTTTCTCTAGTCGCCTTCGGTCCTATTCAGTGTCAAACGATAGGCTCTCTAGTACTCTATGTGCTATTCAAGTGATACACGACGCTTTCTCTAGTACTCTAGCCTATTCAGTGTCCATGATTTCGCTTTATCTATAACACTAAGGTCCTATACGTGTCAAAACGGCTAAATTCTCTAGTACTTCTATACGGTAGTAGTCAGTGTCATACTACGACTTTCCTAGTATCTACGGTCCTATAACGGTGTCACACGATTTACCTTCTTTGGTACTCTAACGGTCCCTATTCAGTTTAACACGACTACCTTCTATATTACTTCTACATCCTTATTCAGTGTCACATGATTATCCCTTCTCTAGCAATTTATGTCCTAGTCATGTCACACGACTATACCTTCTCTCTAGTACTCTCTGCTGTCCTTTCAGTGTCACTGCGAAAAACTGCCTAAATAGTCTATGGTCCGATTCAGTGTCATAATGACTACCTTCTCTATACTCTGGGCCGTCCGACACAGTGGCACACGACTACCTTCTCTAGTACTCTAATACGGTGCTAGTTCATTCAGGGACACATCTACCTTTCTCTAGTACTCTTCTTCGGGGTCCTGTCAGTGTCACACGACTACCTTCTAAAGCTCACGTACATTCAGTGTCACTCGACGACATTCTCGAGGACTCTCGGTTTTATCAGTGTCAACACGATTACCTTCTTCTAATATGCCTTATGCCGATTTCAAAGTCCAAACACTAAAGTCTATAGTACTCTACAGTCCGATTCATGTCACACGACTAATTTCTTCATCAGTAGTCTACGTCCGATTCCAGGCACACGACTACCTACCTAGTACTCGACGGTACTTTTCCTGTGTCCCCCGACTACCTTCTCTAGTCTCAACGGTCCCATTCATGTCACACGGCTACCTTCCTAGAACTCTATGGGTCCTGTGCTGTGTCACAACACGATTAACATTATCTAGTACTCTATATCCTCTTTAAGTGTACACCGACTACCTTCTCAGTACTCACGGTCCTATTTCAGTGTCACACGACTACCTTCTGCGAGTACTCTACGGTCCTATTCAGTATCACACGACTTCCTTCTCCAGATCTCTACGGTCCTATTCAGTGTCACACGACTCCTTGTGTAGTGCTTTTTGGAGCAAGTCAGGGTCACACAACCCCCTCTCTGCACTCTATGGGGTCCTGTTCAGAATCACAAGCGACTACCTTCCTCTAGTACTCCTCTATGGTCGATGCTAGGTCAGTATCACACGACTTCCTTCTCCTGGTACCTAAATGGTCCTACTCAGTGTCACTCGACCTAATTTCTCTAGTACTCTTCGACTAACCAGTGTCACTCAAACTCCCATCCGAGTACTCTATTTTCCTTTTGTAGTATCACACGACATCCTTTCTCTAGTACACTATGGTCCTATCAGTGTCACACGATTAACCTTCTCTAGTACTCTACGTTATATTCAGTGGCACATCACTTTTTCTAGTACTCTTTCGTCCTATTCAGTGTCAACACGACTTACGTTCACTATAGTCTACTGTCCTTATTCGTGTCACACGAGTACCTTCTCTAGCACTCTACAATCCTATTAAGTGTCACACGACTTACCTTATCTAGTGACTCTACCGGACCTATTCAATGTCAGAACGACTACCTTCTCTTGCAACTCCTTTTCCTATTCAGTGACACATCTCAGTCTCTGTACTCGTCGGCGGCTCTAGTACTCTATGGTCCTATTCAGTATCACACGACTTCCTTCTCCAGTACTCTATGTCCTACTCAGTGTCACTCGACTAACTTCTCTAGTACCTTCGATCCTACTCAGTGTCACACAACTCCCCTTCTCTCGTACTCTGATTTTCCATTCAGTATCACACACAACCCTTCTCTAGTACTCTATGGTCCTATTCAGTGTCACTCGAATACCTTCTCTAGTACCTATGGTTATATTCAGTGGCACTCAACTTTTTCTAGTACTCTTCGGTCTATTCAGGTGTCACACGACTACGTCTCGGTAGTATCTACTGTCCTATTCAGTGTCCACGAATACCTTCTCTAGCACTCTACAATCCTATTAAGTGTCACACGACTACCTTATCTAGTACTCTAACCGTCCCTCTTCAATGTTCAGACGACTACCTCCCTTGCACTCTATTTTTTCTATTCAGTGACACATCCATCAATGTCTCTAGTACTCTTTGGTCCTTTTCAGTGTCATAACACAAACACGACTACCTTCCTCTATACTCTACGGAGCCTATTCGGTGTGGAAACGACTACCTTCTCAGTACTCTATGGTCCTATACAGTGTCAAACGACTAAATTCTCTAGTACCCTATGGTCGTTAATCAGTGTCACACACTACTTTGTTTTTCTCTAGTAATCTTCGGCACTATTCCAGTGTCCACACTAATATCTCCTCTAGTACTCTACGACCTATTCTGTGTCCCCCGACTATCATTCCTCTAGTACTCATCGGATCTATTCAGTGTCAAACGACTACATTCTCTAGTACTTTAGGGTCCTATTCAGTGTCACACGACTGCATTCTTTGGTATTCTACTGTCCTATTCAGTGTCACACGACTACCTTAAAAGGGGGCTGTAGGGCAATTTCGGCGAGCTCAACGCAAAATCGGAAAAAATATGGATATTGAGTTATATATACTGAAAATAGACTCAACTCTTGCAAAACGCAATGGTACCAGAATGAATGTTCTACGACGTTTCTACAAGAAATTATAGTCATTTATATCAGGTATGGTGACGGCGATGTTGGTACCGAGTCTGCTTCCCCGGCCTATATATTTTTGGAGTTAATTTTCTTGTTTTTTTTATCGCATTTTCTTGCATTATTCTTTTCTAATATAATACTGACTATTTGGCATCATAAAACAGTAGGTGGACTTATCGTCAGACTTAGTGTCTTCCGGGAACCAGACGGGAACGCTCAGCAGTGATCCTGCTCCGAGTGCCAGCCAGTAATCACCCTTATTACGCCTTTATATCATCTTATATATCAACTCTAGGGGGGGGGGGGGGGGGGGGGGGGGGGGGGGGGGGGGGGGGGGGGGGGGGGGGGGGGGGGGGGGGGGGGGGGGGGGGGGGGGGGGGGGGGGGGGCGGCTTATTTGTCTATCAGAATTGATCTAATAGATATAATAAACCACTCTAAATAAACAACAAACAGGTATATATTCTAGACTGAATAAAATAGGCCAATAATATGGCCCAGAGATTATCGGGATATTTTCGATATAAAAGTAACTGGTCACCCCTGTCGTCTCTGAGAAGAGAAAACGGTGTTTTTAGAGGCTAACTGCACTAGAACATCAGGTTTACAAAAATACACCAAACAAACGCGATTTTCGCGAGAAAATTTTTTTTTTTTTGGAGACGGGGGCCGGCCGGCGTCTTACCCGGCCGATATCTCGGAAGTAACCTTATTCACCAAAAATTCGATGTGGGTCCTTTATTACTTAATTAAATGGAATAATATTCACAGTATATTGTAGAATAATGATTTTCTCTTATTTTGACCTAGAATTTTTGGAAATATTCAATACTTTCGGGATTCTAAGTGGAAGTAAAGGGCAGATTCTTTGCCATATTCCAATACTAACAAACATTAAATTTTTTTGTGAAATAACGATAAGGTATTTAGAGGGAAATCTAACGGTCCGAATTAGTATTAGCATTGTTCTCTCGGCACCAAGTGTCCAAACCACCTTACGTAGCCGCATATAAGAGTTACATCAACCTCAAGGGCATTTTCAGTAAATCAGTCTTTTCTCAGTTGTTGTTTGAGGTATATTTTTTATAAATATTTTCAAGAAAGAGTGAGAACACTTTGTCTTGTGCACCAAAACTGGAGAAAATCGGACGGTAAATAAGCGAGTTACGAAATTTGCCCTACAGCCCCCTTATCTCATACTCTACAGTCCTATTCAGTGTCACATGATTACCTTCTTTAGTACTCTATGGTCCTATTCAGTGTCACACGACTACCTTCTCTAGTTAACTCTCTAACTGGTCCTATTCATTGTCACACGACAACGTCTCTAGTAACTCTATGGTCTCTATTCAGTGTCATACGACTACCTTCTCTAGTACTCGCCATCCAATCAGTGTCACATTGAACTACCTCTCTAGTATCTCTACACGTTAATATTCAGTGATACATCTACCTTACTAAGAACTCTTCGTTACTATCTGTGTTTATATGATTACCTCTAAGTACTCTATTGTCCCAGTTCATGCAACACTGCTATGTTCTCTAGTACTCTACTGTCCTATTCAGTGTCACACACTACCTTCTTCTAATACTCTATGGTCCTATTCAGTGTCACACGAATACCTTCTCTAGTACTCATGGGTCCCTATTCAGGCCACACGATTACCTTCTCTAGTACTCTCGGTTATGATTCAGTGGCACATCGACTTTTCTAGTAATCTTCGTCCCTATTTAGTGTCAAGACTACGTTCTCTAGTAGTCTACTGTCCTATTTCAGTGTCCCCACACGAGTACCTTCTCTAGCACTCTACAATCCTATTAAGTGTCACACGACTATGTTCTCTAGTACTCTACTGTCCTATTCAGTGTCACACGACTACCCTCTCTAGCACTCTACGGTCCTATTCAGTGTCACACAGCTACCTTCTCTACTATTCTACTCTCATATTCAGTGACACATATACCTTCTCTAGTACTCTACGGTCCTATTCAGTGTGACACGACTACCTTTTCAAGTTCTCTATGGTCATATTCAGTGTCAAACGACTACCTTCTCTAGTACTCTATGGTCCTATGCAGTGTCACGAGACTACATTCTCTAGTACTCTACGATCCTATTCAGTGTCATACAATTACCTTCTCTAATAGGCTATGGTCCTATTCGGTGTCAAAGGACTAAATTTTCTAGTACTCTACTGTCCTTTTCATTGTTTACACGACACTTTCTCTAGTACTCTCAGTCCTATTCAGTGTCACATGATTACCTTCTCTAGTACTCTACAGTCCGATTCAGTGTCACACGACTACCTTCTCTAGTCGCCTTCGGTCCTATTCAGTGTCAAACAATTAGCTTCTCTAGTACTCTATGTGCTATTCAGTGATACTAGACTGCTTTCTCTAGTACTCTAGGTCCTATTCAAGTGTCACACGATTAACTTAATCCTATACACTAAGGTCCTATACAGTGTCAAACGACTAAATTCCTTCTAGTACTCTACGTCGTGTTCAGTGTCACACCTACTACTTCCTCTAGTAATGCACGGTCCTATACTGTTGTCACCTCGACTACCCTTCTCTAGTACTCAACGGTCCCATTCATTTGTCAAACGTCTACAAACTCTTAGTACCTAGGGTCCTATTCAGTGTCACACGATTACCAATTCTTGGTAACTACAGTCCTTTCAGTTTCACACGACTACCTTCTATATTACTCTACAGTCCTATTCAGTGTCTCATTATTACCTTCTCTAGCAATATATTGTCCTATTCAGTGCTCACACACATACCTGCTCTAGTAGTTCTAATGGTCCCTATTCAGTGTCATATGACTACTTCTCTAGTACTCTTGGCCGTCCTACTCCCAGTGGCACACGACTACCTTCCTCTAGTACTCTACAGATCAATTCAGGTGACACATCTCCTCTCTAGTACTCTTCGGCTCCTAATTAAGTGTCACACGACTACCTTCTCCATACTCTACAGTACTGATTCAGTGTCACTCGACGACATATCTCTATACTCTACGGTTTTATTCAGTGTCACACGATTACCTTCTCTAATATGCTATGGTCCTATTCAGAGTCAAACGACTAAATTCTATAGTACTCTACGGTCCTATTCAGTGTCACATCGCTAATTCTCTATGTAGTCTACGTCCCTATTTATGTCACACGACTACCACTCTAGTACCTACGGTACTTTTCTGTGTCCACCCACTACCTTCCTCTAGTACTCAACGGCCTATTCATTGTCAAACGACTACGATCTCTAGTACTCTAGGGTCCTATTCAGTGTCACACGATTACCTTCTTTGGTACTCTACGGTCCTATTCAGTTTCACATGACTACCTTCTAATATTACTCTACAGTCCTATTCTGTGTCACATGATTACCTTCTCTAGCATAAATGGTCCCTAGTCAGTGTCACACGACTACCTTCTCAGAACTCTGTTTGCTCCCTATTCAGTGTCAACTACAACCTGCTCTAGTAGTCTAGTACCTATTCAGTGTCATATGACTACCTTCACTAGTACTCTTCCGTCCGACTCAGTGGCACACGACTTACCTTCTCTAGTACTCTAACGGTTCCCTATTCAGTGACACACTACCTTCTCTAGCACTCCCTTCGGTCAACAGTGTCACACACAACCCTTTCTCCATCTCTTAGCAGTGCTATTCATTGTCACTCGTCGATATTCTCTAGGACTCTTACGGTTTTTATTCAGTGTCACTACGATTACCTTCTCTAATATGCTATGGTCCCTATTCACATAGTCAAACGACTAAATTCTATAGTACTCTAACGGTCATATTCAGTGTCACACGACACTTCTCTAGTAGTCTACGGACCTATTCAGTGTCACACGACTACATTCTCCTAGTACCCTACAGTACTATACTGTGTCACCCGACTACCTTCTCTAGTAACTCAACGTCCTATTCATGTTCACACGGCTACCTTCTCTAGAACTCTAGGGTCTTTTATAATTACTATTCAGTGTCACATGGATACCTTCCTCTAGTAATCTATGGTCCCATTCTGTGTCCACACGATACAATATCTATTACTCTAAATCCTAATTCATTGTCCACCGACTACCATACCTGTACTTTGCGGTCCCATTCAAGTGTCACCCGACTACCTTCTCAAGTACTCAACATCGCTATTCAGTGTCACACACTACCTCTAGAGTACTCTACGGTCCTATACAGTGTCACACGACTACCTTGTGTAGTGCTTTTTTGGGTTGCTATCAGTGCCAGACAACTCCCTTCTCTGCACTCTATGGTCCTTATACAGTATCAAACAACTTCCTTCTCCAGTACTCTATGGTCCAATTCAGTGTCCACTCGAAATAACTTCTCTGATATCTTTGATCCTACTCGGTTCACACAACTCCTTCTCTAAACTCTATTTCCTATTTCAGTATCACACACAACCTTCTTCTAGTACTCTATGTCCTATTCACTGTCACAGGAAATTACCTTCTCTATACTAATACCGGTCTATTCAGTGCACATCTACCTTTTCTAGTAACTTCGGTCCAATTCAGTGTCACACGACTACGTTCTCTAGTATCTACAGTCCTATTCAGTGTCACACGAGTACCTTCTCTTGCACTCTACAATCCTATTAAGTGTCACACGACTACCTTATCAAGTACTTTACCGCCCTATTCAGTGTCAGACGAATACCTTCTCTTGCACTCTATGGTTCTATTCAGTCACACATCTTCATTCTCTAGTACTCTTCGGTCCTATTCAGTGTCACACGACTACCTTCTCTAGTACTCTATGGTCCTATTCAGTGTCACACTAATACCTTCTCTAGTACTCTATGGTCCTATTCAGTGTCACACGATTACCTTCTCTAGTACTCTACGGTTATATTCAGTGGCACATCTACTTTTTCTAGTAATCTTCGGTCCTATTTAGTGTCACACGACTACGTTCTCTAGTAGTCTACTGTCCTATTCAGTGTCACACGAGTACCTTCTCTAGCACTCTACAATCATATTAAGTGTCACACGACTACCTTATCTACTACTCTACCGTCCTATTCAATGTCAGACACTACTTCTCTGCACTCTATTTTTTTTTTTTTTTTGTCTATTCAGTGACACATCTTCATTCTCTAGTACTCTTCGGTCCTTTTCAGTGTCACACGACTACCTTCTCTAGTACTCTACGGAGCTATTCGGTGTGAAACGACTACCTTCTCTAGTACTCTACGGTCCTATTCACTGTCACACGAATACCTTCTCTAGTACTCTATGGTCCTATTCAGTGTCAAACGACTAAATTCTCTAGTACTCTACGGTCGTATTCAGTGTCACACGACTACTTTCTCTAGAAATCTTCGGCCCTATTCAGTGTCACACTACTATCTCCTCTAGTACTCTACGGTCCTATTCTGTGTCACCGATACATTCTCTAGTACTCATCGGACATATTCAGTGTCAAACGACTACATTCTCTAGTACTTTAGGGTCCTATTCAGTGTCACACGACTGCATTCTTTGGTATTCTACGGTCCTATTCAGTGTCACACGACTACCTTATCTTATACTCTACAGTCCTATTCAGTGTCACATGATTACCTTCTCTAGTACTCTATGGTCCTAGTCAGTGTCACACGACTAATTTCTCTAGTACTCTACTGTCCTATTCAGTGTCACACGACAACGTATCTCTAGTACTCATGGTCCCTATTCAGTGGCATACGATCTACCTTCCTCTAGTACTCTGCCACCAATTCAGTGTCACACGACTACCTCTCAGTACTCTACAGTTAATCAGTGATACATCTACCTTCTCTAGAACTCTTCGGTACTATTCAGTGTTATATGATTACCTTCTCTAGTACTCTATTGTCCTAGTCAGTGTCACACGACTATGTTCTCTAGTACTCTACTGTCCTATTCAGTGTCACATGAGTACCTTCTGTAGTACTCTGTGGTCCTATTCAGTGTCACACGACTACCCTCTCTAGCACTCTACGGTCCTATTCAGTGTCACACAGCTACCTTCTCTACTATTCTACTCTCATATTCAGTGACACATATACCTTCTCTAGTACTCTACAGACCTATTCAGTGTGACACGACTACCTTTTCAAGTTCTCTATGGTCATATTCAGTGTCAAACGACTACCTTCTCTAGTACTCTATGGTCCTATGCAGTGTCACGAAACTACATTCTCTAGTACTCTACGATCCTATTCAGTGTCACACAATTACCTTCTCTAATAGGTATGGTCCTATTCGGTGTCAAAGGACTAAATTCTCTAGTACTCTATGGTCCTTTTCATTGTTACACGACTACTTTCTCTAGTACTCTGCAGTCCTATTCAGTGTCACATGACTACCTTCTCTAGTACTCTACAGTCCGATTCAGTGTCACACGAAACCATTCCTCTAGTCCGCCTTCGGTCCTATTCAGTGTCAACGATTAGCTTACTCTAGTACTCTATGGTGGGGGGGGGGGGGGGGGGGGGGGGGGGGGGGGGGGGGGGGGGGGGGGGGGGGGGGGGGGGGGGGGGGGGGGGGGGGGGGTGCTATTCGTGATATACGACCTTGCTTTCTCTAGTACTCTAGGTCCTATTCAGTGTCACACGATTACCTTATCTAATACACTAAGGTCCTATACAGTGTCAAACGACTAAATTCTCTAGTAGTCTACGGTCGTATTCAGTGTCACACTACTACTTTCTCTAGTATGCTACGGTCCTATACTGTGTCACCCGACTACCTTCTCTAGTACTCAATGGTCCTATTCATTGTCAAACGTCTACAATCTCTAGTACTCTAGGGTCCTATTCAGTGTCACACGATTACCTTCTTTGGTACTCTACGGTCCTATTCAGTTTCACACGACTACCTTCTATATTACTCTACAGTCCTATTCAGTGTCACATGATTACCTTCTCTAGCAATATATTGTCCTAGTCAGTGTCACACGACTACCTTCTCTAGTACTCTGCTGTCCTATTCAGTGTCACACGACAACCTGCTCTAGTAGTCTATGGTTCTATTCAGTGTCATATGACTACCTTCGCTAGTACTCTGCCGTCCGACTCAGTGGCACACGACTACCTTCTCTAGTACTCTACGGTTCTATTCAGTGACACATCTACCTTCTCTAGTACTCTTCGGTCCTATTCAATGTCACACGACTACCTTCTCCAGTACTCTACAGTACTATTCAGTGTCACTCGACGATATTCTCTAGTACTCTACGGTTTTATTCAGTGTCACACGATTACCTTCTCTAATATGCTATGGTCCTATTCAGAGTCTAAACGGACCTAAATTCTCTATAGTACTCTACGGTCCTATTCAGTGTCCCACACTCGACTAATTTCTCTAGTAGTCTACGGTAGGGGGGGGGGGTTTTTTTTTTTTTTTTGTTGGGTTCTATTCAGTGTCGTACACGAGTACCTACTCTAGTACTCTACGGTACTTTTCTGTGTCACCTGACTACCTTCTCTAGTACTCAACGGCCCCATTCAGTGTCACACGGCTACCTTCTCTAGTACTCTAGGTCCTGTTTCTGTGTCAACACTATTAACATTATCTAGTACCTATTGATCCTCATCAGTGGTCACACGAACTACCACTCGAGTACTCAACGGTCCCTATTCAGTGTCACACGACTACCTTCTCGAGTATTACCAGTCCTATTCAGTATCACACGACTTCCTTTCAGAACTTATGGCTTTCCCCTATTCAGTGTCCACACGATCTACCTTCTCGAGTACTCTACAGTCCTATTCAGTATCACACGACTTCCTTTCTCCAGAACCTCTATGGTCCTACTAGTGTCCCACACACTACCTTCTCGTGTCCTCTACAGTCCTATTCAGTATCACACGACTTCCTTCTCCAGTACTCTATGGTCCTATACAGTGTCACACGACTTCCTTGTGTAGTGCTTTTGGTGCTCTCAATGTACACAACTCCTTCTCTAGCACTCTAATGGTCCTTTTCAGAATCAGACGACTACCATCTCTAGTACTCCTATGGTCCTATTCAACATCACACGACTTCCTTCTCCAGTACTCTATGGTCCTACTCAGTGTCACTCGACTAACTTCTCTAGTACTCTTCGATCCTACTCAGTGTCACACAACTCCCTTCTCTAGTACTCTATTTTCCTATTTAGTATCACACGACAACCCTTCTCTAGTACATCTATGGGTAGTATTCAGTGTCACACGCATTACCTTCTCTATAACCTCTATGTTATATCGTGGCAGTGGTACATCAACTTTTCTAGTACTCTTCGGTCCTATTCATGTCACACGACCTACGTCCTAGTAGTCTACTGTCCTATTCAGTGTCACACAGTACCTTCTCTAGCACTCCTACACATCTTTTAAGTGTCATACGACTCCTTATCTAGTACTCTACGTCCTATCAATGTCAGCGACTACCTTCATCTTGCACTCTATGGTTCTATTTCGGGGGGGTGACACATCTTCATTCTCTAGTACTCTTCGGTCCTTTTCAGTGTCACACGACTACCTTCTCTAGTACTCTACGGAGCTATTCGGTGTGAAACGACTACCTTCTCTAGTACTCTACGGTCCTATTCAGTGTCACACGAATACCTTCTCTAGTACTCTATGGTCCTCATCAGTGTCAAACGACTAAATATCTCTAGCTATCTACGTCGTATTCAGTGTCACACGACTACTTTCTCTAGTAATCTTCGGCCCTATTCAGTGTCACACTACTATCTCCTCTAGTACTCTACGGTCCAATTCTGTGTCACCCGAATACATTCTCTAGTACTCATCGGACCTATTCAGTGTCAAGCGACTACATTCTCTAGTACTTTAGGGTCCTATTCAGTGTCACACGACTGCATTCTTTGGTATTCTACGGTCCTATTCAGTGTCACACGACTACCTTATCTTATACTCTACAGTCCTATTCAGTGTCACATGATTACCTTCTCTAGTACTCTATGGTCCTAGTCATTGTCACACGACTAATTTCTCTAGTACTCTACTGTCCTATTCAGTGTCAAACGACAACATTCTCTAGTACTCTATGGTCCTATTCAGTGTCATACGACTACCTTCTCTAGTACTCTGCCATCCAATTCAGTGTCACACGACTACCTTCTCTAGTACTCTACAGTTATATTCAGTGATACATCTACCTTCTCTAGAACTCTTCGGTACTATTCAGTGTTATATGATTACCTTCTCTAGTACTCTATTGTCCTAGTCAGTGTCACATGACTATGTTCTCTAGTACTCTACTGTCCTATTCAGTGTCACATGAGTACCTTCTGTAGTACTCTTTGTCCTATTCAGTGTCACACGACTACCCTCTCTAGCACTCTACGGTCCTATTCACTGTCACACAGCTACCTTCTCTACTATTCTACTCTCATATTCAGTGACACATATACCTTCTCTAATACTCTACAGACCTATTCAGTGTGACACGACTACCTTTTCAAGTTCTCTATGGTCATATTCAGTGTCAAACGACTACCTTCTCTAGTACTCTATGGTCCTATGCACTGTCACGAGACTAAATTCTCTAGTACTCTAACGATCCTTTCAGTCCACACAATTACCTTCCTCTAATAGCAATGGTCCTTCGGTGTCAAAGACTAAATTCTCTAAGTACTCTACGGTCCTTTTCATTTGTATACACGACTACTTTCCCTAGTACTCTGCAGTCTATCAGTGTACACATACACCTTCCTCTAGTACTCTACAGTCCCGATTCAGTGTCACACGACTCCTCTCGGTCGCCTTCGTCCCATTCAGTGTCAAACGATTAGCTTCTCTATACTCTATGTGGCTATTCAGTGATACACGACTGCTTTTCACTAGTACCTTCTAGTCCTATCAGTGTCACACCGATTACCTATCTAATACACTAATGTCCTATATCATGTGTCAAACCGACCTAAATCTCTAGTACTCTACATCGTATTCAGTGTCACACTACTACTTTCTCTAGTATGCTACGGTCCTATACTGTGTCACCCGACTACCTTCTCTAGTACTCAACGGTCCTATTCATTGTCAAACGTCTACAATCTCTAGTACTCTAGGGTCCTATTCAGTGTCACACGATTACCTTCTTTGGTACTGTACGGTCCCTATTCAGTTCACAACGACTACTTCTATATTGCTCTACAGTCCTATTCAGTGTCACATGATTACCTTCTCTAGCAATATATTGTCCTAGTCAGTGTCACATGACTACCTTCTCTAGTACTTTGCTGTCCTATTCAGTGTCACACAACTCCCTTCTCTAGCACTCTATGGTCCTTTTCAGAATAGACAAAAAAAAAAGACCACCTTAACCTTCTCTATTACTCTATGGTCCCTATTTAAAACAGTATCACACGACTTTCCTTCTCCAGTACTCTATGGTCCTACTCAGTGTCACTCGACTTAACTCTCTAGTAATCTCGATCTTCCCCTACTCAGTGTCCACACAACTCCCTTCCTAGTACTCTATTTTCCTATTCAATATACACAGACAACCTTCTCTAGTACTCTATGGTCCTATTCAGTGTCACACGATTACCTTCTCTATACTCTATGGTTAATTCAGTGGCCACATCAACTTTTTCTAGTACTCTCGGTCCTATTTCAGTGTCACACGACTACGTTCTCTAGGTAGTCTACTGTCCTATTCAGTGTCCACACGAATACCTTCCTAGCACTCTACAATCCTATTAAGTGTCACACGACTACCTTATCTAGTACTCTACCGTCCTATTCAATGTCAGACGACTACCTTCCCTTGCACTCTATTTTTCTATTCAGTGACACATCTTCATTCTCTAGTACTCTTTGGTCCTTTTCAGTGTCACACCCTACCTTCTCTAGTACACTAGTAGCCTATTCGGTGTGAAACCGACTACCTTCTTCTAGTACTTCTATGGTCCTATTCAGTGTCAAACGACTAAATTCTCTAGTACTCTATGGTCGTATTCAGTGTCACACGACTACTTTCTCTAGTAATCTTCGGCACTATTCAGTGTCACACTACTATCTCCTCTAGTACTCTACGGTCCTATTCTGTGTCACCCGACTACATTCTCTAGTACTCATCGGATCTATTCAGTGTCAAACGACTACATTCTCTAGTACTTTAGGGTCCTATTCAGTGTCACACGACTGCATTCTTTGGTATTCTACTGTCCTATTCAGTGTCACACGACTAACCTTAAAGGGGAGACATGAAACTAAACTGGGAGTGAAAGGGCTAGAAGCCGATGGCTGCCTGTAGCAATTTTCCGCGCGAGCTCACCGAAAAATCGAAAAAATATGGATATTGAGTTATATATACTGAAAAATAGCTCAACTCTTTGGCAAAACAATGGTACCAGAATGAATGTTCTACGACGTTTCTACAAGAAATTATAGTCATTTATATCAGGTATGGTGACGGCGATGTTGGTACCGAGTCTGCTCCCGGCCTATATTTTTTGGAGTTTTTTTCATGTTTTTTTATCGCCTTTTCTTGCATTATTCTTTCTAATATAATAACTGACTAATTTGGCATCCCTAAAAAAAGTAGGTGGAGCTTATCGGCAACTTAGTTCTACCGGAACCAGACGGGAACGCTTAGCACTGTTCCTGCTCCCGAGGTGCCCGCCAGGATCACCCATTATTACGCTTATATCAGCTTAATATCAAATCTACGGCTTATTTGTCTATCAGAATTGAAACTAATATATATAATAAACACTCTAAATAACATACAAAACATGTTAAATACTCTAGACTGAATAAAATAGGCCATAATATGGCCCAGAGATTATCGGGAATATTTCGATATAAAAGTAACTGGTCACCCTGTCGTCTCTGAGTAAGAGAAAACGGTGTTTTAGAGGCTAACTGCACTAGAACACATTTACTAAGAAATACACCCAAACAAACGCGATTTTCGCGAGAAAAATTTTTTTTTTTTTTGGGGACGGGGCCGGCCGGCGTTCCCGGCCGATATCTCGGAAGTAACTTATTCACCTATAATTCGATTGGGTCCTTTATTACTTAATTAAATGGAATAATATTCACAGATATTTTAGAATAATGATTTCTCTTATTTTTTACCGTAGAATTTTTTGAAAATATTCCAAATACTTCGGGAGTTATGTGGGAGTAAAGGGCAGATTTTTTTGCCATATTTCCCGATACTAACAAACTTTATTTTTTTGTGAAATAACGATAAAAGGGATTTAGAGGGAAAAACTAACGGTCCGAATTAGTAAATTTGCATTTTTCTCTTCGGCACCAAGTGTCCAAACCACCTACGTAGCCGCATATAAAGTTTTCATCAACCTCAAGGGCATTTCAGTAAATCAGTCTTTTCTCAGTTGTTGTTTGAGGTATATTTTTTTTAAATATTTTCAAGAAAAAGTGAGAACACTTTGTCTTTTGGCACCCAAAAATGGAGAAAAACGGACGGTAAATAAGCGAGTTTCGAAAATTGCCCACCCCCCCTTAACCAACTCTACATCCCAAATTTATGCACATATTTCCCTTTTTTAGTACCATGGTCCTAGCAGTGCACACACACCTTCTCTATACTCTTTTCTGCCCCTTTCATGTCACAACGACAACGTTTTCCCAGTACTCATGGGCCTATTCGTGCATACACCCACCTTCTCTATACAAACCTGCCTCCCCCATTTTGTGCACATGACAAAACCTTTTCTAGTACTCTACAGTTAATTTAGTGATACACTACTTCTCTAAACTCTTCGGGACTATTTAGTGTTATAAGATTACCTCTATATACCTATTGTCCCCCTCATGTCCCACTATGTCTCTGTATCTACTGTCCTATTCAGTGTCACACGACTACCTTCTCTAGTACTCTATGGTCCTATTCAGTGTCACACGAATACCTTCTCTAGTACTCTATGGTCCTATTCAGTGCCACACGATTACCTTCTCTAGTACTCTACGGTTATATTCAGTGGCACATCTACTTTTTCTAGTAATCTTCGGTCCTATTTAGTGTCACACGACTACGTTCTCTAGTAGTCTACTGTCCTATTCAGTGTCACACGAGTACCTTCTCTAGCACTCTACAATCCTATTAAGTGTCACACGACTATGTTCTCTAGTACTCTACTGTCCTATTCAGTGTCACACGACTACCCTCTCTAGCACTCTACGGTCCTATTCAGTGTCACACAGCTACCTTCTCTACTATTCTACTCTCATATTCAGTGACACATATACCTTCTCTAGTACTCTACGGTCCTATTCAGTGTGACACGACTACCTTTTCAAGTTCTCTATGGTCATATTCAGTGTCAAACGACTACCTTCTCTAGTACTCTATGGTCCTATGCAGTGTCACGAGACTACATTCTCTAGTACTCTACGATCCTATTCAGTGTCATACAATTACCTTCTCTAATAGGCTATGGTCCTATTCGGTGTCAAAGGACTAAATTTTCTAGTACTCTACTGTCCTTTTCATTGTTACACGACTACTTTCTCTAGTACTCTGCAGTCCTATTCAGTGTCACATGACTACCTTCTCTAGTACTCTACAGTCCGATTCAGTGTCACACGACTACCTTCTCTAGTCGCCTTCGGTCCTATTCAGTGTCAAACAATTAGCTTCTCTAGTACTCTATGGTGCTATTCAGTGATACTCGACTGCTTTCTCTAGTACTCTAGGTCCTATTCAGTGTCACACGATTAACTTATCTAATACACTAAGGTCCTATACAGTGTCAAACGACTAAATTCTCTAGTACTCTACGGTCGTATTCAGTGTCACACTACTACTTTCTCTAGTATGCTACGGTCCTATACTGTGTCACCCGACTACCTTCTCTAGTACTCAACGGTCCTATTCATTGTCAAACGTCTACAATCTCTAGTACTCTAGGGTCCTATTCAGTGTCACACGATTACCTTCTTTGGTACTCTACAGTCCTATTCAGTTTCACACGACTACCTTCTATATTACTCTACAGTCCTATTCAGTGTCTCATTATTACCTTCTCTAGCAATATATTGTCCTATTCAGTGTCACACGACAACCTGCTCTAGTAGTCTATGGTCCTATTCAGTGTCATATGACTACCTTCTCTAGTACTCTGCCGTCCTACTCAGTGGCACACGACTACCTTCTCTAGTACTCTACAGTTCTATTCAGTGACACATCTACCTTCTCTAGTACTCTTCGGTCCTATTAAGTGTCACACGACTACCTTCTCCAGTACTCTACAGTACTATTCAGTGTCACTCGACGACATTCTCTAGTACTCTACGGTTTTATTCAGTGTCACACGATTACCTTCTCTAATATGCTATGGTCCTATTCAAGTCAAACGACTAAATTCGATAGTACTCTACGGTCCTATTCAGTGTCACACGACCTAATTTCTCTAAGTATCCTACGTCCTATTTAGTGTCACAAGACTACCTACTCCTAGTACTCTACGTACTTTCTGGTCACACCGACACCTTCTCTAGTACTAACGTCCTATTCATTGTCAACGACTACGATCCTCTATACTCTAGGGTCCTTTTCAGTGTCACAACGATTCCCCTTCTTTGTACTCTTATACGGTCCTATCAGTTTCCACATTACTACCTTCTATATTACTCTACATCCTATTCATGTCACATGATTACCTTCTCTAGCAAGATATTGGCCTAGTCAGTGTCACACGACTACCTTCTCTAGAACTCTGTTTTGTCCTATTCAGTGTCACACGACAACCTTCTCGTAGTAACTCAACAACGGTCCCTATCAGTGTCACATGGCTCCTTCTCTAGTATCTACCAGGGTTCTATGCATGTCACATGGATACCTTCTCCTAGTATCTAGGTCCTATTCTGTGTCACACGATTACATTATCTAGTACTCTACAATCTATTCATTGCACACGACTAACCTTACTTATACTTTCGGTCCATTCAGTGTCACCACCCGACTACCCTTCTCTAGTACTCAACAGCCCTATTCAGTGTCACACACTACCTTCTCGAGTACTCCTACGCCTATACAGTGTCACAAACGACCCTACCTTGCGTAGTGCTTTTGGTGCTATTCAGTGTCAGAACAACTCACTTCTCTTGCACTCTATGTCTATCAGTATCAAACAACTTCCTTCTCCCCAGTACCAGGTCCAATTCAGTGTCCACACGAACTAACTTCTCTAGTACTCTTTGATCCTACTCAGGTCACACAATACTCCCTCTCTAATACTCTTTTTCCTATTAATATCACACGACAAAATTCACTAGTAAACTCTAACGTCCCTATTCATCATTGTCACAACACGATTACCTTTCTATACTCCTAAAAAACGGTTATATTCAGTGCACATCTACCTTTTCTAGTAAACTTCGGGTCCTATTCGTGCACAACGACTACGTTCCTTCTAGTAGTCAACTTCCTATTCAGTGTCACACGAGTACCTTCCTTGCACTCTACAATCCTATTAAGTGGTCACATCCACATCGACACCTTATCTAGTACTTACCGCCCTAATCAGTGTCAGACGAATACCTTCTCTTGGCACTCTATGGTTCCTATTCGTCACAACATCTTCATTCTCAAGTACTCCCTTCGTCCTATTCAGTTCAACACACCTCCTCTCTGTCCTCTATGGTCCCTATTCCAGTGTCACACTAATACCTTCTTCAGTACTCTATGGTCCTATTCAGTGACACACGATACCCTTCTCTAGTACTCCAATCGGTATATTCAGTGCACATCTACTTTTTCTAGTAATCTCGGCCTATTTAGTGTCACACGACTACGTTTCTCAGTAGTCTACTGTCCTATACAGTGTCACACGAGTACTCACTAGCACTCTAACAATCCTATTAAGTGTCACAACAACGAATACCTTATCTAGTACTCCTACCGTCCTCTCAATGTCAGACGATACCTTCTCTGCACTCTATTTTTCCTATCAGTGACACATCTTCATTCTCTAGTTACCCTTCGACCTTTTCAGTGTCACACGAACTACCTTCTCTAGTACTCTACGGAGCTATTCGGTGTGAAACGACTAACCTTCTCTAGTACTCTAACACGGTCCTATTCACTGTCACATAACACGAATTACCTTCTCTAGTAACTACTCTATGGTCCTATTCAGTGTCAAACGACTAAGATTCTATCTAACTTCTACGGTCGTTTTCAGTGTCCCAACGGACTACTTCTCTAGAAAATCTTCGGCCCGAATTCAGTGTCCACACTACTACTATCTCCTCTAGTACTCTAACAACGGTCCTATTCTGGTCACCCGCATACATTCCCTAGTACTCATCGGACATATTCATGTCAACGACAACATTCTCTTAGTACGTTAGGGTCTATTCAGTGTCACACGACTGCATTCTTTGGTATCTACGTCCTATTCAGTGTCACACGACTACATTATCTTCTACACTACAGTCCTATCAGTGGCACATGATACCTTCTCTAGTACTCTATGTCCTAGTCAGTGTCCAACACCGAACTACCCTTCTCTAGACTCTACTGTCCTATTCAGTGTCACACAAACGACAACGTTCTCTAACTCTATGGTCCTATTCTGTGTCATACGACTACCTTCCTAGTACTCCTCACAGTTATCATTCAGTGAACAACTACCGTCCACTAGAACTCTTCGGTACTATTCATGGTTATATGAGTACATTCTCTTACTCTTTTTGTCGCTAGTCAGTGTCACACGACTATGTTCTTCTAGTACGCTACTGTCCTAATTCAGTGTCACACGAGAACCTTCTGTAGTACTCCTGCTCTGTGGTCCTATTCCTTGTCACACGACTACCCTCTCTAGCACTCTATCGTCCCCTATTCAGTGTCCACACAGCTAACCTTTCTCTACTATTCTACTCTCATATTCGTGACACATATACCTTCTTCTAGTACTCGACCGTCCTGTCAGTGTGACACGACTTACCTTTCAAGTTCTTCTAGGGTCATATTTTTTACCCCAGTGTCAAACGATACCTCCACCCCCCCCCCCCCCCCCCCACCTTCCCCCTAGTACTTCTCATGGTACTATGCAGTGTCCACAAGACGACATTCACTAGTACTTACTCTACGATCCTATTAGTGTCACACAATTACCTCTCAATAGCTACGGTCCTATTCGGTGGTCAAAGGGAGTAATTCTCTATACTCTACAGCCTTTCCATTGTTACACACAACTTTCTTTCTCGAGTACTCTGCAGTCCTATTCATTGGTCACATGACTACATTCTCTAGTACTCTACAGTCCGATCAGTTCACCCGACCTACCTTCCCTAGACGCCTTCGTCCTATTCAGTGTCAAACGATTTAGCTTCTCTAGTACTCAATGGTGCATTCAGTGATACAACAACGACTGCTTTTCTCTATACTACTAGGTGCTATTCAGTGTCCCACACTATTTACTTCTCTAGTACTCTATGGTCCTTTTCAGAATCACACACGACTACCTTCTCTAGTACCTATTGTCTATTCATTATCACACCGACTTCCTTCTCCAGTACTCATGGTCCTACTCAGTGTCACTCGACTAACGTCCTAGTACTCCTTCGATCCTAACTCGGTGTAACACAACTCCCTTCTCTAGTACTCTATTTGTCCTATTTAAGTATCACACAAACCTTCTCTATTACTCTATGGTCCTATCAGTGGTCCACAAAACACGATTACCTTCTGCTAGAACTCTACGGTTTTATTCAGTGGCACATCTACTTTTTGTAGTACTCATCGGTCCAATTCAGTGTCACAACAACCTATGTTCTCTAGTATCTATGTCCTATTCAGTGTCACACGAGTACTTCTCTAGCACTCTACAATCCTAATTAAGTGTCACAACCGACTCCTTATCAGTACTCTAACCGTCACCTATTCAATTCCAATGTCAGACGACACCTTCTCTTGCACTCTATTTTTCTATTCAGTGACACATCTTCATTCTCTAGTACTCTTCGGTCCGTTTCGTGTCACAAGACTACCTTCTCTAGTACTCTACGGAGCTATTCGTGTGATAACGAATACCTTCCTAGTACCTACGGTCCCTATTCAGTGTCACATGACGAATACCTTCTCTAGTACTCTATGGTCCTATCAGTGTCAAACGACATAAATTCTCTAGTACTCTATGGTCCTATTTCTGTGTCCCACCCGACTACATTCTTCTATACTCATCGGCCCTATCAGTGTCAAAC
>NC_069483.1:2299277-2409643 GCF_026875155.1 Cherax quadricarinatus
ACTTTCCTTTCCCCTGTTGTCCTGTTCACCTAGCAGCAAATAGGTACCTGGGTGTTAGTCGACTGGTGTGGGTGGCATCCTGGGGGACAAGATTAAGAACCACAAGGGAAATAAGTTAGACAGTCCTTGATGACGCACTGATTTTCTTGGGTTATCCTGGGTGGCTAACCCTCCGGGGTTAAAAATCCGAGCGAAATCTTATCTTATCTTGACCTTCACCCTTTGCCTGCTCTGCGGGAAGAGATGAGCTGACGCCGGTGCATCGTAGTCAACGAGCGAGAACACAGCTTGTATATAGTATACAGTAGAAGCGAAGTACTTTGCTCGCCACTGCACCACTTCAAGGGTGATGGACTGATTACATCGTCTTCACACAAACAGATCTACCTGGGTGAAAGGTACTTGAGTATTAATAGGATGAAGTCAGGTGGAGAATGCTGGGCAGACTGGATCTGATGAGGATCTTGGCAAGTGGTTCATCTATGTTATAGAAGCGTTGTTTTGGCCGAAGTTGTTGGATATACAGATAAGTGATGATTCCAGAATTCTACGGTATTGAGTGTTGTCTTCTCTGGTGATAAGTCTTGCGTTTCTGTGGTTAATTAAATGGTTGTGTGAATTTCGGTGTTGAACACAGGCATTTCTTGGATCGTCAGATCTGCCTGCGCACTGGTGTTCTGAAATACGTGTTTGGAAGTCTCTGAATGTTTCGCCCACGTATAATTTGCTGCAGTCATTACAAGGGATTATGTACCCCTGCAGAGGATGTAAGCTTGTCCTGTCTATTACTGGTAATGTCCTTGATGGAGGTGGGTGTGGAGGTAAATACTTGGAATGAGGTATTGGAAAAATGTTGGAAACGTGTTTGGCAATGGAGTTTGTGGGGAGGACTAAGTAAATAACTAAGTTTATTCAGGTATACACAAATACAGTTACAAAGATTATCATACATAGCAGCATATGTGTATAGAACCTGGGATAACCCAAAACAGTCAGACAGAGTGACTTATTTCCATTAGGGGTTATTTTACCTTATTATTATAATATAAAGGTGATAATATCTTATTTTTCTATAATGAAGATAACATCTTATTATCATACTAAAAAGACTATCTACTACACGAGGGTCATTAAGACTATCTACAATACGAGGGTCATTACTAGGAATAAGGTAAAATTTACACATATGTTAGCTAAAAAATAGAAAATCATTCCCCTCCCTTTCTGTAGCTACATTCATCGGACACCTTTTGGCACTCTTCTTGACCTGATTCATGCTATGACTGGTTTTGACATGTACGGGTAGTCTGTTCCATTCCTTAAAGGTGTTGAAGCCTGGCCACTGACTCTGCCTACTACAAAGTTGTGCTCTCTCCCCCTAGTACTATGATTGCTTTAGTTCCCAACCTTGACAAAACTTACAGCAAGATATTCTGGGGCACTGTGAGTAATTTTATAAACATGATTTAGCTTCAGTTGTTTTACTCTGTCTTCAACATTCAGCATATCCAACTGCTGTAATTCATCCTGGCCCACTTTGGGCTCTTGGTCCAGCCCCCGGATAAAACTTACCATTTTGTTCTGCGTGTTTGCAGTCTATCTTCCAGTTTTTTTTTTTTTTTTTTGGTTCAAGGCAGAATACCATGAAGAGCAAGCGTAATCCATATGATACTGTATAAGGGCTAGACATGGGTCATTTCGAGCCTCAGTTTGTCTATATAGGAACTTAGTCTGGCTTTTTGCTTTCTTTACTACACTGTTCCCTATCAATTCTCCTGACATGCATGGTCAAAGGGGATTCCCAGATATTTTACTGGTGGAATTAAAAGTGATGGGCTCCCATTACACTGGACATTTAAAAATTTTTTACCCTTCTCAGTTTATGTTTCGTGCCAAAAAGAATGACTTCAGTTTTCCCGAGGTTTTAATGATAGTTTGTTGTCTACTAACCATTTGCTGCAGGACTCCAGTTCAGTGTTAAAACATTAGCTATATTGTGGGTTTTACCTGACACTAAAAAGAGCTCTGTCAATAAATTACAAAAAAAAGGCCAATACCCGTGACTGGAACGATACACAAATAACCCGCACATAGAAGAGAGGAGCTTACGACGACGTTTCGGTCCGACTTGGACCATTTACAAAGTCACACTAACCCGAAGTGGAGCGGAAGTCTATTTATGGCAGGAAGAGGTAGTGGTGGCAGTAGTAGTAGTAAATAGTAGTGGGTAGTAGTAGTAGTAGTTGCAGTAGTAGCGTGTAGGGCACTGTCATTGCTACAGTTCGAGTTTGCACTTGACATGTAGGATGTCTTAAATGGCATAAGAATAAAAAGGGGCCCCCGAATATCCTTTGGGGGAACCCCACATGCTATCGGGGGGGTTTCTGATTCCGTTTTGTTCCCCTTGTTATTTCTCTTAGGTTTCCCCTGGGTGTGTTAAAGATTTTTAATGCCCGTGGGGCTGCCGTCTCCAAAAAGTAACGAGGATAGGGAAGTTTAGAAAAAAAAAAAATTGTTCAGTAAGAGATCAATTCTCTCAAGGAATCACGCGCGTTTTGAGGGCGGCGGGAAAAGCCTATAATTACACTACGTTTTTTTTTGGTGTCGTGGTGGATTAAAAATAGGGGATGTGTTAGTGGTGGTTTTTCGATAAATTTAAACCAAAGTTTTGGTCAGCATGTGAAAAGAACATAAAGGAAGGAAGAGTGTTTTTGACTTTTTCTTCTAGTGGAAAGGATTGAGGGCTCGCCCGGGTTTGAGCTTGTTTGGAGGTTTTGAACTTTTGAAGCTTTGGGGAGTATGATGAAAAATGTTACTAATGGAGCCAGGTTACAAAAAGGGAATATTATGGAAAATGCTTGGTTTCCCAGATGTTCCAGTGTAGGTTCGCTAGTATGGACTGGTGGCGAACCCAGGTAGCCCAAAAAAGTTGCTGAAAGAGGTGATTTTCAAAAAGGAAAACTATAAAGCCACATTTTGTTAAACAAGGTTGTTAAATCGCTGGATGGAATTGGAAGGTCAAGGAATCGTAAAATTTTTCCTGCGCGGGATCGAGGGTTTGGTGTAGGCACTTTGGTAAATAGGGAAGTTACGTCAAGGCTGGAACTTGGCGCGACGCCCAAAATGGAAATAGACAGTGGGAAATTCAGAAAGGGTCCCAAATTTTCGCTAGCAGAAACGTGGGCTTAAAAAACCCCCTATCATCTGTGGATGGGGTAGCAAAGAGAGTTATCAGATGCCCGTTTTCTAAACCTATACTTTTATCCAAATATATTTTTTCCCTTAAAAAGAAATATGATCAAATGAAATGACCAAAAAGGGATGAATAATGGGTTTCTAAATCTTTTAGGATAAAATAAAGGCGCATAAAAAAGAGAGAGGCGCAAAAAGGGGGTGAGGCTTGGTTTTGTCCATTTTTGGTTTGCCTCCCCCCCTCTCATCTGCGACTGCTGCAGAGTAGAGAACAGAACAAGGACTTTCCCTTTCTCCCCTGGATCTCCTGGATGATCTGTTATTTCGTGGGCCCTTAAACACAGGAGGGATGTGGGGGGCTTATTTTTGTTAAAGGGCCAATTTTGTCAAAGTACCCACTTGGACCCACTTCGGGGGACAGCGGAAGCAGCTTTATACCACAAGACGGGGAAAGCAGCAACTTCATTGGCTGTCCCCTTCCCCCGAACTATCCATCTGGATCATATATCCCCCAGATGACTCGAGTTGGAACACATTCTACAGTAATGATGTCAAGAGATAAAGCGTTGATAAAGAAATGCTGGCCCACGATGGTTCACGTGGCCCACAGATGATCCAAGTGGCCCAAAGATTGTCCCCCAGCTGGCCCCCGATGGTCCCCAGGGGACACAGTGGTCCAAATTCATGTGTCCCTTTCTTGTATGTTTCATAAAATAAAAATGCTTTCAATGAGTGATTATGTAACCTCTTAGTTGTCAATAAAGTTAGGAATCCTTAACCCGTAAAATGTTGTTAAAAAAGCTGGGGTCCTTAAACCTTGTCAAACCCCGTGTAAAAAAATAAAAAAAATGAGCGCATCGAAAAAAGGTGGGGGTCATTTTAGAATCAAAATTTTAACTTAAGTGGAGGTTTAAAAAGGGGATAAGAAAAAAAAAACGGGGCTACGAAATTAAAGTTGTTTGGGAAATTTGAAAATAACAAAATTTTTTTTTTTCAGGTTTATAGAAAAAACGTTAGGTAAATCCCCAAAAAAAAAATAATTCGGGCATTTTACTGATAAAAATGAATGAAATGTGCCGATTTTTTATAATTTTTTCTCTCGGTTTTTTACCGGAGGGGTGAAGAAGCTGCTAAATGCCCTTTATACCCCAAAAGGCAATGGGACGGACAAAAATCTTCCCCTGGGTCCCCGGGAGAGGCAGATTTTACGTGTGTGCCTTAACCACAATCTTCAACTATCCCTTGAAACTGGGCAACTACCCGAGGTTGGAAGACCAAAAGTGTTCCCAATTTTTTAAAAAAAGTACGAAAAAGGGCCTAAATTCAGACAGTGTCACTGAAGTATAGATGCAAGTCGGAGAAGTTTTCAGGAGAGTGGTGGGCACCCGGAAAGGAAAGATTTTAAACAACAACCAGATGGATTCGGGAAAGGGAAAACCTGTGTCACAACCCCTTTTGGAGTTTTTGACATGGTACGAAGTAAGAACGAAAGGAGGGGTGGGTTGATTGCATTTTCTTTGATGCGAAGCCCCCGACCAGTTCCCCAAGGAGATTAGTGCGAAATGGAGGGTAGGATGTATAACAGGGGGCACTGAAAAGGATCAGAAAATGCCTGACAGGGAGGGAAAAAACGGGTCATGATACGGTGAGGTATCCGTGGGCCCCGTGACGAGCGTGGCCCCAGGGGTCGTCCTAGGCTGCATTATGAAGAATGAGGGAAAGGGTAGACTTGAAGTGTCCCCGTTTTGCGTGATGTGAAGTAAGAGAAGGATTAAATCGGTGAGGATCAGGAGGATAAAAGAGACCGGACGGTGGACACCCGGTCCCGCACTGGTTCTAATTTAATCCCGCAAAAAGCAAGTCATTAGATTGGGGAGGGCAAAAAAGGCTGCAAACAGAGTATAGGTAGGTGGAAAAGGCTTAAACCTCCCAAGGAGAAAGATTTGGGGTGGCCATAACAGAACAGTCTCCAGAGGCAAACCCTCAACCAGAAACTGATGCAGCATACGGGCGCCTGGCAAACTAGAATAGCGTTCGGTACCTAGTAAGGAATCGTTTAAGCCTTATACTGTGTGTCAGCAATTGGGGTATGCAGCACCTGTTTTGGGAACCAACTGGGCAACCCCGTCAAAAATAGGGAAGTACAAAGGGGTTTTCAACAAGGTGTTCCAGGGCTGGGGAATGTCCCTTGAAGAAAGGTTTAGAGAAATGGATGCGCATGGAGGAAGGAGGTGGGAAGACATGATAACGACATACGAAAAAATCGTGAATAGACAGGATGTTAGGGAGGGAACCAAAAAACCCCAAAGGGGGGCCCAATGGAAGCTGAAGAACAGGAGTCGAGGGAGTTAGGGGAAACATTTCTTCAGCCCCAGAGTCGTCGGAAGTGGAATAGCCTAGCAAGTGATGTATTTTGGAGGCGGGAAACCCACTAGCTTTAAGACGAGGAAATGACAAAGCTCAGGAAGCAGAGGGAGAGAGAGGACCTAGTAGCTATCATTTAAGGGGGGGCCAGGAGTGAGTCTCGACCTTGCAACCACCGCTGGTGAGTGCAAGAAAACACTAACAAATCCTAATAATTAAAATTTTTTTTTGTGGGGGTGGAAGAAAATAAATTATGGGTTTTATAAAGTCACTTTGGGGTATTTTTTTTTTTATTTTATCCCCACTGGCATATTCCCCCCAAGGCAGGGGGGCCCGAAAAAGGGAAAAAATTTTACCATTTCACTCCTTTATGTCCCTTTCCAGAAAAGGGGGCTTTACACTACGTTTTTAAACTACAACATTTAAAAACCCCCCTTCAGAGTGCCGACATGAAATTTTCCCCTCCCGGACTCAAGTCCGCCGCTTTCCCTGAATCCCTTCATAAATGTTACTTTGATCAAACCCCCAAAAGCACGCAAAATATTTAAAAACCCCCTTTTCTCCATTCACTCCTATCAAACACCCCTCACGGGATGCCTGCTGGAAGTCCAAGCCCCCCCCAAAACCCAAAAACCCCCTTACCCCCCCCCCCAAAACCTTTTTCCCACCGACCCCAACCCCCCCCCTTTCCCTTTCCCCTACAGACTGTTTTTCCCCCCTTTTAAAATCAAATTTTTTTCGCTCCATTCTCTAGGGGTTTTTGGTAATTAAAATTTTCACTAGGGATTTAGGGTAATATTAAAGTCACTAGGGATAAAATGGTAAAAAAAAACTGTCACTAGGGATATTTGGTTTAAAATTTTAAATGTCCTAGGGATATAGGGAATATAACTTCACTAGGGGTATATGGTAATTAAAATGTCACTAGGGGGTATATGGTAAATAAACTGTTCCCAGGGGTAATGGGAATTTTAACTGTCACTAGGGATATATGGTAATATAACTGTCACTAGGATATTGGAAATATAACTGTCATGGGGGAAATTTGGGTAATATAACTGTCACTGGGGAAATTTTGGTAATAAACTGTCACTAGGGTAAGGGAAAATATAACTGTCACAGGGTATAGGTAATATAACTGTCACGGGATATATGGTAATAAACTTCACAGGGATATATGGAATATAATTCCTAGGGATTTGGGAAATATAACTGTCACAAGGGATATAGGAATAAACTTCATGGGGAATAGGGAAAATAACTGTACTGGGGGTATAGGAAAAAAACTGTCACTGGGATAAGGGTAAATAACTGTCACTGGGGAAATAAGGTAATTTTAAAACTGCAACGGATATTGGTAATTAACGTCATGGGAAATTTAGGTAATAAACTGTACTAGGATATAGGGAAAATTTAACTTCACTGGGGATATAGAAATATAACTGTCACGGGGATAATGGTAAATAACTGTACTAGGATAATGGTAATATAACTGTCATGGGGTTTTGGTAAAAAACTGTCATAGGGATATATGGAATAAAACTGTCATAGGATTATGGTAATATAATTTTCACTAGGGTATATGGAAAATAACTGTCACTAGGGATATGGGGAATAAACTGTCACTGGGATATATGGTAATAAACTGTCACTAGGATATAGGGTAATATAACTGTACTAGGGAATATGGTAATAAACTGTCACTAGGGATATAGGGTTTTAAATATAACGTACTAGGGATATATGGAAATATAACTGTCACTGGGGGATATATGGTAAATAACTGCACTAGGGGATTATGGAAATTAACTTACTAGGGATATATGGATTAAACTGCACTGGGGATATAGGGTAAATAATGTCATAGGGATTAGGGGTAATAAACGTCACTGGGATAATGGTAATAAAACTGCACTAGGAATAGGGTAAAATAACTGTCACAGGTTTTTGGTTTTTAACTTTTCACTAGGGATATATGGTATAAAAGTCACAGGGATATATGGTAAAATAACGTCATAGGGAATATGGAATTATAACTGTCACTGGGATATAGGGAAAAATTTAACTGTCACTAGGTATATGGTAATATAATTCACGGGGGAAAAGGGTAAATACGTCATGGGAAATGGAAAATTTAACGACTAGGGATATATTAATATAATTTCCCCGGGGATATATGGAAATATAACTGTCACTGGGGAAAGGAATTTTTTTAAAAAACTTCACTGGGATATATGGTAATAAAACTGCATGGGATATAGGTAATAAACGCCTAGGGATAATGGTAATATAACTGCAAGGGTATAGGGTAATAAACTGTCCTGGGATATATGGTTTTAAACTGTCACGGGGATAATGGTAATATAACTGTCACTGGGGTAATGGTAAAAATAACTGTCATAGGGTAATGGTAATAAACTGTCCTGGGGATATAGGAAAAAACTGCACGGGGATATATGGAATATAACTGTCATTTGGGATTTGGGGAATATAAGTCAAAGGGGATATATGGTAAAAACTGTCACTGGTATAGGTAATAAACTGTCACTAGGGTATAGGGTATATAACTGTCCTAGGGTTTATATGGAAATAAAGCCCATAGGATTTTTGGGGAATATAAGCCCTAGGGATATTGGAAATAAACGTCATGGGGATATATGGAAATATAACGTCACTGGGGATATATGGTAATAAACTTCACTGGGGTTAGGGAATAAAAACTGCCCACTAGGGATATAGGGAATTAACTGTCACTAGGGATTAGGGTAATAAACTTCACGGGAATATGGTAATATAACTGTCCTGGGGTTATATTAAAAAAACCTGTCACGGGGGATTTTTGGGAATAAAACGCACTGGGGTATATGGTAATTAACTGTCACTGGGGGATTATGGTAATATAACTGTACGGGATAAGGGTAATATAACGTCACTGGGATATAGGGAAATTTAAAATGTCACTAGGATATAGTAATAAACTTCACTAGGGTAAGGGTAAATAACTTCACTGGGGAATAGGGTAAATAACTGTCACTAGGGTAATGGAAATAACTGTCACAAAGGTATATGGTAATTAACTGTCACTAGGGATAATTTAAAAAAATTGGGTAAAATATAACTGTATAGGGTATAGGTAATATAACGCATGGGGATATAGGAATAAAACTTCACAGGGATATAGGAAAATATAACTGTCACGGGGTTATGGTAATAAAACTGCACGGGGATATATGGTAATATAATGTCACAGGGTTTAAATGGTAATATAACTGTCACTAGGGAATATGGTAATATAACTGTCCTGGGATTATGGAATATAACTGTCACAGGATAAGGGTAATAAAACGTCATGGGGATAATGGAATAAAACTGCACTAGGGATATATGGTAATATAACTGTCACTAGGGATATATGGTAATATAACTGTCACTAGGGATATATGGTAATATAACTGTCACTAGGGATATATGGTAATATAACTGTCACTAGGGATATATGGTAATTAACTGTAAAGGGGTATATGGTAATAAACGTCACTAGGGTTTTTGGTAAATAACTGTCCCGGGTATATTAATAAACTGTCAAGGGTTTGGGGGGTAATATAACTGCACTGGATAATGGAATAAACTGTCATAGGGAATATGGAATAAACTTCACTGGGGAATTTTTGGAAATTAAAAACTGTCATAGGGATTTTGGGGTAATAAAAACGTCACTAAAAATTAGGGTAATATAACTGCACTAGGGATTATGGTAATAAATGTCACTAGGATATAGGGTAATAAACTGCACTGGGATATATGGTAAATAACTGTCACAGGGAAATATGGAATATAACTGCACTGGGGATATATGGTAATATAACGTACTAGGATAATGGAATAACTGTCACAGGGTTATGGTAATATAACTGTCACTGGGTTAGGTAAATAACTGTCACTGGGAATAGGGAATTTTTTTTTTAAATAACGTCACGGGGATTTTGGGAAAATATACTTCATAGGGATATGGAAATAAAACTTCACTAGGATAAGGTAAATAACTTCACGGGGGAAAAATTGGTAAAAAACGTCAAAGGGATATATGGTAAAAAAAAACTGCACGGGGTATAGGGAATATAACTTCACTAGGATATAGGGAAAATTAACTGTCATGGGGATAAGGGGTAATATAATTTCCCACAGGATTTTTTAATTGTAATATGGGGAATATCTGTCACTAGGATATATGGAAATTTAACTGTCACTAGGGTTTAGGTAATATAACGGGCCCTGGGTTTTGGGTAATATAACAGTCACTAGGGTATATGGTAATATAACTGCCTAGGATAATGGTAATAAACTGCACTAGGGATATATGGAAATAAACTGCACAGGGAATAGGGTAATAAAAACTGCCCTGGGGAATATGGTAATAAAACTGCCCTACGATATATGGTAATATAACAGTCACTGGGAATAGGAATATAACTGCCCACTGGGGGATATTGGTAATAAACTGTACTAGCGAATATGGTAAAAACAGCACTAGGGATAATGGTAAATAACGTCACGGGGATATAGGGTAATAAATGCCCCACTGCGATTATGGTAATATAACTGTCACTGGGGTTTTGGGTAAAATAACATCACTAGGGATATATGGAATATAATGTCACTAGCATATAGGTAATTAACTGTCACTAGGATAAGGTAATAAACAGCCTAGGGATAAAATGGAATTTAAAACGTCACTAGGGTATAGGTAAATAACTGTCCTAGCGATATAGGTAATATAACTGCACAGCGATTTTGGAATATAAACACTAGGATATAGGGTAATATAACTGTCCTGGATTATGGTAATTAATGTACTAGGGATATTGGAAATATAATGCCCTGGGATTTTGGGTAATATAACTGTCAAGCGATTAGGTAATAAACAGTACGGGGATTAGGGAAATATAACTGTCATAGGGATAATGGTAATATAACTGTCACTGGGATAATGAAATATAACGTCCAGGGTTTGGGTAATATAACTGTCCAAGCGAATTGGAATTAACATCACTAGGGTTAAAAGGAATTTTAACTTCACGGGGATATATGGAAATTTAAAACTGTCACTGGGGATATATGGTAATAAAAAGTCACTGGGGATATTGGTAATAAACTGTCACTGGGAAATAGGAATATAATGTCACTGGGATATAGGGAAAATATAACTGCCCCATGGGGATTAGGGTAATATAACTGCCCCTGGGGTATATGGTAATATAATGTCACGGGGATAATGGTAATATAACTGCATAGGGAATAGGTAATAAAACTGTCACGGGATATATGGTAATAAAAACTGTCACTAGGGATTAGGTAATAAAACAGTCCCCTGGGGGATATATGGTATATAACTGTCACTGGGGGTATTGGTAATAAAACATCACTGGGAATATGGAAATTATAAATCACTAGGATATAGGGTAATATAACGTCATAGGGAAAATTGGTAATATAACTGTCATGGGAAAATATGGAAATTAACTGTAAAGGGGGGGGGGGAACGGGTAATATAATGCACTGGGAAAATTTAGGGTAATATAACTGCACGGGATATAGGTAATAAAACAGTCCTAGGGATATTTTAATATAACTGTCACTGGGGTATATGGTAATATAACAGTCACTAGGGTAAGGGTAATAAAACAGTCACTGGGAATATGTAAATAACTGCACTGGATAAGGGGTAATATAACTTCACTAGGGATATAGGGAAAATTTTAACTGCACAGGAATATGGTAAATAACTGTACTAGGATATAGGGTAAATAACTGTCACTAGGGATATAGGGAAAAATTTAAGTCACTAGGGATTAGGTAAATACTTCACAGGGAATAGGTAATATAATTTTCCTAGGGAAATAGGGTAATAAACTGCACTAGGGATTTTTGGTAATATAACTGTCACAGGGAAAATGGTAATAACTGCACGGTTAGGTAATAAACTGTCATGGGATATAGGTAAATAACTGCCCACTAGGGTAAATGGTAAATAACTGCCCTTAGGGAAATATGGTAAAAAACGTCATGGGGTTTTTGGAAATAATGCACTGGGGAAATTTAGGTAAATAACGCACTGGGGATATATGAAAAAACTGTCACTGGGAAAATTTTTTGGTATTAACAGGTTGAAACAAAATATACCCCCCGGAAAATTGCCCAAATTTTTTTAAGGTTTTTTGATGATGAAAAATGAACTTTTTGAACCATTAAAAATTTTTTAAAAATCTCCAAACAGGGGTAGGTCTGATAGAGGGGAAAAGACCCGTTAATTTCCCGGTAATTCCTGGGTTTAAGTCAGGGACAATCGTTTCCCCTTTATGCCAATAAGTTAAAATCAATTGAAGCAAATTACAGTTAATTATAGCGCATTTATTAAACTTCTTTTTAAGTAAAGGGTTTACGTGGGTCATTCCTCCTGACTAATTTGATGATTTTTTTCAGTAAAAACTTGGGGCCCTTGATCATGATAAAAAAAATTCGATATTTCTTTTTTGATTTTTTTAAACTTGATAAAGTACCAGAACAGACTCACCCAAAAGGGGCAGAGTGTGTTTAAATGGGTTTTAAATCTGAGTGACGATCTACATAAGTGGCATTCCACAGGGACAGTTTTGGGCCCGTTTTTTGCTTATAATAATGCGTTACGAGAAAATTACAAAATAATATGATCAAAATTCCTGATGACACGAAAAAGGGGAGATAATAGATTTTTAAATGAGATGTCACAGAACTACAAGGGATTTAGACAAACCCTTTTTGGGCAAAAAAGAAGACAGTTCAATGTAATAAATCAAAATTCAAAGCTTAGAATATTCATAAACCCTACCCCGGGTGGGGGAGAACCCAAAAAAGGAGTCTCAAAAACCCCCGCCCGTGGAAATTTTATTTGCAATCGTGTCATTTTTATTTTGTGATCAGGAATGTTCATAAACCCCACATCTACCGCTTAAAAGTTCTAAACCCCAGCTCTATCGCTTTTTAATGTTCATAACCCTAGGATCTATCAGCTTAAATGTTATAACCCTAGCATCTATCAGCTTAATAAAGTTCAAAAACCCTAGCAACTATCAGTTTAAAAATGTTTATAACCCTAGATCTATCAGCTTAATAATGTTCATACCTAGCATTATCATCTAAAATGTTCATAAAACCCCAGCACATCATTTAATGTTCATAACCCTGCTCTTCAGCTTAAAAGTTCTAACCCAAGCTCTACGCTTAATAAAGCTCTAACCCAGAATCTACAGCTTAAAAGTTCAAAAACCTAGCAACTATCGGCTTAATAAAGTTATAACCCCAAAACATCTACCCCTTAATAATGTTTAAAAACCCAAGCATCTATCGCTTAAAAAGTTCATAACCCTGCTCACAGTAATAATGTTCTAACCAAAGCATCTATGCTTTAAAAATGTTTTTAAAACCCCAGCATCTACAGTTAATAAGTTCATAACCCAAGCTCTTCAGCTTAATAATTTTCATAGCCCTAGCATCTATCAGCTTAAAATGTTTATAACCCTGCTCCTCAGCTTTAAAAATTTTTTTTTAACCCTACCTATCAGCTTAAAATTTTTTTCACAAAACCCAAACATCTATCAGCTTAATATGTTTTATAACCCTAATCTATCACTTAATAATGTTCTAACCCAAAACATCTATCAGCTTAAAAATGTTCATAACCCAAGATTTTTCCTTAATAAATTTTTATAACCCCAGCACATCCTTAAAATTTCACAAAACCCCGCATTACCTTTAAAAATTTTCCTAACCCTAGCATTATCAGCTTTATAAGTTTATAACTCTAAAACGTCTCTCCGCTTAAAAATGTTTTAAAAACCCAGCATCAAAACTTAATAAGTTATAAACCCTAGCATCTATCAGTTAATAATGTTCATAACCCAACATCTAGAGTTAATATATTCATAAACCCTTGCATCTATCAGCTTAATAATGTTCATAACCCCAGCATCTATCAGCTTTTTAAAGTTCATAACCCGCATCATCAGCTTAAATTTCATAACCCCAGCATTTTCAGCGTAATAAAATTCATAACCCGCATCTATCAGCTTAATAATGTTCATAACCAAACCACCCATCACTTAATAAAGTTCATAACCCAAGCATCTACAGTTATAATTTTTTATAAACCCCCGCATCTATCAGCTTTAAAAAAGTTCTAACCATGCATCATCACTTAATAATGTTTATAACCCTAGCATCTTCACTTAAAAATTAATAACCCTAGATCTACGCTTAATAAGTTCAAAACCCCATCATCTATCGCTTAATAATTTTCATAACCTAGCTCTATCACTTTAAAATTTTTATAACCCGCATCTATCACTTAATATTTCATAACCTAGCATCTTCCTTAAAAATGTTTTTTAACCCTAGAACTATCACTTAAAATTTCATAACCCTACATCTATCGCTTAAAAATGTTCATAACCCTAGCATCTATCACTTAAAAAAGTTCATAACCATAGCATCTATCACTTAATAAATTTTATAACCCTGATCTATCAGCTTAAATAAATTTTTCATAAACCCGCATCATCAGCTAAAATGTTCATAACCCTGCACTACAGCTTAATTGTTCGTAACCCAGCTTTATCGCTTATAATTCAAAACCCCACTCTATCAGCTAATAATGTTCATAACCAAAGCATCTTCAGCTTAATAATGTTCATAAACCCCAAAATCATTTGCTTTTAAAATTTTTTATAACCCTACTCTTCAGCTTAAAAATGTTCATAACCCCTGCATCTTCAGCTTAAATTTAATTTTTTATAACCCTAGCATCTATCGCTTAAAAATTTTTCACAACCCAAGCATTTTAGTTTTTTTAATTTTCGTAACCCAGACTATCAGCTTAATAATGTTCATAAACCTAGCATCTATAGCTTAAAAATTCCATAAGCCCAAAAATTTTTGATTTAAAAATTTTTTATTACCCTACATCTACAGCTAATAATGTTCATAACCCAAGCATCTATCAGCTTATAAAGTTCAAACCCAAGCATCTACACTTAATAAAGTTTATAACCCAGCAACTATCAGCTTAAAAATGTTCTAACCCAAGCATCTTCAGTTTTAATTTTCATAACCCAAGCACTATCAGCTTTAATGTTCTAACCCCGCAACATCAGCTTAATAATTTTCTAACCCAAGCTCTATCAGTTTAAAAATTTCATAAACCCCTTTCATTATCACTTAAAAAATTCAACCCCAAGCATCTATGCTTAATAAGTTTTAAAAACCCCAAACACATCAGCTTAAAAAAGTTCATAAAAACCCATTATCAGCTTAATAATGTTCAAACCTAGCATTTTCCTTTTTAAAAATTTTATACCCCAAACATTGACATTAATAAGCCATAACCCAAATCTATCACAATAAAAGTTTTATAAACCCCGCTTACGCTTAATTTTTCAAACCCTGATCATCGGCTTAATTGTTTAACCAAAACATCTATCACGTAATAATGTTATTTAAATCAAGCACTATCCGCTTTAAAAATTTTCTAACCCTGCATCTATCAGCTTTTAAAGTTCGTAAACCCCGGCATCATCAGCTTACTAAATTTTATAAAACCCCAGCATTTCACTTAATAATGTTCAAACCCCCAAACATCTATCAGTTTTAAAATGTTCATAAAACCCCGCATCTATCAGTTTAAATTTTCATAACCCTAGCATCTATCAGCTTATATGACATAACCCCAAACCTATCGCTTTAAAAGTTCATAACCCCGCACTATCAGTTTAATAATGTTCATAACCCAAAATCTATCACTTTAAAATTTTTCCCCCAAAATTACACTTAAAAATGTTCATAACCCTAGCATCTTTCACTTTAAAAATGTTATAACTCAAGCATCATCAGCTTAAAAATAAATTTGAAATTTTCCGACAATATGTAAAGTAAAAGGACACAAGTGCAACTAATGTGACATTTATTATGGCAACGTTTCGCTCTCCAGGAGCTTTATCAAGCCATTACAAACAATACATGGAGACAGAGGGCACATGAAGGCTCAGAGTGAGGAGCAATACTAGTGAGGTACAATTTCGATGTTCACTAGTGGTGGTGGTAGTATTAGTAGTAGTAGTAGTAGTAGTAGTAGTAGTAGTAGTAGTAGTAGTGGTAGTGACAAAAGTAATACAATATAGTAGAGCAATTAATTAGTACATGAGTAAAAGGATATAAAGGCTATTACTAGGGTAACATAAAAATATGTTGGACAAATATAGACTGGAAAGAGGCAGGTTGTTTCAGTGTTCACTCTCTGTAATGTGCTTTGTGTAGTATAACAGGAGAGACTATGTGATGGCAGGGTTTACTGTTTTCAGGAGGATTCTTGCTAAGACTTCGGAGATGGTGAAGCTGCCGTTTTGTTTAATTGTATTCGAAAGAACGATCAGTGCTGATTCGAGGCACTTGCGTCTGCGGAAATTAGTTTCTTTGATCACTAATTGGGCGTCTCTGAATTTCATGAGATGATTGGTGGAATTTCTGTGTTGTACACAGGCTTTGTTCATGTTATCGTTCTTACATGCGTAAATGTGTTCATTGAGGCGGGTGTCGAGGTTTCTTGCTGTTTCACCTATGTGAATCTTGTCACAGCCTCCACAGGGTATTGTGTAAACTCCTGCATTGACTGGTTCGTGGAGCTTGGATTTTGTCCTGGTTAGAACATTTATTAAAGTGCTAGAAGCGATGGCGACTCTGGTGTTAGCTTGTGAAAGTACTTTTGAGACGGTCAGTGCAACCTGGCTGTTGGGAAGAATTATAACTTTGTTGGGAGTGGTGTTGATGCGTGGAGAATTAATGATCTGAAGAGCTCCTTTCTTGCAGTCTTTGATGAAAAAAGACTGCACTTACAAAGTTATAATTCTTCCCAACAGCCAGGGTGCACTGAACGTCTCAAAAGTACTTTCACAAGCTAACACCAGAGTCGCCATCGCTTCTAGCACTTCAATAAATGTTCTAACCAGGACAAAATCCAAGCTCCACGAACCAGTCAATGCAGGAGTTTACACAATACCCTGTGGAGGCTGTGACAAGATTCACATAGGTGAAACAGCAAGAAACCTCGACACCCGCCTCAATGAACACATTTACGCATGTAGGAACGATAACTTGAACAAAGCCTGTGTACAACACAGAAATTCCACCAATCATCTCATGAAATTCAGAGACGCCCAATTAGTGATCAAAGAAACTAATTTCCGCAGACACAAGTGCCTTGAATCAGCACTGATCGCTGTTTCGAATACAATTAAACAAAACAACGGCAGCTTCACCATCTCCGAAGTCTTAGCAAGAATCCTCCTGAAAACAGTAAACCCTGCCATCACATAGTCTCTCCTGTTATACTACACAAAGCACATTACAGAGAGTGAACACTGAAACAAGCTGCCTCATTACAGTCTATATTTGTCCAACCTATTTTTATGTTACCCATGTAATAGCTTTTATATCCTTTTACTCATGTGCGAATTAATTGCTCTACCATATTGTATTGCATTTGTCACTACCACTACTACTAGTACTACTACTACTACCGCTAGTGTACATCGAAATGGTACCTCACTAGCATTACACCTCACTCTGAGCCTTTATATACCCTCAGTGTCCATGTATTGTTTGTAATGGCTTGATAAAGCTCCTGGAGAGCGAAACGTTGCCACAATAAATGTCACATTAGTTGCACTTGTGTCCTTTTACATTACAGCTTAATAATGTTCATAACCCTAACATCTATCAGCTGAATAATTTTGCTGTAACCCTAGCATCTATCAGCTTAATAATGTTCATAACCCTAGCGTCTATCAGCTTAATAATGTTCATAACCCAAACGTCTATCAGCTTAATAATGTTCATAACCCTAGCATCTATCAGCTTAAAAATTTTCATAACACTATCATCTATCAGCTTAATAATATTCATAATCCTAGCATCTATCAGCTTAATAATGTTCATAGCCATAGCATCTATCAGCTTAATAATGTTCATAACCCTAGTATCTATCAGCTTAATAATGTTCATATCCCTAGCATCTATCAGCTTAATAATGTTCATAAACCTAGCATCTATCAGCTTAATAATATTCATTACCCTAGTATCTATCATCTTAATAATGTTCATAACCCTAGCATCTATCAGCTTAATAATGTTCATAACCCAAACATCTATCAGCTTAATAATGTTCATAACCCTAGCATCTATCAGTTTAAAAATGTTCATAACCCAAGCATCTATCAGCTTAATAATGTTCATAACCCTAGCATCTATCAGCTTAATAATGTTCATAACCATAGCATCTATCAGCTTAATAACGTTGATAACCCTAGCATCTATCAGCTTAATAATGTTCATATCCCTAGCATCTATCAGCTTAATAATGTTCATAACCCTAGCATCTACCAGCTTAATAATGTTCATAACCCAAACATCAATCAGCTTGATAATGTTCATAACCCTAGCACCTTTAAGCTTAAAAATGTTCATAACCCTAGCATCTATCAGCTTAATAATGTTCATAACCCTAGCATCTATCAGCTTAATAATGTTCATAACCTAGCATCTATCAGCTTAATAATGTTCATAACCCTAGCATCTATCAGCTTAATAATGTTCATAACTCAAGCATTTATCAGCATAATAATGTTCATAACCCTAGCATCTATCAGCTGAATAATTTTGCTGTAACCGTAGCATCTCTCAGCTTAATAATGTTCATAACCCAAACGTCTATCAGCTTAATAATGTTCATAACCCTAGCATGTATCAGCTTAAAAATGTTCATAACCCTAACATCTATCAGCTTAATAATATTCATAACCCTAGCATCTATCAGCTTAATAATATTCATAGCCATAGCATCTATCAGCTTAATAATATTCATAACCCTAGCATCTATCAGCTTAATAATGTTCATAACCCTAGCATCTATCAGCTTAATAATGTTCATAACCCTAGCATCTATCAGCTTAATAATGTTCATTACCCTAGCATCTATCAGCTTAATAATATTCATAACCCTAGCATCTATCAGCTTAATAATGTTCATAACCCTAGCCTCTATCAGCTTAATAATGTTCATAACCCAAACATCTCTCAGCTTAATAATGTTCTTAACCCCAGCATCTATCAGCTTAAAAATGTTCATAACCCTAGCATCTATCAGCTTAATAATGTTCATAACCCTAGCATCTATCAGCTTAATAATGTTCATAACCATATCATCTATCACCTTAATAATGTTCATAACCCTAGCATCTATCAGCTTAATAATGTTCATAACCCTAGCATCTATCAGCTTAATAATGTTCATAACCATAGCATCTATCAGCTTAATAATGTTCATAACCATATCATCTATCAGCTTAATAATGTTCATAACCCTATCATCTATCAGCAAAATAATGTTCATAACCCTATCATCTATCAGCTTAATAATGTTCATAACCCTAGCATCTATCAGCTTAATAATGTTCATAACATAGCATCTATCAGCTTAATAATGTTCATAACCCTAGCATCTATCAGCTTAATAATGTTCATAACCCTAGCATCTATCAGCTTAATAATGTTCATAACCATAGCATCTATCAGCATAATAATGTTCATAACCCTAGCATCTATCAGCTTAATAATGTTCATAGCCATAGCATCTATCAGCTTAATGATGTTCATAACCCTAGCATCTATCAGCTTAATCATGTTCAAACCCCTACCGTCTATCAGCTTAATAAAGTTTATAACCATAGCATCTATCAGCTTAATAATGTTCATAACCCTAGCATCTATCAGCTTAATAATGTTCAAAACCAAAGCATCTATCAGCTTAATAATGTTCATAACCCAAGCATCTATCAGCTTAATAATGTTCATAACCCATGCATCTATCAGCATAATAATTTTCATAACCCTAGCATCTATCAGCTTAATAATGTTCATAACCCTAGCATCTCTCAGCTTAATAATTTTCATAACCCTAGCATCTATCAGCTTAATAATGTTCACAACCCAAGCATCTATCAGCTTAATAATTTTCGTAACCCTAGCATCTATCAGCTTAATAATGTTCATAAACCTAGCATCTATCAGCTTAATAATTTTCGTAACCCTAGCATCTATCAGCTTAATAATGTTCATAAACCTAGCATCTATCAGCTTAAAAATGTCCATAAGCCAAGAATTTATGAGCTTAATAATTTTCATTACCCTAGCATCTATCAGCTTAATAATTTTCATAACCCTAGCATCTATCAGCTTAATAATGTTCATAACCCAAGCATATATCAGCTTAATAATGATCATAACCGAAGCATCTATCAGCTTAATAATGTTCATAACCCTAGCATCTATCAGCTTAATAATGTTCATAACCCTACCAACTATCAGCTTAATAATGTTCATAACCCAAGCATCTATCAGCTTAATAATTTTCATAACCCAAGCATCTATCAGCTTAATAATGTTCATAACCCTAGCAACTATCAGCTTAATAATGTTCATAACCCAAGCATCTATCAGCTTAATAATTTTCATAACCCTTGCATCTATCAGCTTAAAAATGTTCATAACCCAAGCATCTATCAGCTTAATAATGTTCATAACCCAAGCATCTATCAGCTTAATAATGTTCATAACCCTAGCATCTATCAGCTTAATAATGTTCATAACCCTAGCATCTATCAGCTTAATAATGTTCATAACCCAAGCATCTATCAGCTTAATAATGCTCATAACCCTAGAATCTATCAGCTTAATAATGTTCATAACCCTAGCATCTATCAGCTTAATAATGTTCATAACCCTAGCATCTATCGGCTTAATAATGTTCATAAGCAAAGCATCTATCAGCTTAATAATGTTCATAACTCAAGCATCTATCAGCTTAATAATTTTCATAACCCTAGCATCTATCAGCTTAATAATGTTCGTAACCCTAGCATCTATCAGCTTACTAATGTTCATAACCCTAGCATCTATCAGCTTAATAATGTTCATAACCCAAGCATCTATCAGTTTAATAATGTTCATAACCCTAGCATCTATCAGTTTGATAATGTTCATAACCCTAGCATCTATCAGCTTAATAATGTTCATTACCCTAGCATCTATCAGCTTAATAATGTTCATAACCCTAGCATCTATCAGTTTAATAATGTTCATAACCCAAGCATCTATCAGCTTAATAATGTTCATAACCCTAATATCTATCAGCTTAATAATGTTCATAACCCTAGCATCTTTCAGCCTAATAATGTTCATAACTCAAGCATCTATCAGCTTAATAATAAAGTTGGTAGAATTACCGACAATATGTAAAGTAAAAGGACACAAGTGCAACTAATGTGACATTTATTATGGCAACGTTTCGCTCTCCAGGAGCTTTATCAAGCCATTACAAACAATACATGGAGACAGAGGGCACATGAAGGCTCAGAGTGAGGAGCAATACTAGTGAGGTACAATTTCGATGTTCACTAGTGGTGGTGGTAGTATTAGTATAGTAGTAGTAGTAGTAGTAGTAGTAGTAGTAGTAGTAGTAGTAGTAGTAGTGGTAGTGACAAAAGTAATACAATATAGTAGAGCAATTAATTAGTACATGAGTAAAAGGATATAAAAGCTATTACTAGGGTAACATAAAAATATGTTGGACAAATATAGAGTGGAAAGAGGCAGGTTGTTTCAGTGTTCACTCTCTGTAATGTGCTTTGTGTAGTATAACAGGAGAGACTATGTGATGGCAGGGTTTACTGTTTTCAGGAGGATTCTTGCTAAGACTTCGGAGATGGTGAAGCTGCCGTTGTTTTGTTTAATTGTATTCGAAAGAACGATCAGTGCTGATTCGAGGCACTTGCGTCTGCGGAAATTAGTTTCTTTGATCACTAATTGGGCGTCTCTGAATTTCATGAGATGATTGGTGGAATTTCTGTGTTGTACACAGGCTTTGTTCATGTTATCGTTCTTACATGCGTAAATGTGTTCATTGAGGCGGGTGTCGAGGTTTCTTGCTGTTTCACCTATGTGAATCTTGTCACAGCCTCCACAGGGTATTGTGTAAACTCCTGCATTGACTGGTTCGTGGAGCTTGGATTTTGTCCTGGTTAGAACATTTATTAAAGTGCTAGAAGCGATGGCGACTCTGGTGTTAGCTTGTGAAAGTACTTTTGAGACGGTCAGTGCAACCTGGCTGTTGGGAAGAATTATAACTTTGTTGGGAGTGGTGTTGATGCGTGGAGAATTAATGATCTGAAGAGCTCCTTTCTTGCAGTCTTTGATGAAAAAAGACTGCACTTACAAAGTTATAATTCTTCCCAACAGCCAGGGTGCACTGAACGTCTCAAAAGTACTTTCACAAGCTAACACCAGAGTCGCCATCGCTTCTAGCACTTCAATAAAGGTTCTAACCAGGACAAAATCCAAGCTCCACGAACCAGTCAATGCAGGAGTTTACACAATACCCTGTGGAGGCTGTGACAAGATTCACATAGGTGAAACAGCAAGAAACCTCGACACCCGCCTCAATGAACACATTTACGCATGTAGGAACGATAACTTGAAGAACGCCTGTGTACAACACAGAAATTCCACCAATCATCTCATGAAATTCAGAGACGCCCAATTAGTGATCAAAGAAACTAATTTCTGCAGACGGGGAAGTGCCTCGAATCAGCACTGATCGCTTTTTTCGAATACAATTAAACAAAACAACGGCAGCTTCACCATCTCCGAAAGTCTTAGCAAGAATCCCTCTGAAAACAGTAAACCCTGCCATCACATAGTCTCTCCTGTTATACTACACAAAGCACAGAGAGTGAACACTGAAACAAGCTGCCTCATTACAGTCTATATTTGTCCAACCTATTTTTATGTTTCCCAGTAATAGCTTTTTATATCTTTTCCTCATGTGCGAATTAATTGCTCTACCATATTGTATTGCATTTGTCCCTACCCCTACTACTAGTACTACTACTACTACCGCTAGTGTACATTTGAAAGGTACCTCACTAGTATTACACCTCACTCTGAGCCTTTTATATACCCTAAGTGTCCATGTATTGTTTGTAATGGCTTGATAAAGCTCCTGGAGAGCGAGAACGTTTTCCACAATAAATGTCACATTAGTTGCACTTGTGTCCTTTTACATTACGCTTAATAATGTTCGTAACCCAAAAATCTATCACTGAATAATTTTGCTGTAACCCTAGCATCTATCAGCTTAAATAATGTTCATAACCCTAGCGTTCCCATCAGCCTAATAATGTTCATAACCCAAACGTCTATCAGCTAATAATGTTCAAACCTAGCATCTATCAGCTTAAAAATTTTCATAACCTATCATCTCAGCTTAAAAATCATATCCTAGCATCTATCAGCTTCATAATGTCTAGCCATAGCATCTATCAGCTTAAATAATTTCATAACCCTATATCTATCAGCTTAAATAATGTTTATAATCCCTAGCATCTATCAGCTAATAATGTTCATAAAACCTAGCATCTATCAGCTTAATAATATTCATTAAACCCTGTATCTATCATCTTAATAATGTTCATAACCCTAGCATCTTATCAGGGTTAATAATGTTCATAACCCAACCTTATCCTGCTTAATAATGTTCATAACCCTAGCATCACAGTTTAAAAATTTCATTTAAACCCCAAACATCTATCACTTAAAAAGTTCATAACCCTAGCATCTATCAGCTTAATAATGTTCATAACCATAGCATCTATCACTTAATAAAAGGTTGATAACCCAAACATCTATCAGCTTAATAATGTTCATATCCCTAGCATCTATCAGCTTAAAAATTTTTCATAACCCTAGCAAACTACCAGCTTAATAAGTTCATAACCCTAACATCAATCAGCTTGAAAATGTTTCATAACCCTAGCACCTTTAAGCTTAAAAATGTTCATAACCCTAGCATCTATCAGCTTAATAATGTTCATAACCCAAAGCATCTATTTAGCTTAATAATGTTCATAACCCTAGCATCTATCAGCTTTAAAAAATGTTCATAACCCTAGCATCTTATCAGCTTAATAATGTTCATAACCCAAGCATTTATCAGCTTAATAATGTTCATAACCCTAGCATCTATCAGCTGAATAATTTTGCTGTAACCGTAGCATCTCTTAGCTTAAATAATGTTCATAACCCAAACTCATCAGCAAAATAAAGTTCATAAAACCCTAGCATGTATCAGCTTAAAAATGTTCAAACCCTAACGTCTTATCAGCTTAATAATATTCATAACCTAGCATCTTCAGCTTAATAATATTCATAGCCATACTCTATCAGCTTAAAAAATATTCATAACCCCTACTGTCTATCCCTTTAATAAATGTTCATAACCCTAGCATCTATCAGCTTAATAATGTTCATAACCCTAGCATCTATCAGCTTAATAATTTCATACCCTAGCACTATTTAGCTTAATAATATTCATAAAAACCCCAGCATCTATCAGCTTAATAATGGTTCATAACCACTCCTCTATCAGCTTAATAATGTTCATAACCCAAACATCTCTCAGCTTAATAATGTTCTTAACCCCAGCATCTATCAGCTTAAAAATGTTCATAACCCTAGCATCTATCAGCTTAATAATGTTCATAACCCTAGCATCTATCAGCTTAATAATGTTCATAACCATATCATCCTATCACTTAATAATGTTCATAACCCAAGCATCTATCAGCTTAAAAATGTTCAAAAACCCTAAACATCTATCAAGCTTAATAATGTTCATAACCATAGCAAACTATCAGCTTAAAATTTCATAAACCAATATCTATCAGCTTTAATAAAGTTCATAACCTATCATCTTTCGCATAATAATGTCAAACCCTAGCATCTATCACTTAATAATGTTCATAACCCAGCAAACTATCAGCTTAATAAAGTTCATAACATAGCAAACCCATCAGCTTAATAATGTTTCATAACCTAGCATCTATCAGCTTAATAATGTTCATAACCCTATCATCTATCAGCTTTAAAAATGTTCATAACCATAGCATCTATCAGCTAATAATGTTCATAACCCTAGCATCTATCAGCTTAATAATTTCATAAACCATAGCATTCTATCAGCTTTAAAATGTTCATTTAACCCTAGTATCTATCACTTAATCATGTTCATACCCCTAGCGTCTATCGCTTTTAAAAAAGTTCATAACCATAGCATCTATCAGCTTAATAATGTTCATAACCCTTGTATCTATCAGCTTAATAGTGCTCATAACCCTAGCATCTATCAGCTTAATAATGTTCATAACCCTAGCAACTATCAGCTTAATAATGTTCATAACCCCAGCATCTATCAGCTTAAAAGTTCATAACCCTAGCATCTATCAGCTAAATAATGTTCATAACCCTAGCATCTATCAGCTTAATAATGTTCACAACCCTAGCATCAATCAGCTGAATAATTTTGCTGTAACCGTAGCATCTATCAGCTAAATAATGTTCATAACCCAAACGTCTATCAGCTTAATAATGTTCATAACCCTAGCCTCTATCAGCTTAAAAATGCTCATAACCCTAGCATCTATCAGCTTAATATTATTCATAACCCTAGCATCTATCAGCTTAATAATGATCATAGCCATCACATCTATCAGCTTAATAATGTTCATAAAAAACCCCAGCATCTATCAGCTTAATAATGTTCATAACCCTAGCATCTATCAGCTTAATAATGTTCATAACCCTAGCATCTATCAGCTTAATAATGTTCGTTACCCTAGCATCTATCAGCTTAATAATGTTCATAACCCTAGAATCTAAACAGTTAATAAAAGTTCATAACCCTAGCATCTATCAGCTTAATAATGTTCAAAACCCAAACATCAATCAGCTTAATAATGTTCATAACCCTAGCATCTTTAAGCTTAAAAATGTTCATAACCCTAGCATCTATCAGCTTAATAATGTTCATAACCCTAGCATCTATCAGCTTAATAATGTTCATAACCCTAGCATCTATCAGCTTAATAATGTTCATAACCCTAGCATTATCAGCTTTTTAAAAAGTTCATAAACCCTAACATCTATCAGCTTAATAATATTCGTAACCCTAGCATCTATCAGCTTAATAATATTCATAGCCATAGCATCTATCAGCTTAATAATATTCATAACCCTAAGCGTCTATCAGCTTAATAATGTTCAAACCCTAGCATCTATCAGCTTAAAAATGGGTTTAAAACCCTAGCATGTATCAGCTTAATAATGTTCATTTCCCTAGCATCTATCAGCTTATTTAAAGTTCATAAACCCTAGCATCTATCAGCTTAATAATGTTCATAACCTAGCCTCTATCAGCTTAATAAAGTTTATAACCAAACATCTCTCAGCTTAATAAAGTTTTAAACCCCAGCATCTATCAGCTTTAAAAATGTTCATAACCCTACATCTATCAGCTTAATAATGTTCAAACCTTTGCATCTATCAGCTTAATAATGTCATAACCCCTATCATCTATCACTTAATAATGTTCATAAAACCCCAGCATCTATCAGCTTAATAATGTTCATAACCAAAGCATCTATCAGCTTAATAATGTTTATAACCCAGCATCCATCAGCTTTAAAATGTTCATAACCCTTGCATCTATCAGCTTAATAATTTCAAACCATAGCATCTATCAGCTTAATAATGTTCATAACCATATTCATCTATCAGCTTAATAATGTTCATTTCCCTAGCATCTATCAGCTAAATAATGTTCATACCCTAGCATCAATCAGCTAAATAAATGTTCATATAACCCAAACATCACCTTCCATCTTAATAATGTTTCCATAACCTAGCATCTTTTAAGCTTAAAAAATGTTCAAACCCTAGCATCTATCAGCATAATAATGTTCAATCCCTAGCATCTATCAGCTTAATATTTTCATAACCCGAGCATCTATCAGCTTAATAATGTTCATTACCCAAACATACAATCAGCTTTAATATTGTTCATACCCTAGCATCTTTAAGCGTAAAAATGTCATAACCTAACATCTATCAGCTTAATATGTTCATAACCCTAGCATCTATCCGCTTAATAAAGTTCATAACTCAAGTATTTTGTCAGCTAAAATATGTTCATAACCCTAGCACTAACCAGCTGAATAATTTTCTGTAACCGACGCATCTCTCAGCTTTAATAAGTTCATAACCACAAACTCTAATCAGCTTAATAATGTTCATAACCCAAAGCAGTATCATCTTAAAAATGTTCAGAACCCAAACATCTATCAGCTTAATAATTTTCATAAACCTAGCCGCTATCATCTAAAAAATGTTCATAGCCATCATCATCATCATCTTAATAATGTTCCTTTACCCTCGCATCTATCAGCTTAAAATGTATTCATTAACCCTACATCTATCAGCACAAATAAATGTTCATAACCCAACCATCAATCAGCTTAATAATGTTCATAACTCCTAGCAATCTTTAAGCATAAAAATGTTCATAAACCCTACCATCTACAGCTTAAATAATGATTCATCAACCCTAGCATCTAATCAGCTTAATAATGTTACATAACCGTACACAACTATCAACTTAATAATGTTCATAACCCTAGCATCTATCGAAGCCTTAATATGTTTCATAACTCAAGAGCATTTATCAGCTTAATAATGTCATAACCCCTATGAAAAAACATCTATCAGTCTGAATAATTTTGCTGTAACAGTAGCATCTCTCACTAATAAATGTTTCTAACCCAAACGGTCTATCAGTCTTAAAAATTGTTTCAAACTAGCATGTACAGCTTAAAAATGTTCATAACCCTAACAATCTATAGCTTAATAAAAATTCATAATCCTTGCATCAATCAGCTTAATAATATTCCATACCATAGCATTTATTTATCAGCTTAAATAATATTCATTAAACCCTAGCATCTATATCCAGCTTAATAATGTTCATCAACCCTAGCAGTGCTATCACTTAAGAATGTTCATAACCCTAAACCTCTCTCAAGCTTTATAAAGTACTTAACCAATGCATCCTATCCAGCTTTAAAAAAGATCATAACCCTAGCTCTATCATCTAAAAAATGTTCATAACCCAAGCATCTAATCAGCAAATAATGTTCATTAACGCCAAACATCAATCAGCTTAATACGTTCATACCCTAGTCATCTAATCATTTAAAATGTTCAAACCCAATGCAATCTATCAGCTTAATATTGTTCATAACCCTATCATCTATCCAGCTTTAATAATGTTCATAACCATATAGTAAAAAATAAACATCTATCAGCTTATAATGTTCATAACCCAGCATCTAACACTTAATAATGTTCATATCTAGCATCTATCAGCTTAATAATATTCATAGCTATAGCATCTAACAGCTTAATAATATTCATAACCCTAGCATGCATCAGCTTAATAATGTTCATAACCCTAGCATCTATCAGCTTAATAATGTCATAACCTACAACTATCAGCTTAATAAGTTCATAACCCTAGCATCTATCAGCTTTATAAAAATGCTCAAAACACTATCTCAATCACTTAAAAGTATTCATACCCTAGCATCTATCAGCTAATAATGTACAAAGCTATAGCATCTATCAGCTTAATATGTCATAACCCTAGTATCTATCAGCTAGATAATGTTCATATCCCTAAGCATCTAACAGCTTATTAATGTTCATAAACCTCGCATCTATCACTTAATAATAATCATTACCTAGCATCTATCATCTTAATAAGTTCTAACCCAAGCATCAATCAGCTTAATAATGTTCATACCCAAACATCTATCAGCTTATAAGTATCATAACTCTAGCATCTACAGTTTTAAAATGTTCATTAACCAAGCACTATCAGCTTAATAATGTTCATAACCATAGTAACTGTCACTAATAATGTTCTAAACCCTAGCTTCTATCAGCTTAATAATTTCATATCCAAGCATCTACAGCTTAATAATGATCATAACCCTGAGCATCTATCACTTTAATAATGTTCATGAACCCAACATCATTCAGCTTAATAATGTTCATAACCCTAGCATCTTAACAGTAAAAATGTTCATACCCTAACATCATCAGCTTTAATAATGTTTCAAAACCCTAGCATCTATCACTTAATAATGTTCATAACCCAAGCATCTAGTCAGCCTTAATAATGTTCATAACTCAAGCATTTGTCAGCTTAATAATTTCATAACCCTAGCATCTTATCAGCGTGAATAATTTTTAGGTAACCGTAGCATCTCTCAGCTTAATAAGTTCATAATAACCCAAACGTCTATCAGCCTAGTAATGTTCATACTCTAGCAATGGTATCAGCTAAAATGTCATAACCCTAACATCTATCACTTAATAATATTCCCATTAACCCCTGCATCTTGTCATCTAATAATGTTTCATAGCCATCAGCATCAAACATGCTTTAATAATGTTCCCATTACACCTAGCATCTATCCGCTTAATAATGTTCATAACCCTAGCATCTATCAGCTTAATAAAGTTCATAACCCAAACATCAATCACTTATAATGTTCATAACCCTAGCAACTTTAAGCATAAAAATGTCTAACCCTAGCATCTATCAGCTTAATAATGTTTCATCAACTCCTAGCATCTAACATTTAATAATGTTCATAAACCGTAGCATCTATCAGCTTAAAAGTTCATAACCCACATCTATCACTTTAATACTGTTCATAACTCAAGAGCAATTTATCAGCTTAATAATGGTCATAACCCTAGCATCCTATCATCTTGATTAATTTTGTTGAGTAACCAGGTAGCATCTCCAGCTTAATAATGTTCATAACCCAACGTCTATCATCATAAATGTTCATGAACCCTAGCATGTATCAGCCTTAAAAAATGTTCATAACCCAAACATCTATCAGCTTAATAATATCATAACCCTTGGCATTCAATCAGCTAAAAATATTCATAGCCATAGCATTTATCAGCTTACTAATATACCCATAACCTAGCATCTATCAGCTAATAATTTTCAGAACCAAGCATCTATCAGCTAAAATGTTCATAACCTAAACATCTCTCAGCTTTAATAATGTTCTTAAACCCAAAGCATCTATCAGCTTAAAATGTTCATAACCCTAGCATCTATCATCTTAATACAATGTTCATAACCCTAGATCATCTATCACTTAATAAGTTCATAACCAGCTAATCATCTATATCTTAATAATGTTTCATAACCATAAGCATCGTATCTGCTTAATAATGAGCTTCATAAAGATAACCCTAGCAACATCAGCATAATAATGTTCATATCCTATATCATCTATCAGCTTAATAATGTCTTAATCCCTAGCATCTATCAGTCTGAATAATGGTTCCAAACCCAAAACATCAATCACTTAAAATGTTCATACCCTAGCATATTAAGCTTAAAAATGTCAATAAGCCCCTAGCAGCTTTCAGCTTAATAATGTTCATAACCCTAGCATCTATCACTTATAATTTTCATAACCCTACATCTATCACTTGAAATATTGTTTCATAACACCCTAGCATCATCAGCTTAATATGTTCATAGACTCAATGCATTTTATCAAGCTTAAAAAATGTTCATAACCCTAGCATCTATCAGCTGAATAATTTGCTGTAACCGTAATCATCTCCAGGCTTTAATAATTTCATAACCCAAAACTGTCTATTCCGCTTAATAATGTTCATAAGCCCTAGCATGCATCAGCTTAAAATATCATCAATAACCCTAACATCTATCAGCTTGAATAATATTCTTAACCCTAAGCATCTATCAGCTATAATAATCATTCGTAGCTATAACATCCTATCAGCTTAAAAATATTCATAACCTACACTAACAGCTTAAATAATGTTCATAATCCCTAGCATCTATCAGCTAATAATGTTCAAAACCCTAAGCATCTATCAGCTTAATAAGTTCATTGCCCTAGCATCTATCAGCTTAATAATGTTCATAACCCAAAGGCATCTATCAGCTTAATAATGTTCATAACCCTAGCCTCTATCAGCTTAATAATGTTCATAACCCAAACATCATCTCAGCATAATAATGTTTTCATAACCACCAGCATGCTATCAGCTAAAAATGTTCATTACCCGTAGCATCTATCAGCTTAATAAATGTTCACAACCCTATCATCTAACAGCTTAATAATGTTCATAACTCCTAGCATCCATCAGCTTAAATAATGTTCATAACCCGAGCAACCATCAGCTTAATAATGTTCTATACCATAGCATCTATCAGCTTATTAATGTTCATAACCATATCATCTAACAGCATAATAAAGTTCATAACCTAGCCATCTATCATCTAAATAATTTTCATAACCCTTGCATCTATCAGCTTAATAATGTTCTTACCCAAGCACTATCAGCAGAAAAATTGTTCAAAACTAAAAACATGATCAATTGCAGCTTAATAATGTTCATACCCTAGCATCATTAGCTTAAAAAATGTTCATAACCCTAGCATCTAGTCAGCTAATATGTCTTAACCTACATCTATCAGCTTAATAATGTTCAGGAACCCTAGCATCTAGCAGCTTAATATTGTTTCATACACCTATCATTCTATCACCCTTAATATGATCAAAACACAAGCATTTATCAAGCTTAATAAATGTGTCATAACCACTAGCATCCTATCCAGCTGAATAATTTTGCTGTACAGTATCCATCTCCCAGCATAAAATGGTTCATCAACCCCAAACGTCTATCAGCCTTAAAAATGTGCCATAACCCTATCATGTAATCACTTAAAAATGTTCATAACCCTAACATCTATCAGCTTGATAATATTTCTTACCCTAGCATCTATCAGCTTAATAAAATTTCATGAGCTATAAGCATCTAACAGCTTAATAAAATTCATAACCCTAGCATCTATCAGCTTAATAGTTCATAACCTAGCATCTATCAGCTATAAGTTCATGGACCCTAGCATCATATCACTATATTGTTCCATTGCCCAAACAATCTATCAGCTAATAATGTTCATAACCTAGCAACTATCAGCTAATAATTTTCATAACCCTAGCCTCTATCAGCTAATAATGTTCATAACCCAAACATCCCTCAGCTTAATAATGTTTCTTAACCCCAGCATCTATCAGCTTAATAAAAATGTCAAAACCCTAGCATCTATCAGCTTAATAATGTTTCACACCCTATCATCTATCAGGTTAATAATGTTCGTAACCAAATCATCTATCAGCTTAATAATGTTTCAAAAACCCTAGTCATCCCATCAGCTTAATAATGTTCAAAACCCTAGCATCTATCAGCTTATATGTTCATAACATACGCATCTATCAGCTAATAATGTTCATAACCATATCATCTATCATGCTTAATAATGTCATACCCTAAGCATCAACAGCTAAATCATTTTCATAACCAAGCATCTATCACTTAATAATGTTCAAAACACCTACAGCATCTATCTCTTAATAATGTTCATAAACCATAGCATCTATCGAGCTTAATAGTTCTCTTCCCTAGAATCTATCACTTAATAATGTGTTCAAAACCATAGCATCTCTCATCATAAAAATGTTCATAACCCTAGCATCAATCAAGCTTAAACAATGTTCATAACAATAGCATCTATCAGCATAATGATTGTTCAATAACCCTTACCGTCTAAACACATAAATCTATTTCATACCCCTAGCATCTATCAGCTTAATAAAGTTCATAACCATTAGCATCTATCAGCTTGATAATGTCATAACCCTTGTATCTATCAGCATAAAAAGTGCTCATAACCCTACACTATCAGCTAATAATGTTACATAACCCTATAGCATCTATCAAGCTTAATAATGTTCATTAACCCCAGCATCTATCAGCTTAAAAATGTTCCCATAACCCTAGCATCTGATAAGCTAAATAAATGATCATAACCCTAGCATACTATAAGCTTAAAAAAATGTTCATTAACCCTACGCATCAATCACTGAATATTATTGCTGTAACCTAGCACTACTCAGCTTAATAATGTTCATAACCCAAACGTCAATCAGCTTAATAATGATCATAAACCCTAGCATCCTAACAGTCTTAAAATGTTCATAAACCTAAAAAATAAGCGCCATCTAACAGCTTAATAATATTCATAACCCTAGCATCTAACGCTAATAATGTTCCAAAATGACTCACATCTATCAGCTTAATAATGTTCATAACCTAGCACTATCAGCTAATAATGTTTCAAACCCAAGCATTATATCACCTTAAAAATTTCAGAATAGACCCTAGCATCTATCAGCTAAATAATGATCATAAGCCTAGCATCTTATCAGCTTATAATAATGTTCAATAACCTAGCATCATCCAGCTTAATAATTTTCAAACATTAAAAACATCTATCAGCCGTAATAATTTTCATAACCCTAGCATTCTTATCAGCTTAATAATGTTCATAACTCAAGCATTTATCAGCTTAATAATGTTCATACCCAATCCTTCTAACAGCAGAATAATTTTGCCTGTAAACCGTTCATCTCCCAGCTTAAAATGTATTCATAACCCAAACGTCTATCAGACTTAATAATGTTCATAACCCTACAGTATCAGCTTAAAAATGTTCATAACCCTAACATCTATTCAGCTTGATAATATATCTAACCCTAGCATCAATCATCCATAATAATAATTCATAGCTATAGCATCTATCAGTCTTAAATAATATACATAACCCTAGCATCTATCAGCTAATAATGTTCCATAATCCTAGCCTCTATCAGCTTAATAATGTTCATAACCCAAATGATCACTCAGCTTAATAATGTGCTTAACACCCCGCATCATCAGCTTAAAAATGTTCATAACCCTAGCAACTATCAGCTTAATACTTTTTCACAAACCCTATCATCTATCAGGTTAATAATGTTCGTAACCCAATCAAATATCAGCTTAAATAAAGTACATAACCCAAGCAACCCATCAGCTTAATAATTTCATAACCCTATCAATCTAACAGCTTAAAAAGTTCAAAACCATAGCATCTATCACTTAATAATGTTCATTAACCATATCAATCTATCAGCCTATAATGTACATAACCCTAGCAGCTATCAGCTAAATAATTTCATAACCCTAGCATCTATCAGCTTAATAATGTTTTCAAAACCCTAGCAAACTAACATTCTTTAATAATGTTCATAACCATAGCATCTACCAGCGTACTAATGTTCATATCTCCTAGCATCTATCAGCTTAATAATGTTCAAAACCTATCAACTATCATGCTTAATAATGTTCCTAACCATAGCATCTATCAGCATAAATAATGTTCATAACCCTAGCGATCTATCAGCTTACCAATGTTTCATAACAATAGCATCTAATCAGCTTAATGATGTTCATAACCACCGAGTCCATCAGCATTAATCATGTCATACCGCCCTAAAATCTAATCAAGCTTAATAAGTTCATAAGCATAGCATCTATCAGCTGCGATAAAGTTCATACAACCCTTGTATCTAGCAGCTTAATATGGCACATACCTAGCACTCTATCAGCTTAAAAATGTTCATAATAACCCAAGCATCAATCAGCCTAAATAAATTTCATAACCCCAGCATCTATCAGCTTAAAATGTTCATAAACCCTACATCTATCACTTAATAATGATCCACCAAACTAGCATCTATTCAGCTAAAAATGTTTCATAACCCTAAGCATCGAATCACTAGAATAATTTTTCTGTAACCGTAGCATCTAACAGCTTAAATAATGTTCATAACCCAAACGTCAAACAGCTTAATATGTTCATACTCCTAGCATCTAACACTTAAAAATGTTCATAACCCTACATCTATCAGTCTTAATCATATTCATAACCCTAGCATCTAACAGCATAATAAAGTTCATAGAACATCACACATCTATCTAATCATAATTAAGTTCATAACCTCTAGCATCTCTATCAGCTTAATAATGTTCATTAACCCAAGCATTATACCTAAAAAATGTCATAACCCTAGCGTCTATCACTTAATAATGTTCAAACGCCTAGCATCAATCAGCTTAATAATGGTTCAAAACCATATCATCTATCAGCTAATAATGATCATAACCTAGCAACTATCAGCTTATAATGTTCTCTTAACCCTAGCATCTAACATCTTAATAATGTTTCCAATAACCATAGCATCTATCAGCTTACTAATGTTCATAACCATATCATCATATCAGCTTACTAATTGTTCAGTAACCCTAGCATCTATCAGCTTAATAATGTTCATAACCCAAGCATGTATCAGCGTTAATAATGGTCATAACCATACATTCATCTTTCAGCTTTAATAATGTTCGATAACCCTAGCATCTATCACTTAATAATGTTCATAACCCTAGCATCATCAGCTTATAATGTTCATACCCCCTAGCATACTATCACTTTAATAAAGTTCATAACCATAGCATCTATCATCTTAATAATTTCAAACCCTTGTATCTATCAGCTTAATAGAGCTCATAACCCTAGCCTTATCAAGCTTAATAATGATCATAACCCTAGCATCTACCAGCTTAAAAATGTACATGATTTATAGCGTCTATCAGCTTAAAATGTCATCACCCCAAGCATTTATCACTAATAATGTTCATAAAGCCTAGCATATATTCAGCTTAATAATTTCATAACCCTACCCCTAGCTCTATCAGCTTATAATCTTCATACCCCAGCATCTATCAGCTTAATAATGTACCAAAACCCTAGCAACTATCAGCTTCATGCTATCATAACCTATCCATCATGCCTAAGCATTCATATTAAGGCAAATAGAGTATTGGGATTGATATCAAGAAGTGTAATGGACTTCTTCAGTCCTTTGTAGAGAAGATCAGTGCATGATGACGAGGAGGTTGAGGTTATCAGACTGAACAACCCACTGACTGAACAACCCACTGACTGAACAAGCCACTGACTGAACAACTCACTGACTGAACATCCCTCTGACTGAACAAACCACTGACTGAACAACCCACTGACTGAACAACCCACTGGCTGAACAAACCACTGACTGAACAACCCACTGACTGAACAACCCACTGACTAAAGAAACCACTGCTGAACAACCCACTGACTGAACAACCCACTTGACCTAGAACAAACCACGTGACTGAACAACCCACAGACCTGAACAACACACTGACTGAACAACCCAGTGAGACTGAACAAGCCACTCACTGAAACAACCACTCACGAACTAAGCCACTGGCTGAACCAAGCACTGACTGAAACAAGCCACTGACTGAACAAGCCACTGACTGAACAAGCCACTGGCTGAGCAACCCACAGACTGAACAACCCACTGACTGAACAACCCACTGACTGAACAACCCACTGGCTGAACAACCCTCTGACTGAACAAGCCACTGACTGAACAAGCCACTGCCTGAACAAGCCACTGACTGAACAAGCCACTGACTGAACAACCCACTCACTGAACAACCCACTGACTGAACAAGCCACTGACTGAGCAAGCCACTGACTGAACAAGCCACTGACTGAACAAGCCACTGGCTGAGCAACCAACTGACTGAACAACCCACTGACTGAACAACCCTCTGACTGAAGAACCCACTGACTGAAGAACCCACTGGCTGAGCAACCCACTGACTGAACAAGCCACTGACTGAACAAGCCACTGACTGAACAGACCCACTGACTGAAAAAACAACCCACTGACTCTGAACAACCCAGTGAACTGAACCAGCCACACACTGAACAACATCATCATCACTGAAACAAGCCACTGGCTGAACCGAAGCCACTGACTGAACAATCCCTGACTGAACAAGCCACTTACTGAAACAGGCCACTGGCTGAGCAAAACCCACAACAGAACAACCCACGACTGAACAACCCACTGACTGGAACAACCCCACATGGCTGAACAACCCTCGTGACAAACAAGCCACTGACTGAACAAGCCACTGCCTGAACAAGCCACTGACTGAACAAGCCACTGACTGAACAACCCACTCACTGAACAACCCACTGACTGAACAAGCCACTGACTGACAACCACTGCCCTGAGACCAAGCACTGACTGAATCAAGCCACTGGCTGAGCAACCAACTGACTGAACAACCCACTGACTGAACAACCCTCTGACTGAAGAACCCACTGACTGAAGAACCCACTGGCTGAGCAACCCACTGACTGAACAAGCCACTGACTGAACAAGCCACTGACTGAACAAGCCACTGACTGAACAAGCCTCTGACTGAACAAGCCACTGACTGAACAAGCCACTGACTGAACAAGCCACTGACTGAACAAGCCACTGACTGAACAACCCACTGGCTGAGTAACCCACTGACTGAGCAATCCACTGACTGAACAACCCACTGACTGAACAACCCACTGACTGAGCAACCCACTGGCTGAACAACCCACTGACTGAACAACCCACTGACTGAACAACCCACTGACTGAACAACCCACTGACTGAACAACCCACTGACTGAACAAGCCACTGACTGATCAAGCCCACTGGACTGAACAAGCCACTGACTGAACAAGCCACTGACTGAACAAGCCACTGACTGAACAAGCCACTGACTGAACAAGCAACTGACTGAACAAGCCACTGACTGAACAAGCCTGTGACGGACGAGCCACTGACTAGAACAAGCCACTGACTGAACAAGCCACTGACTGAACATGCAACTGACTGAACAAGCCACTGGCTGAACAATCCACTGACTGAACAAGCCACTAACTGAACAACCCATTAACTGAACAAGCCACTGACTGAACAACCCACTCACTGAACAAGCAACTGACTGAACAAGCCACTGACTGAACAAGCCTCTGACTGGACGAGCCACTGACTGAACAAGCCACTGACTGAACAAGCCACTGACTGAACATGTAACTGACTGAACAAGCCACTGGCTGAACAATCCACTGACTGAACAAGCCACTAACTGAACAACCCATTAACTGAACAAGCCACTGACTGAACAACCCACTGACTGAACAACCCACTCTCTCCAGAAACGTTTCCGTATTAAAAATTCTCAAAACATTCTTCCTCTGACAAACATTATAAACAAACAACCTGAAGAACACAACCAAGATTCAGCAGATAACTGTAGAGAAGCATTAAAAAAAAACGGTTAGGCTTTGAGGGGACTAGAGCTAGAGTTCGTCACTACCACGCTGGCGGAAGATTCGTCTGTAAAAACTTGCATTTGTGATCACAGTGGTGCTTGTGCTAACCTCTCTATGTGTATAAAATATCCCTAATTGGATGAATCTTATTATAATCAGCTGGACCTGTGGCATACGCTCTGGCCTGGAATTTTATGACTCACTCGCCAAGAGTTCAATCTCCTCCCGTGGTATGGTTTGTCTGGTTAGGAAACAAAATTTTCTCTGCTGAAAGATACTGATTCGAAGAAAAAGTTTGTAAACTTGAATAAATAAGAAATCACTTAGTTAGCGCTGTCAGTACCCCAGCCCCATATACAGCACCGCCTCACCTACAAAGCCACCCCCACCTACAGTACCACCCCGCCTACAGTACCATCCCAAAATCAGCACCACCCCAGCTACAGTACCACCCCGCCAAACGTAACACCTGACCTAAAGTGCCACCCCACCTATAGTACCACCACACCTACAGTACCACACTCACCAACCGTACCACCTGACCTACAATGCCACCCACCAACAATTTCACCCACCTTTCAAGGCAGGTGAAATTGCTGACCTAGAGAATGTGCAGAGAACCTTCAGGGCACCCATAACTGTAATGAAACACCTCAATTACTGGGAGCGCTTGAAGTTCCTGAACCTGTTCTCCCTGGAACGCAGGCGGGAGAGATACATGATTATATACACCTGGAAAATCCTAGAGGGACTAGTACCGAACTTGCACACGAATATCACTCACTACGCAAGCAAAAGACTTGGCAGACGATGCAACATTCCCCCAATGAAAAGCAGGGGTGTCACTAGCACGTTAAGAGATAACACAATAAGTATCAGGGGCCCAAAACTGTTCAACTGCCTTTCAGCATACATTAGGGGAATTACCAATAGACCCCTGGCTGTCTTCAAGCAGGTACTGGATAAGCACCTAAAGTCGACACCTGACCAGCCGGGCTGTGGCTCGTACGTTGGATTGTGTGAAACCAGTAGTAACAGCTGGTTGATCAGGCCCTGATCTACCATGAGGCCTGGTCATTGACAGGGCCACGGGGCCGTTGACCCCCGGAGCTTTCTCCAGGTCTCCAGGTAAACCCCACCTACACTACCACCTCACCTACAGAGCCACCCTCACCTAAATATAGTACCACCCCACCAACTGTATCACCCCACCTGCAGTACCACCCCACCAACAGTACCACCCCACCAGCAGTACCACCCCACCTGCAGTACCACCCCACCAACAGTAACACCTCATCTACAGTACCTCACCTTCAGTACCAACTCCACTCGCTCCAATTTTATTCCTCATCCTCATTTCCGACATAGACAGAGATATAAGCCATGGCTCCATGTCTTCCTTTGTGGATGACACCCGGATCACCATGGCAGTGACCCCCATCGAAGACACCGCGAGACTCCAAGCAGACATCAACCAAATCTTCGAATGGCCTCTCAAAACAATATGAAGTTCAACGAGGAGAAATTTCAACTACTCAGATATGGAAAACTTGAGGAAATTAAAAATGTGTCAGGGTGTATACAGTACCACAAATTCTAACCATACAATAGGACGGAAAAGTAATGTGAAGGATCTGGGAGTGATAATGTCAGAAAATCTCACCTTCAAAGACCACAGCAATGTATCTACCTCATCCGCTAGGAAAATGATAGGATGAATAATGAGAACCTTCATAACTAGGGATGCCCAGCCCATGATGATTCTCTTCAAATCGCTTGTGCTCTCTAAGTTGGAATACTGCTGTGCACTAACGGCCTCCTCAGGGTTGGCGACATTGCAGACCTGGAGAGGGTACAAATAACTTTTACGGCACACATAAGTGTGATAAGGCACCTAAACTACTGGGAATGGTTGAAGGTCCTTGATCTGTATTCCCTGGAACGCAGGCGAGAGAGATACATGATAATATACACTTGGAAGGTCCTGGAGGGATTGGTACCAAACTTGCACACGAAAATCATTCCATATGAAAGCAAAAGACTCGGCAGGAGATGCAACATTTCTGCGATAAAAAGCAGGGGTGCCACACTGAGAGACAACACAATAAGTGTCCGGGGCCCAAGACTGTTCAATTGCCTCCAAGCATACATAAGGGGGATTACCAACAGACCCATGGCTGTCTTCAAGAAGGCACTGGACAGGCACCTAAAGTCAGCAGCTGATCAACCGGGCTGTGGCTCGTACGTCAGTTTGAGTACGGACAGCGGTAACAGCCTGGTTAATCAGACCCTGATACACCATGAGGCCTGGTCTCAGACCGGTTTGCAGGGGCGTTGACCCCCGAAACCCTCTCCAGGTAAACTCTAGGTAAGTACCACCCCACCAACAGTACCACCCAACCTACAGTACCACTCCACCTACAATACAACCCTCACCTACAATAGTACATCCACCAACGGGTCCACCCCCACCTACAACACTACCCAACCTTCTGTGCCATCCACACCTACAGTGCCACCTCAACTACAGTATCACTCCGCCTTCAGTGCCACCCCACCTTCAGTGACACCTCCACCTACCGTACCACCCCACCTTCAGTACAATCCCGCCTACTGTACCACCCCTCCTACAAACCCACCGCTGCCTTCATTGGAACCACACCAACAGTATCACCTCCTACAGTAACAGCTCACCTACAGAGCCACCTCCTCCTACAGTACCACCCCACCTACGGTGCCACGCCCAAAGTCCACCAAACCCCACCTACAGTGCCACCTCACCTACGGTGCAGCCTCCACCTACGGTACCACCCAACATACAGCACCACCCCACCTACAGAGCCACCCCTTCAAGAGTACCACCCCATTTACAGTACCACCTTAACTACAGTACCACCCTCAACTACAGTATCACCCCACCTACAGTACCACACCACCTACAGTACCCCCCAACTACAGCACCGCCAAACCTACATTATCACCCCATAAAGTTCCACCCCACCTACAGTACCACCAGATCTTCAGTACCACCCCATCTACATTAAAACCCCATCTACAGTACCACCCCACCTACAGTACCACACATCTACAGTACCACCTCATTTACAATACCACCCCATCAACAGTACCACCCAATCTACAATACCACCCCAACTACAATACCACCCTCAACTACAGTACCACCCACCCCACCTACAGTACCACCCCATCAACAATACCACCCCAACTACAGTACCACCCTCAACTACAGTACCACCCACCCCACCTACAGTACCACCCAATCAACAGTATCACCCCACCTACAGTACCACACCGCCTACAGTACAACACCGCCTACAGTACCCATCCCACCTACAGCACCGCCAGACCTACATTATCACCCCTTGTAAAGTACCACCACACCTACAGTACCACCAGATCTTCAGTAACTCCCCATCTTGAGTACCATCCCATGAAAAGTACCACCCCACCTCCAGTACTACCCTCACCTACAGTACCACCCTCACCTACAGTACCACCTCATCTACAGTACCACCCAATCTATAGTACCACCCCAACTACAGTACCACCCACACTAGAGTACCACCCTATATACAGTACCACCCCACTTACAGTAACACCCAACATACAGAACCACCCCACTTACAGTACCACTTCATATGCAGTACCACCACGTCTACAGTACCATCCTCATCTACAGTACTTTCCCAACTACAGTACCACCCTCAACTACAGTACCACCACACCAACAGAAACACCCAATCAACAGTACCACCTCATCTACAGTTCCACCCCACCTACAGTACCACCCCACCGACAGTACCACCCCACCTACAGTACCACACCACCTACAATACCACCTCACTAACAGTACCGCCAGACCTACATTTCCACCCTATCTACAATACCACCCCACAAACAGTACCATTCCAACAACAGTACCACCCCAACAACAGTACCACCCCATTTACAGTTCCACCCCACCTGCAGAACCACCCCACCTACAGTACCACCCCGCCTACAGTACAACCACACCTACAGTACCACGCCATCTACAGTACCACACCACCTAGAGTACCACACCACCTACAGTACTACTCCATTTAAAGGACCACCCCATCTACAGTACCACCCCAACTACAGAACCACCCTCAACTACATTACCTCCCTACATACAGTACCACCCCATCAACAGTACCACCCCCATCTACAGTACCACCCTACCTACAGAACCACACCACCCACAGTACCACCCCACCTACAGCACCGCCAGACCTACATTACCACCCTATCTGAAGTACCACCCCATGTACAGAACCACTCGATCTTCAGTACCACCCGATCTACAGTAAAACCCCATCAACAGAACCACCCTATATACAGCTCCACTCCATCTACAGTACTACCTAACTTAAAGTGCCACCCCGCCTAAAGTACCACCACATCCAAAGTATCACCCCACCTACAGCTCCACCCCATCTACAGTACCACCCCACCTACAGTACCACCCCATCTACAGCACCACTCCATCTGCAGTACCACCCCACCTACAGTACCACCCCATCTACAGTACCACCCCACCTACAGTAGCACCCCATCTACAGCACAACCCCATGTACAGCACCACCCCTCCTACAGTACCACCCCACCTACAGTACCACCCCACCTACAGTACCACCCCATCTACAGCACCACCCTACCTACAGTACCACCGCACCTACAGTACCACCCCATCTACAGTACCACACAACCTTCAGTACCACTCCATCTAGAGTACCACCCCATCTACAGTTCCACTTACCCTAAAGTACCACCCACCTACAGTACCACCTCACATACAGTACCACCTCACATACAGTACCACCCTATAAACAGTTCCATACCATCTACAGTACCAACCCACATACAGTACAACCCCATCTAGAGAACCATGCCACCTACACTACCACCCCACCTACAGTACAACCAAACCTGAAGTACCAATATCCCTAGAGTACCTCCCCACCTTCAGTAACACCCCATTTGCAGTACCATCTCACCTACAGAATCCTCCTCATGTACAGTAGCACCCCATCTACAGTACCACCGTCACCTGCAGTACCACATTCACCTTCAGTACCACCCTAACCTACAGTACCATCATATCCTACAGTACCACCCCACCTACAGTGCCAACACACTTACAGTACCACGCCACCTACAGTACCACCCCACCTACAGTATCACCAAACCTACAGTACTACACCACCTAAAGTACCACACCACCTACAGTGCCTCCCTCACCTACATTACCACGCCCACAGAACCACCCTCACCTATGGTACCAACCCCACCTACAGTACTACCTCACTTGCAGTACCACCCTCGCTTACTTTACTATCCCCGCCTTCAATACCACCATCACCTACAGTACCACCCTCACCTACAGTACCCCTCCCACCTGGAAACATAAACACGTATGCAGAATAATGTGATCCTTTATTCACTACGTTTCGCCCACACAGTGGGCTTTTTCAAGTCACAAACAGATCTACCTGGGGTGGAAGGGACGCGAGTATTTATAGTCAGGTTCAGAATGAAGAGGTCAGGTGGAGAATGCTGCATATGATGATGTACCGAGTGGTGTTATTGAGTCTAAAATCTTGGGCAGCTTTGAAAGGAGATTGGATAAGTGTTGAGTTTCTGTAGTTTATCAAGTGGTTGTGTGAATTACGGTGTTGTACACAGGCATTTCTTGTGTCGTCAGACCTGCTTGCGTATTGGTGTTCTGAAATACGTGTTTGGAGGTCCCTTGATGTTTCGCAATATGCAAGCAGGTCTGACGACACAAGGAATGCATGTGTACAACACTGTAATTCACAGAACCACTTGATAAACTACAGAAACTCAAGACGCCCTCTACAGTACTGCCCCATCTACAGTACAACCCACTTACAGTACCAACTCACCTACAGTACCACCCCACCTACACTACCACCCCACCTACAGTACAACCCCATCTACAGTACCACGCCCCTCAGCAGTACCTCCCCATCTACACAACCACCCCTCATAGAGTACCACCCCATCTACAGTATCACCAAATCTAGAGTACTAATCAATCTACAGTACCACCCCAGGTACAGTACCACCCCACCTACAGTACCACTCTACCTACAGTACCACACAACCTACAGTACCACCCCCACCTACAGAACCACCCAACCTACAGTACCACCTTATCTACAGTACCACACCCATCTACAGTACCACCAAACCTAGAGTACCAAACCATCTACAGTACCACCACACCTACACAACCAACCCGCCTACAGTACCACCCAATCCTCAGTACAACCCCACCTACAGCATCTCCCCCATCTACAGTACCACCCCACCTACAATAGCACACCACCTACAGTACCTGCACATCTACAGTAAAACCCCATGTACAGTACCACCCCATGTACAGTACCACCCTATGTACAGTATCACCCCACCTACAGTACCACCCCACCTACAGTACCATCTCCTACAGTACCACCCCACCTACACTAACACCCCATCTACAGTACCACCCCATCTACAGCACAATCCCATCTACAGTACCATCCCATCTACAGCACCACCCCATATACAGAACCACCCCACCTACAGTAACTCCCCACCTACCGTGCCACCCCATCTACAGTACCACCCAATCTAAACTACCACATAATCTATAGTACCACAGCATCTACAGTACCACCCCATCTACTGTACCACCCAGTCACCAGTACCACCCCATCAACAGTACTGCACCAATTACAATACCACCCCACTTACAGTATCACCTCACCTACAGTACCACCACACCTACAGTACCACCCCTCCTACAGTACCACCCCACCTACAGTACAGACTTACTAACAGTACCACCCTATCTACAGTACCCCCACCTACAGTACCACACCATCTACAGTACCACCCCCCCCTACAGTACCACCCCATCTACAGTACCACACCATCTACAGTACCACCTCACAAACAGCACCACCCCATCTACAGTACCACACCACCTACAGTACTACTCCATCGGCAGTACCACCCCACCTACAGTACAACCCTCATCTAGAGTACCAATCCATCTACAGTACCACCCTATCTACAGTACCACCCCATCTTCAGTACCACCTAACCTAAAGTGCCACCCCACCTTCACTACCACCTCACATACAGTACCACCCTATCCACAGTACCATACTATCTAGAGAACCAACCCACCTACAGTATAACCCCATCTAGAGTACCACCCCATCTACACTACCACCCCAGCTACAGTAGCACCCCATCTACAGTACAACCATACCTACAGTACCACTATTCCTACCATATATCACCACCTACAGTACCACCCCATCTACATTACCACCCTACCTACAGTACCACGCCATCTACAGTACCACCCCTCCTACAGTACCACCCCATCTACAATACCACCCTACCAACAGTACCACCCTCTCCTACAGCACAACCCTCATGTAGAGTAAAACCCTCGTATACAGTACCACCCTCACCTACAGTACCACCCCACCTACAGTACTACCGTATCATCAGTACCATCCCACCTACAGTACCACCCCTACCTACAAAGCCATCGCCGCCTTCAGTACCATCGCACCTACAGTACCACCTCCTACAGTACGAGCTCACCTACAGAGCCACCCCCTACTTCAGTACCACCCCACCTACGGTGCCACCCTCACCTCCCGCTCCATTCCACCTACAGTGCCACCTGACCTTCGGTGCCACCTCCACCTACATTACCACCACATATACAGTACCACCCCATCTTCAGTACCACCCCAAATACAGTACCACCCCTCCTACAGAACTATTCCATCTACAGAACCACGCCATATACAGTTCCACCCCATCTACAGTACCACCCCACCCAATGTACCACCCCATCTACAGTACCACTCCATCTACACTACCATCCAACCTGCAGTACCACCCTATCTACAATACTACCCCATGTACAGTACCGCCCCATCGACAGTACCACTCCACGTACAGTACCAAAACACCTACAGTAACACCCCATCTACAGTACCACCCCACCTGCAGTACCACCCAACCCCAAGTACCACCCCATCTACAGTACCACCCCTATCTACAGAACCACCCCACCTACAGTACCAAACCATCTACAGTTCCACCCCATCTACAGTACCACCCCACCAACAGTACCACCCTGCCTACAGTACCACACCACCTACAGTACCACTCCACCTACATTACCACACCATCTACAGTAACACCTCACCTACAGTACGATCCCGTCTACAGTACCACCCAATCTAGAGCACCACCCCATCTACAGTACCATCGCACCTACAGTACCACACCACCTGCAGTACCACCCCACATACAGTACCACCCCATCCACAGTAACATCCCATCTACAGTACCACCCCACCTACAGTACCACCCCGCCTACAGTACCACCCCACCTACATTACCACCCAATCTACAGTGCCACCCTATCTACAGGACCACCCAGTCTACAGTACCACCCCATCTACAGTACCCCCAACAGTACCACACCATCTACAGTACCAACCCACTTACAGTACCACCCCATCTACAGTGCAACCTCATCTACAGCACAACCATACCTACAGTACGTCCCCACCTAGAGTACCACTCCACCTACAGTGCCAATTCACCTACATTATCACCTCCACCTACAGTACCACCCCACCTACAGTGCAACCTCACCTTCAGTGACACCTCCCCCTACAGTACCACCCCACCTTCAGCACCACCCCACCTTCAGTACTTCCATGTTTTCAGTACCATCCCACCTGAAAAGCCACCCCCGTCTTCAGTACCACTCCACCTAAAGTACCACCTCCATCACTACGAGCTCACCTTCGGAGCCACCCCCTCCTACAGTACCACCCCACCTTCAGTACCTCACCACCTACAGAACCACCCCACATACAATGCCAATCCATCTACAGTACCACCCCACCTTCAGAACCACCCTACCTACAGTACCACCCTACCTACAGTACCACCCAATCTACAGTAGCACCCCATCTTCAGTACCACCCCATCTACAGCACCGCCACATCTACAGTTACACCGCACCTACAGTACCACCCCATCTACAGTACCACCCTACCTACAGTATCACCCCATCTACAGTAAGACCCCTTCTACAGTACCACCCCACCTAAAGTATCACGCCCATCAACAGTACCACACAATCTACACTACCACCCCTCCAACATTACCACCCTATCGACAGTACCACCCCATCTACAGTACTAATCCATCTACAGTACCACCCCACCTAGAGTACTACCCCATGTACAGTACCACTCAACCTACATTACCACTCAACCTACAATACCACACCTCCTAGAGTACCACTCCTTCTACAATACCACCCCATCTACAGTACCACCCCCACCTACAGAACTACCCATCCTACACTTCCACCTCATCTACAGTACCACCTCCATCTACAGTACTACTCGACCTACAGTACCAAACAATCTACAGTGCCACCCTACCTACAGTACCACCCTGTCTACAACGCCACCCCATCTACAGTACCACCTCATCTACAGTACCGCCCAACCTACAGTACCAGCAACATACAGTACCACTCCATCCACAGTACCATCCCATCTTCAGTACCACCCCACGTACAGTGCAACTTCACATACAGTGACACCTCCACCAACAGTACCTCCCCATCTACAGTGCCACCTCACCTACAGTGACACCTCCACCTACAGTACCACCCCACCTACAGTGTCACCTCACCTACAGTGACACCTCCCCCGTCAGTACCACCCCACCTTCAGCACCACCCCACCTACAGTACTTCCCTATTTTCAGTACCATCCCACCTACATTACAACTCCCACCTACAAAGCCAACCCCGTCTTCAGTACCACTCCACCTACAGTACCACCTCCATCACTATGAGCTCACCATCGGAACCACCCCCTCCTACAGTACCACCCCACCTAAGGTGCAACCCCCCCTTCTGCCCCACCCCACCTAGTGCGCCACCTCACCTTCGGTGCCACCTCCACCTACAGTACTACCCTACATACAGTACCACCCCACCTTCAGTACCTCCCCACCTACAATACCACCCCACCTACAAAGCCAGTCCATCTACAGTACCACCCCGCCTTCAGTACAACCCCATCTACAGAACCACGCCCATCTACAATACCACCCCATCCACAGTACCAATCCATCTACAGTACCACCCAAGCTACAGTACCACACCACCTACAGTACCTCCATGTCTACAGTACCTGCCCATGTACAATACCACCCCATGTACAGTACCACCCCTCCTAGAGTACCATCTCACCTACAGTACCACCCCACCTACACTAACACCATTCTACAGTACCACCCGATCTACAATACAACTCAAACTACAGTACAATCCCATCCATGGTACCACCCCATGTACAGTACCACCCCACATACAGTACCACCCCACATACCGGTACCACCCTATCTACAGCACCACCCACTCTACACTTCCACGTCATCTATAGTACCACCTGATCTACAGTACCACCCGATCTACATTACCACCCAATCAACAGTACCACCCGATCTACATTACCACCCAATCAACAGTACCACCCTGCCTACAGTACTGCCCCATCTACAATTCCTCCCCACTCACAGTACCACCTCTCCTACAGTACCACCCCACCTACAGTACCACCCCACCTACAGTACCACGTCATCTACAGTACTCCTCACTACAGTACCGCACCATCTACAGTACCACCCCACCTACAGTACGGCCCTACTTACATTACCACCCCATCTTCAGTACCCCCCACCTACAGCACCACACCACCTACAGTGCCACCCCACATACAGTACCACCCCATCTACAGTACCACGCCATCTACAGTACCACCCCACCTACAGTACTACCCCATCTCCAGTACCACACCGTCTACAGTACCACCCCATCTACAGTACCACACCACTTACAGTACTACTCCATCTACAGTACCACACCATCTACAGTACCACCCTCATCTATAGTACCACCCCACCTCCATTACCACCTCACAGACAGTACCACCCTTTCCACAGCACCATACCATCTAGAGTACCAACCCACCTACAGTACAACCCCATCTAGAGTACCACCCCTCCTACAATATCACCCCAGCTGCAGTAGCACCCCATCTACAGTACAACCTCACCTACAGTACCACCATTCCTACCATTCATCCCCACCTACTTTACCACCCAATATGCAGTACCACCCCACCTACAGTACCACCCCACTTGCAGTACCACCGTTACCTTCAGTACCACCCTCATCTAGAGTACCACCCTCATATTCAGTACTACCCTCACCTACAGTAGCACCCTCAAATTCAGTAACACCCCATCTTCAGTACCACCCTCACTTATTTTACTAACCTCGCCTTCAGTACCACCCTCACCTACAGTACCACTCCCACCTACAGTATCACTCCCACCTACAGTACCACCCCCACCTACAATACAACACTCACCTATAGTAGCACCCCCAACAACGGGTACTCCAGACCTACAGTACTACCGATCCTTCTGTGCCACCCCCACCTACAGTGCCACTTCTCTTACAGTACTGCTTCACCTACAGAGCCACCTCACCCACACTGACCCCTCCACATACAGCACCACCACACCTACAGTGCCACTCACTAGAGTGATACCTCCATCTACAGCACCACCCCACCTACAGCACCACCCCACCTACAGTGCCACCTCACCTACAGTGGCACGTCCATGTACAGTACCACCCCCCTTCAGCACCAACCCACATACAGTACTACCCAATCTTCAGTACCATCCCACCTACAGTACCACTCCCACCAACAAAGCTCCCGCCGCCTTCAGTATCATCCCACCTACGGTGCCACCCTCTCCTCCCGCCCCACTCCACCTGCAGTGCCACCTCACCTTCGGTGCCACCTCCACCTACATTACCACCACACGTACAGTACCACCCCACATTCAGTACCACCCCAAATACAGTACCACCCCACCTGCAGAACTATTCCATCTACAGTACCACGCCACATACAGTACCACCCCATCTACAGTACCACCCCACCTACAGTACCACCCCATCTACAGTACCACCCCTTCTACAGTACCACGCCATCTTCAGTACCAACCAATCTACAGTGCCACCCCATCTACACTACCACCACACCTAAGGTACCACCCCATCTACAGTACAACCCCATCTACAGTACCACCCCATCTACAGTACCACCCCATCTACAGTAAGACCCCATCTACAGTACCACTCCACCTACAGTACCAGATCGCCTACAGTACCACCCCACCTGCAGTACCACCCCATCTACAGTACCACGCCATCTACAGTACCACCCTGCCTAGAGTACCAAACTGTCTACAATTCCACCGTATCTACAGTACCGCCCCACCAACAGAACCATCCCGCCTACAGTACCACCCCACCTACAGTATCACCCCTCCTACATTACCACCCCATCTATAGTAACCCCCAACCTACAGTACGATCCCGTCTACAGTACCACCCAATCTAGAGTACCACCCCACATACAGTACAGCCCCATCCACAGTACCATCCCATCTACAGTACCACCCCACCTACAGTACAACCCCATCTACAGTACCACCCCACCTGTATTACCACCCCATGTACAGTACTACCCCACCTACAGGACCATCCCATCTACAGTACCACCCCACCTACAGTACAACCCTATCTACAGTACCACCCCACCTGTATTACCACCCCATGTACAGTACTACCCCACCTACAGGACCATCCCATCTACAGTACCACCCCATCTACAGTGCCCCCTCAACAGTACCACACCATCTACAGTACCAACACACCTACAGTACCACCCCATCTACAGTACAACCTCACCTACAGTACAACCATTCCTACAGTACGTCCGGACCTACAGTACCACCCCATCTGCAGTACCACCCGGCCTTCAGTAAAACCATCACCTTCACTGCCACTCCCACCTACAGTACCACCCCCACTTACAATACTATAGTAGCACCCAGACCAACGGGTCCACCCTCAAATAAAAAAACCCCGGGAAATTTCCCTGTCCACCCCCACCCTACAATCCCACTGCACCTGCAGTGCTTCCCTAAACCTAAAATTAACCCCTCCCCAACAACACCACCCACCTACAGTGAAAACCTCACAAACGTGCCACCTACACCACAGTCCCCGCCCCACCTCCCGGGGCACCTCACTTACAGTGTCCCCCACCCCTACGGGTACCCCCCCCCACCTTCAGCACCACCCCCACCTAAATACTACCCTATTTTCAGTACCCCTCAAAACCCAAAAGTACCAACCCCCCCTACAAAGCCACCCCACTTTCAGTGGCCCCTCCCCCCTCAGTACCACCCTCCATTTAGTAACCCCCACCTTCATAGCCAAAACCCCCCCTTACCGTAAACCCCACCACGGTGCAAAAACCCCCACCTCCCGCCCCACCCCCAAAAGCAATGCCAAAACCCCACCTTCGGGCCCCCCTCCCCTGCAGTACCCACACCACTTTCAGTACCACCCCACCCCGCAAAAACCTCCCCCCCCACAGGACCCACCCCCCCCCTACAGTGCCAATCCATCTACAGTAAAAAAACCCCCCCTTCAGGGACCACCCCACCCCACAGTTTCCACCCCCTCTACAGACCACCCCCATTACAGAAAACACCCATCTACGCACCACCCCATCTTTCAGGGACCCCCCGCACCCACAGTACCACCCCATCAAAAGTACCCCCCCCACGTTCCCGTACCACAAACCCTTTTACAGTTAAACCAAAAACCCCTCCCTTTTGAAAAAAAAAGCCCATCAACAGTTTTAAAAATGCAATCCACACTAAACCCCCCTCCTCCCAAAACCAAACCCCCAAACCCCGGGAAGTACCACCCCCCTCTACCCGATCCCAATCCATCAAAAGCAAACCCCACAAAAACCCAGATTTCTGCCCCACCTCAGTACCACTCCACCTACAGTGCCCCCAAAAACCTACAGTACACACCACCTTTAAAAACCTCCCCCTTCACAATACTTTCCCCCTTTAAAAGTACCACCCCCCCCCCCCACAGAACCACCCTACCTACAGTACCACCTCATGTACAGCACCACCCGACCTACAGTACCAAACAATCTACAGTACCACCCTACCTACAGTACCAGTCCATCAACAGTACCGCCCCATCTACAGTACCACCACATCTACAGTACCAATCCATCTACAGTACCACCCAAGCTACAGTACCACCAAACCTACAGTACCACTACTCGTACAGTACCACACAACCTACAGAACCACACAACCTATGGTACCACCCCTTCTACAATACCACCCCATCTACCGTACCACCCCACCTACAGAACCATCAAACCTACAGTACCACCTCATGTACAGTACCACCTCATCTACAGTAAAACCCAAACTAAAGTTCCAAACAATCTACAGTACCTCCCCACCTAGAGTACCACCCCATCAACAGTACCTCCCCCATCTACAGTACCACATCATCTACAGTACCACCCCACCTACCACCTCCCCCATCTACAGTACCACCCCACATACAGTAGCACACCACCTACAGTACCTCCACATCTACAGTACCACCCCATGTACAGTACGACCCCATGTACAGTACCACCCCCACCTACAGTACCATCTCACCTACAGTACCACCCCACCTACATTAACACCCCATCTACAGTACCAAACCTATCTACAATACAACCCCATCTACATTACCATCCCATCTACGGTACCACCCTATGCACAGTACCACTCCACATACAGTACCACCCCACCTACCGGTACCACCCCCATCTACAGTACCACCCAATCTAGGCTACCACGTCATCTACAGTACAACCCCATCTACTGTACCACCAAATCAACAGTACCACCCCACCTACAGTACTGTCCCATCTACAGTTCCACCCCACTTACAGTACCACCTCACCTACATTACCACCCCACCTAAAGTACCACCCCACCTACAGTACCACTTCATCTACAGTACCCCTCTCTACAGTACCACCCCACCAACAGTACGGCCCTACTTACAGTACCACCCCATCTTCAGTACCCCAGCACCTACAGCACCACACCACCTATAATACCACCCCACCTACAGTACCACCCCATCTACAGTACCACAAAATCTACAGTACCACCCCACCTACAGTACTACCCCATCTACAGTACCACACCATCTACAGCACCACCCTACATACAGTGCCACCCCACTTACAGTATTACCCCACCTACAGTACCACCCCACCTACAGTACCACCCCACCTACAGGACCACCCCCACAGTACCACTACTACAGTACCTCTCTACAGTACCCCCACTCTAACAGTACCCCTACTAAGTACCACCCCACTTCAGTACGCCCTACCTACAGTACCACACCACTTACATACCACCCACCTACAGTACCACCCATCTAGTACCCAAAATCTACAGTACACCCCACTACAGTACACCACCTACTAAGTACCACACCATCTCAGCACCACCCTACATACACACCCCACTACAGTATACCCACCATCAGTACCACCCACCTACAGTACCACCCCACCTACAGACCACCCCATCTACAGTACCACACAACCTACAGTGCATACCCATCTACAGTAACCCCACTACAGTACCACCTATCCTACAGTACCACCCCCACTACTCCTATCAGTACCATTACAGTACCACACCACCTACAGTACCACTCACATCTGACGTCTACCCTATCTACAGTACTACCCCACATACAGTACCACCTAACCTATAAGTTACCACCCCATACACAGTACCACCTCACTACAGTACCACCCATCTACAGTACACCACATACCAACCCACCTACAGTACCACCTCCATCTAGAGTACCACCCCATCTACAGTACTCCCACCAGCATACATTACAGTACACCTCACCTCAACCAATCTACATACTCCCCCACTATATCCAGTACACACCCTCACCTACAGTACCACCGCAATACACAGTACCTCACTAGCTCCATTTAGAGTACCACCCTCCTACAGTACCAACCCTCACATACAGTACCACCCTCACCTACAGTACCACCCCACGTACAGTACCACTGCATCTACAGTACCACCCCACCCACAGTACCACCCCATTTACAGTACCACGCTCACCTTCAGTACCATCCTCATCTACAGTACCACCCCATTTACAGTACCACGCTCACCTTCAGTACCACCCTCATCTACAGTACCACCGTCACCTACAGTACTACACGCAATTACAGTAACACTCCATTTCAGTACCACCCTCACTTATTTTACTAACCTCGCCTTCAGTACCACCCTCACCTACAGTACCACTCCCACCTACAGTACCACTCCCACCTACAGTACCAACCCCACCTACAATAAAACACTCACCTATAGTAGCACCCCCAACAACTGGTACTCCAGACCTACAGTACTACCTATCCTTCTTTTCCACCTCCGCCTATAGTGCCACTTCTCTTACAGTACTACTTCACCTACAGTGCCACTTCTCTTACAGTACTACTTCACCTACAGTGCCACCTCACCCACACTGACCCCTCCACCTACAGCACCACCACACCTACAGTGCCACCTCAACTAGAGTGACACCTCCACCTACAGCACTACCTCACCTAAAGCAATACCCCACATACAGTGCCACCTCACCTACAGTGACACCTCCATGTACAGTACAACCCCCTTTCAGCACCACCCCACCTACAGTACTACCCTATCTTCAGTACCATCCCACCTACAGTACCACCCCCACCAACAAAGCCCCCACCGCCTTCAGTACCACCGCTCCTATGGTGCCACCCTCACCTCCCCCCCTACTCCAACTACAGTGCCACCTCACCTTCGGTGCCACATCCACCTACATTACCACCCCACGTACAGTACCACCCCACCTTCAGTACCACCCCAAATACAGTACCACCCCACCTGCAGAACTATTCCATCTACAGTACCACACCATATACAGTACCACCCCATCTACAGTACCACCCCACCTACAGTACAACCTCATCGACAGTACCACCCATCTACAGTACCACGCCATCTACAGTACCTCCCAATCTACAGTGCCACCCCGTCTACACTACCACCCCACCTAAGGTACCACCCCATCTACAGTACCACCCCATCTACAGTACTACCCTATCTACAGTACCACCCCATCTACAGTACCACCCCATCTACAGTACCACTCCACTTACAGTACCACAACACCTACAGTACCACCCCACCTGCAGTACCACCCCATCTACAGTACCACCCCATCTACAGTTCCACCCCACCTACAGTACCAAACTATCTACAATTCCACTCCATCTACAGCACTGCCCAACCAACAGTACCACCCCGTGTACAGTACCACCTCACCTACAGTATCACCCCACCTACATTACCACCCCATCTACAGTAACACCCCACCTACAGTACGATCCCATCTACAGTACCACCCAATCTAGAGTACCACCTCATCTACAGTACCACGCCACATACAGTACAGCCCCATCCACAGTACCATCCCATCTACAGTACCACCCCACCTACAGTACCACCCCATCTACAGTACCACCCCACCTATATGACCACCCCATCTACAGTACTACCCCACCTACAGGACCATCCTGTCTATAGTACCACCCCATCTACAGTGCCCTCTCAACAGTACCACACCATCTACAGTACCAACCCACCTACAGTACCACCCCATCTACAGTACAACCTCACCTACAGTACAACCATACCTACAGTACGTCCCCACCTACAGTACCACCCCATCTGCTGTACCACCCCGCCTTCAGTACCACCCTAACCTTCAGTGCCACTCCCACCTACAGTACTACGCCCACCTACACTACCACCCCCACTTACAATACAAGACTCACCTATAGTAGCACCCAGACCAACGGGTCCACCCTCAAATACAGTACTACCGAAACTTCTGTGCCACCCCCACCTACAATACCACTGCACCTACAGTGCTTCCTCACCTACATAAACACCTCCACCTACAATACCACCCCACCTACAGTGCAACCTCACATACAGTGCCTCCTCCACCTACAGTACGGCCCCACCTACAGTGCCACCACACCTACAGTGACACCTCCACCTACAGTACCGCCCCGCCTACAGTGTCACCTCACTTACAGTGTCACCTACCCCTACAGTACCACCCCACCTTCAGCACCACCCCAGCTACAGTACTACTCTATTTTCAGTACCATCCCACCTACAGTACCACCTATAAAGCCACCCCCACCTTCAGTATCACTCAACCTACAGTACCACCTCCATCAGTTCCAACTCACCTTCGGTGCAACACCCACCTCACCTTCTGTGGCACCTCCACTTACAGTACCACCCCACATACAGTACCACCCCACCTTCAATACCTCCCCACCTACAGTACCACCCCACATAGTGCCAATCCATCTACAGTACCACCCCACCTTCAGTACCACCCCACCTACAGTACCACCCCACCTACAGTACCACCCCATCTACAGTACCACCCCATCTACAGTCCCACCCCATCTACAGCAACACCCTGTCTACAGTACCACCGCACCTACAGTACCACCCCATCTACAGTACCACCCCACCTTCAGTACCACACCATCTACCGTACCACGCCCATCAACAGTACCACGCAATCTACACTGCCACCCATCCTACAATACCACCCCATCAGTACAGTACAGTATCCCCCATCTACAGCACTAATCCATCTACAGTACCACACCACCTAGAGTACTGCCCCACCTACAGTACCACTCTACCTACAGTGCCACACAACCTACAGTACCGCACCACCTAGAGTGCCACCCCTTCTACAATACCACCCCATCTACAGTACCACACCCACCTACAGAACCACCCTACCTACAGTACCACCTCATGTACAGTACAACCCGACCTACAGTACCAAACAATCTACAGTACCACCCCACCTACAGTACCACCCCATCTACAGTACCACCGCATCTACAGTACCATCCAATCAACAGTACCACCCCATCTACAGTACTGCCCCATCTACTGTACCATGCCACATACAGTACCACTTCACCTGGAGTACCACCCCACCTTCATTACCACCCCACCTACAGTACCACCCGATCTACAGTACCACCCCATCTATTGTACCAATCCATCTACAGTACCACCCAAGCTTCAGTACCACCCCACCTACAGTACCACTACGCGTACAGTACCACACAACGTACAGTACCACGCCACCTATAGTACCACCCCTTCTACAATACCGCCCCATCTACAGTACCACCCCCACCTACAGAACCATCCAACCTACAGTACCTCCTGTTCTACAGCGCCACCTCATCTATAGTAAAACCCGACCTACAGTACCAACCAATCTACAGTACCACACCACCTACAGTACCACCCTGTCTACAGTACCTCCCCCATCTACAGTACCACCTCATCTACAGTTCCACCCAACCTACAGTACCACCCCACATACAGAACCACCCCATCCACAGTACCATCCCATCTACAGTACCACCCCACCTACAGTACCTCCTCGTCTACAGTACCACCCCATGTAGAGTACCACCCCACCTACAGTACCATCTCACCTACAGTACCACCCCACCTACACTAACACCCCATCTACAGTACCACCCAATCAACAGTACCACCCAGTCTTCAGTACTGCCCCATCTACAGTACCACCCCACTTACAGTACCACCTCACCTACAGTACCTCCCCACATACAGTACCACCCCACCTACAGTACCACTTCATCTACAGTACCCCTCTCTAGAGTACCGCACCATCTATAGTACCACCCCACTTGCAGTACGGCCCTACTTACAGTACCACCCCATCTACAGTACCCCCCCACCTACAGTACCACACCACCTACAGTACCACCCTATCTACAGTAGCACACCATCTACACTACCACCCCACCTACAGTACTACCCCATCTACAGTACCACACCATCTACAATACCACCCCACCTACAGTACCACCCCACTTACAGCATCACCCCACCTACAGTTCCACCCCACCTACAGTACCACCCCATCTAGAGCACCACACCACCTACAGTACTACTCCATCTACAGTACCACACCATCTACAGCACCACCCTCATCTACAGTACCACTCCAAGTACAATACTACCCTACCTACAGTACCACCCCGTCTACAGTACCACACCACCTACAGTACCACTCCATCTTGAGTACTGCCCTATCTACAGTACCACCCCATCTACCTTACCACCTAACCTATAGTTCCTCCCCACCTCCAGTACCACCTCACATACAGTACCACCCTATCCACCATACCATACCATCTAGAGGACCAACCCACCTACAGTACAACCCCATCTAGAGTACCACCCCTCCTACAATACCACCCCAGCTGCAGTTGTACCCCAACTACAGTACAACCTCACCTACAGTACCACCATTCCTAACATACATCCCCACCTACTTTACCACCCCATATACAGTACCACCTTCACCTACAGTACCACCCCACCTACAGTACCACCGCACCTACAGTACCACCCCACCCACAGTACCACCCCACTTACAGTACCACCCTCACCTTCAGTACCACCCTCATCTACAGTACTACCCTCACCTACAGTACCACCCTCAAATATAGTAACACCCCATCTTCAGTACCACCCTCACTTACTTTACTAACCTCGCCTTCATTACCACCCTCACCTACAGTACCACTTCCACCTAAAGTACCACTCCCACCTACAGTACCACCCCCACCTACAATGCAACACTCACCTAGAGTAGCACCCCCAACAACGGGTCCACCAGTCCTACAGAACTACTGATCCTTCTGTGCCACCCCCACCTACAGTGCCATATCACCTACAGTGACACCTCCACCTACAGTACCACCTCACCTACAGTGACCCCTCCACCTACAGTACACCCCACCTACAGTGTCACCTCACCTAAGGTGACACCTCCACCTACAGTACCACCCCACATACAGTACCACCCCACCTAGAGTGCCACTTCACCTACAGTGACACCTCCACGATCAGTACCACCCCACCTTCAGCACCAGCCCAGCTACAGTATTACCCTATCTTCATTACCATCCCACCTACAGTACAATCCCCACCTACAAAGCCACCGCTGCCTAGAGTACCACCCCACCTACAGTACCACCTCCAACAGTACCAGCTCACCTACGGAGCCAACCCCTCCTTCAGTACCGCTCCACCTACGGTGCCACCCTCACCTCCCGCCCCAACCCACCTACAGTGCCACCTCCACCTACATTCGACACCAGATACAGTACCACCCTACCTTGAGTACCACCCCTCCTACAGAACTATTCCATCTACAGTACCACGCCATCTACAGTACCACCCCATCTTCAGTACCACCCCACCTACAGTACCACCCCATCAACAGTACCACCCCGTCCACAGTACTACCCCATCTACAGTACCACCCAATCTACAGTACCACCCCATCTACAGTACCACTCCACCTACAGTACCACAACATCTACAGTACCACCCCATCTACAATACCACCCCATCTACAATACCACACCACCTACAGTACCACCCAACCTCAAGTACCACCCCATCTACAGTACCACCCCCGTCTACAGTACCACCCGTCCTACAGAACCAAACTATCTACAGTACCACCCCATCTACGGTACCACCCCACCAACAGTACCACCCCACCAACAGTACCACCCTGCCTACAGTACCACCCCACCTACAGTACCACCCCACTTACCTTACAACCCCATCTACAGTACCACCCCACCTGCAGTACGATCCTGTCTACAGTACCACTCCATCTACAGTACCATCCTATCTACAGTACCACTCCACCTACAGTTCCACCTAACTTAAAGTGCCTCCCCACCTACAGTACCACCCCATATACAGTACCACCCCATCCACAGTACCATCCCATCTACAGTACCACCCCACCTCCAGTTTCACCTAACTTAAAGTGCCACCCAACCTACAGGACCACCCCACATACAGTACCACCCCATCCACAGTATCATCCCATCTACAGTACCATCCCATCTACAGTACCACCCCACCAACAGTACCACCCCACCTACAGCACCACCACACCTTCAGTACCACCCCACCTGCATTACCACCCCATCTACAGTACCACCCCACCTACAGGACCTTGTTGTCTACAATACCACCCCATCCACCATACCACCCTATCTACAGTACCACCCTATCTACAGTACCACCCCACCTAGAGTACCACCCCACCTACATTTCCACCTAACTTAAAGTCATTGTCCTCATCGCTCTCGTGCCATGTGGACGGGCTGCGCAGTAGCTCCTGATTCAATTGGTTTACTGAGCAGTTTTCATGTTTTGTGCATACAACATGACGGATCGCATTTGACGCCGGGTGAACACTGTATGGAATTGGTGCGTGGCACGCTTACAGGAACAACAATGCAGGTGTTACTGCCTGCGATCATCAGTGAGGTATATGGAATACCAAACGAAGAATTATATGGAGTAGCAGTAAATGGTGTGTCGAGAATTTTCATCAAATTTAAAGAAGCGGGATTCTACGCAAGCATAGACAACAGATATCAATAGAAAAGGCTAGCAGTCTAAAATCTTGGGTAGCTTTGCAGGGGTATTGGATAAGTTGTGAGCAGACCTTCTGCAGTGTTCTATGTTCTTATGTGGAATAGCGATGAAGAAGTTTCTTGGCAAGTGGTTCAGCTATGTTATAGAAGCCATTGTTCTGGTTGAAATTGTTGGTTATAAAGATAAGCGATGATTCCAGGATTCTTCGGTATTGAGTGTTGTCTTCTGTGGCGATAACTCTTGAGTTTCTGTAGTTAATTAAATGGTTGTGTGAATTGCGATGTTGTACACAGGCATTCCTTGTTTCGTCAGTCCTGCTTGCGTATTGGTGTTCTGAAATACGTGTTTGGAGGTCTCTTGATGTTTCGCCCACGTATAATGTGTTGCAGTCATTACAAGGGATTATGTATACCCCTGCAGAGGATGGAAGCGTGTCCTGTCTACTATTGGTGATGTCCTTGATGGTCGTGGTTGTGGAGGTAGATACTTGGAATGATGTATTGGAAAAGATGTTGGAAACATGTTTGGCAATGGGGTTGGTGGGGAGGACTATGTATCTCTTCTCGGCAGTGTCTTCTCTGGGTGTGTTGAAGATGATTAATGCCTGCCGTCTACAGTCTCGCTGAATAATCTTAGGAGAGATTATTCAGCGAATAATCTCAGGAGAGATTATTCAGCGAGGTTAGATAGGATTTATATAACGGAGGCAGTTAGTGTAGGAGGGGTAAAAACAGTGGATGTAGGGTTTTCGGATCATAGGGCAGTTTTGGTAGAGCTGGACTGGGAGGGAGTGGTAAAGGTATATTCAAGTTTCTGGAAGTTAAATGCGAGGTTGGTGAGGAGTGAGGTGGTGAATGCAGAGTTTAGAGACTGGTGGAGACAATTGTGGAGGGCAAGGGATGGGGTAGGGAGTATTTTGGATTGGTGGGAAAATCGGGCTAAACCTGGTATTGCTGGGTTTGATAAATATAAAGGAAGGAAGGAAATAAATGGTATAAAATACCGACACAATGGAAATATAAACACATATGCAGTATAATGTGATCCTTTATTGACTACGTTTCGCCCACACAGTGGGCTTTTTCAAGTCACAAGCAGATATACCTGGGGTGGAAGGGACGCGACTATTTATAGTCAGGTTCAGAGTGCTGAGGTCAGGTGGAGAATGCTGCATCTGATGATGTACCGAGTGGGGTTATAGAGTCTAAAATCTTGGGTAGCTTGTAAATGAGATTGGATAAGTTTGTGAGCAGACTTTCTACAGTGTTCTTATGTGGGATAGCGATGAAGAAGTTTCTTGGCAAGTGGTTCAGCTATGTTATAAAAGCCACTATTCTGGTTGAAGTTGTCGGATATAGAAATAAGTGATGATTCCAGGATTCTTCGGTATTGAGTGTTGTCTTCTGTGGCGATGAGTCTTGAGTTTCTGTAGTTTATCAAGTGGTTGTGTGAATTACGGTGTTGTACACAGGCATTCCTTGTGTCGTCAGACCTGCTTGCGTATTGGTGTTCTGAAATACGTGTTTGGAGGTCCCTTGATGTTTCGCCCACGTATAACTTGTTGCAGTCATTACAAGGAATTATGTATACCCCTGCAGAGGGTGGAGGCTTGTCCTGTCTATCACTGGTAATGTCCTTGATGGTCGTGGTTGTGGAGGTAGATACTTGAAATGAGGTATTGGAAAAGATGTTGGAAACGTGTTTGGCAATGGAGTTGGTGGGGAGGATTATGTATCTCTTCTCGGCAGTGTCTTCTCTGGGTGTGTTGAAGATGTTTAATGCCCGTCGTCTGCAGTCTGTGATGAAGTGACGAGGATAGTGGAGTTTAGAAAATACTTGTTCAATTATCGTGCATTCTTCTTCAAGGAACTCATTGCTGCAGATTCTGAGTGCACGCAGGAAGAAGCCTATAATTACACCACGTTTGGTTTTGGTGTCGTGGTGAGAGTAAAAGTGGAGAAGGTCGTTTTAGTTGGTGGGTTTTCGATAGACTTTAAAACGAAGTTCGTGGTCAGCTTTGCAGAGTAGAACATCAAGGAAAGGAAGAGTGTTGTCGACTTCTTCTTCAAGTGTGAACTGGATTGAAGGCTCGACCTGGTTGAGCTTGTCTTGGAGAGCTTGAACGTTGAAGCATTTAGGAGTTATGAGGAGAATGTCGTCAACATAACGGAGCCAGGTGACAGACGAAGGAATAATGGTGGAGAAACGTTCGGCTTCTAGATGTTCCATGTACGGCCTGCCAAAAACTCACAAGCCTGGTATCCCACTGAGGCCCATATCCTCGGGAATAGGCAGTGCTCCCCACCAGCTCTCAGGAATTCTCGCAAAACACCTCTCTAAACTCTTGGGCACTATCAGTCCAGCACATCTCAAACACTCGGGTGACCTTCTCAATCGCATTCGCAACATCAACATCAGGACCAAGAAACTTTCCAGCCTTGACGTGACTTCCCTATTCACCAAAGTACCTACTACACAAGCCATCAATCTCTTGTGCAGGAAAATTAACGATTCACTTGATCTTCCCATTCCAGCCAGCGATTTCATCGACCTTGTTGAACTATGTGTTGGCTTTACGTGTTTCTCTTTCGAAAACCACCTCTTTCAGCAGACTTTTGGACTACCCATGGGTTCGCCACTCAGTGCGGTCCTGGCGAACCTATACATGAAACATCTAGAAGCCGAACGTTTCTCCACCATTATTCCTTCGTCTGTCACCTGGCTCCGTTATGTTGACGACATTCTCCTCATAACTCCTAAATGCTTCAACATTCAAGCTCTCCATCAAGGACATTACCAGTGATAGACAGGACAAGCCTCCACCCTCTGCAGGGGTATACATAATCCCTTGTAATGACTGCAACAAGTTATACGTGGGCGAAACATCAAGGGACCTCCAAACACGTATTTCAGAACACCAATACGCAAGCAGGTCTGACGACACAAGGAATGCCTGTGTACAACACCGTAATTCACACAACCACTTGATAAACTACAGAAAGTCAAGACTCATCGCCACAGAAGACAACACTCAATACCGAAGAATCCTGGAATCATCACTTATTTCTATATCCGACAACTTCAACCAGAATAGTGGCTTTTATAACATAGCTGAACCACTTGCCAAGAAACTTCTTCATCGCTATCCCACGTAAGAACATTGTAGAAAGTCTGCTCACAAACTTATCCAATCTCATTTACAAGCTACCCAAGATTTTAGACTCTATAACCCCACTCGGTACATCATCAGATGCAGCATTCTCCACCTGACCTCAGCACTCTGAACCTGACTATAAATACTCGCGTCCCTTCCACACCAGGTAGATTTGTTTGTGACTTGAAAAAGCCCACTGTGTGGGCGAAACGTAGTCAATAAAGGATTACATTATACTGCATATGTGTTTATATTTCCATTGTGTCGGTATTTTATACCATTTATTTCCATCGTGTCAAACACTGCAGCAGAAATGGATCCTTCACACAGAGAATACCTGGACCTTCTTCTAAAAGCTTACTCACTTCGCAACAGACACAATTTTCTTCGTGATTGCATCCAAGAAATGGTCTTACCAAGATCTACTCCTCCTCAAATTGCCAACATCAAACCACCTTTCTCCGCTACAGCTCGGTCCTACCTTGAAGAATGTGCAGACGACTTTAACAATGCTACAAAGGAAGCTTTTCTCCAAGCCAGAACACTAGGCACAACACTCCGGGGCAACATGAACAGACGCACCGCCGAAATCATTCGCAGCAGAGTTACCACAGCGAATGTTCAACAGAAGATCAGACTTACTAGGAAACTACAAACACTCTGCGATAATAGTAATTGGAAAAGTTTAGGAAGACCTGAAATTATTCAAAATCTTTCATCTCGTCCACTGTCAACCACAGAAACTGAAGCCCTCAGCTTAGGCCTCAAATTCGCAACAGGAATTACGAAACCAAAACAAGACCTCAATTTCATAGCCAAAAACTACAGACACAATGACTCCGACTTCCAAAAAGGCTATCTTCAAGGCATCATCTCAGCAGCCGTCTCAACACGCAGCTCCCCAGTCATACCTCGACGTTACATCAGTGCACTCAAAGGTTTAGCAGAAGACACGACCATCAGGGTCACCACCGCTGATAAAGGAGGTGGTGTTGTTATCATGAACACTGACGATTACAGGAACAAAATGCTCAATCTACTTAATGACCCAGTTACCTACAAACCTCTCACAACTAACCAAGTGGACAACCTTACTAAAACTTTTCTTCAAAGGACTCGCCGGATTCTGAGGGGCTCAGAACAAGGGAAGAAACTTCTGCACACCATGCCCAGCAACCCCAGACCTGCCAGAATGTACGGCCTGCCAAAAACTCACAAGCCTGGTATCCCACTGAGGCCCATATCCTCGGGAATAGGCAGTGCTCCCCACCAGCTCTCAGGAATTCTCGCAAAACACCTCTCTAAACTCTTGGGCACTATCAGTCCAGCACATCTCAAACACTCTGAACCTGACTATAAATACTCTCGTCCCTTCCACACCAGGTAGATCTGTTTGTGACTTGAAAAAGCCCACTGTGTGGGCGAAACGTAGTCAATAAAGGATCACATTATACTGCATATGTGTTTATATTTCCAAGGAAGGAAGGAGGCGAGGTGGAGGTATGGTTTACAGAATTATTTGGAACAGCAGCTCAATGAGTGTAATGCGAGTGAGGAGGGGAAGTCTTTTGAAGAAGTATCAGGGCTAAGAGATAGACTAAGGGTAATACATAATGAAAGATTTGATGAATTAAGGGTAAGGGCAGGTATGGATGCTGTAGTATGGGGAGATAAACCGTCAGGTAGTGTGTTAAGACGTTTTTGCATTAGCCAACTGGAGTCCACTATCATACTTTTAGAGGTTAGTGGCGATTTGGAAGGTTATACTAAGGGGCAAATGTTGGTGACAACTGAGGGGATAAGTAATTATGCGGATTATTGGTTTAATAGGAAATGGGGAAAAGGGTAACATGGGGATAGTTAATAAGAAAGAGTTGGGGTGAAGGCCTTGGGGAAAGGTGGGGAGGACAGAGGGGGATTGGATGGAATAATAAGTATGGAAGAAGTGAAAGAGGCTGTGTTCAATTTAAGTAAGGGGAAAGCACCGGGAATCGATGGGCTTTCCAATGATTTTTATAGAGTGCATTGGGAAACCATAAATGTGTGACAGGTGGTATTGTGCACAAGGGTCAGTTGGGGATTCCAGGTCGTAGTATGAGGGATGGACATAGTCGTATTAGGGAATTTTTGCAGGGCTGTAAGGGGGTGGAATTTTGGGCATTGATTTGGAGAATGCTTATGACGGTGTGAATAGGGAGTACATGGTTGACACTTTAAGGCTTATGGGCTTTGGGGAGGGAATAGTAAAATGGGTGAAGACCTTGTATGCAGAAGCCACGATTCAGGTGCAAATTAATGGTAGGTTGAGTAGCATGTTGAAAATGGAGAAAGGTTCGAGACAGGGGTGTCCTATGTCTCAAATTCTGTTGGCATGTATGCAACACCCATTTTATGGAATGGATGAGGAAGCAACAACATTACAGGAGGAGGGAACGAGGGGACGGGGTTCACAGAGGTAGTTGGTTATGTAGATGACACAACAATACTGATTAATGATGTCGAAGGTTTGCGAAAGGTGGAGAGAGTAATGAGGTTTTTTGGAGAGGCGTCAGGCATGCGTGTCAACAGAGCTAAATCGAAATTATTAGAGATAGGAGATTGGGTGGGGGGTAGAATGGGCGTGGAGTTTGGATGGGATGTGAGTGAACAGCTGAAAATTTGTGGGATTATCTATGTGGCAGATGAGCAAGTGGCTAGATGGAGGAATTCAGAATTGGTGGGAGAGAAAGTTGTACAACGGATTAGGAATCTAAGAGTGAAGGATGTTACTTTAATGCAAAGGGCAATAATAATAAATTCATTGGTTTATAGTAAAGTGTGGAACGTGGCAGTGGTGCATCCTTTATGGGAACAGGAGATAAAGGAGATACAGAGAAGGGTGCTTCGTTGTGTATGGGGTTTTGGACGAGCATGGCTAAGAAAAGAGGTGGTTATGACGAATGTGCGCAGAGGGGGAGTAGGGCTTTTGATGCTCGGGCCGAGGGTAAAGGCCATGTATGTTAAACAGAAGTATGTAAGGGATGGGGGGTAAAAGGGGTGAGGGTTGGGAGGGTGATGGGGGATATACGACGATGGTGGGGAGGATAGGGGGGGGGGCCCCCTTAAAGGGAATTTTGAAAATATGCAAAGGGGTTTTTAATGTTAGAAATAGGTGAGGAAAAAAAACCCAAGGTGGGAAGGTTATTAGAGTAGTGGGAAAACCCAGAATAAATGCAAAGGGGGGGGTGTCCCCTTTGAAATGTTTGGGGGTACGTTTTGGGCATGTTTTTTCCAGAACTTAATTAATGGCGAGGGTAAGGGATTTTAGTTTTTAAGTTTAAAAGGTTTGTAAGGGGAAATTTTTTACGTCAAAGTGGGCTTTTGTGTGATGGGTTTGGAAAGGGAAAAGGGCGAAATGCGAACTTTTGTGAGGAATCGGAAACAGTTTTTTCATGCCGTATATTTTTTTTGGGGAGTTGGGGCGGGTTACGGGTGGGGCCCTGGCAAAGTCTTCAAGTTAATGGGTGGGGAAAAAATGAAACCCCCCGGCCGGCCCTAACTTTGGGAGGAAAGGGGGGGTGTCTAAAAGGTTAAAAAAGGGAGAGCCTTTTCTGTACTTTGTGCCCGGGATTTCTTTTTTTATTTCCTGGGTTGAAGGAAAGGGTGGGGGGTTTGGGGTAAGGGAAATTTGGGCAGCAGGAATTTTCCGCAGTCTGAAAAAAAAAAACTCATTTATGGTAAAAGGTGTAAAACTGCTTTCCCGGAGGCATATAAAAATTTATAAGGGTGAAGGGACCAGTAATTTGGGCTCTTTAGTAATAGGGAAACCCTTTTTATTTCATAACCCGAATATGACCATACGAAGGAAAATTAAAATTTAGGGGGAAAGGATTTTTCATGAGATTGTATGGGGGGGGGATGCCCATGTTAGATGGGGTGTAATTGGAGAGTTTTCTTGGTGGGGAATTTTTTTAGTTTAGCCATGTGTTGAAAAAAAAACGGGTTTTAAATTGCTATCGTTTTTTTTAATAAGGTAAATGCCCTTTGTAATGAAAAAACCCTAAAAGAAGGAAAAAATCAAACATTTTTAAACTTTTTTGGGTTAAAGGATACAGAGAAAATCATTTTTTTTCTCAAAATTATTCATTTTGACTTGTTTTTTTTCCTAAAAAAGGGAATTAAAATATAAGGTTTTAAAAGTTTTTACCTATTGTTGTGTTAATGTGTGTGATGAGTCGGTGGGGGTATGTGTGATGGGAGTATATACCCCAAATGTATATATATGTAAGAGTATAGGAAAGTATTTTTCCCAAATTTTTTTAAAAGGCTGCCTTCTGTGTAAGGCCCCCTTTTTTTAGCAGGGCTAAAATTGTTCTTGGGGAAAAATAAAAGGGTATTTCACTATTTTTAGCTAGTAATAGGTAACATAAAAACCCGTAAAATTTAGAACCTAAAAATGGGGGGGGGGTTAATCCATTTCATACATATTGTTAAAAATGTCAGAAGATATAAATTTTTGGGAATGGTAAATTTAAATCAGGGGATTTTTTTCCAGGGAAATAGTAGGAAAAATTAAAATTACGGGATGAACAACTTTTTAAAGGAAAATATTTTGTTTTGTTTGTTTATTAAGAAAAAAAAACCGAAATGACACAGGGATGTATAGAGGCCCTGGCATTGATAAAAAGGCAACTGTCATCAATTGGATGAGTTTTAAATTTTTTAATTTTAATTAAAGGGTTAGAAACTTTTGTTGATACAGGGAATAATTTTAAAATTCTTGGGTCAACTGCATGTTGAAAGATTGAAGGAATCCCTTTTTAGGGTTTTTCGACAATTTTTTTTGGAAGGTAAAAACCGTCCACGGAGGACAAATGTATAATTTTTATGGTGGGGAGTTCACTTTTTTTATATTTACATTTTTAATATTCAAATTTTGTAGGGTTTTTTCCCTTTTTTAATAATAAAAAAAAAAACAAGTCCACTGACCTGAGGGGGAAATACACCACGGGAAATATACCCACTAAAATAAAACCCCATATAATACTTGTTTAAAATAAAAACTTTATGAAGAGGTATTTTTTAAAACACCCCACCATGGGGCTTCAAAAATACACCCTATCTTGCAATAGGTATCAAAGTTATGGGCAGAAACATCTTCTTTTTAAATAACGTAAATAACTCCCCAAGTGTCTTTTAAAGAAAATTTCCCCAATTTTAATTGATTCACCCAAAATCCTACTTTCCCCTCTCGAAAAGTAAGGACTCCATCGCTGAAAACTTTTTCGTCAGATACATTTTCTGACGCTAGTCACCCATCCTGAGAAATTATTATCTAAAAAAAGTTCCAAAACAAAATTACTAGGTTTTTGGTGCCTTTGTTGCTCGGAAGACGATCACTTGAGTGGGGGCGCCACCCCGTACAAACGCTTCTCGTATCTTTTTCTAACTTATAGAAATACCCCTCTAGCATGTCCTTTTTCTGTTACAATAGGTACATTTAACTTTCTTTTTTCTGGGATTTTCAACTTCGGGGTCTAGCCACAAAACCCAGATTCAGGATTGTGATTGTCCTGGTAAAGGTACGAGAAGTTACAGTACGGTATGCCCAAACCGGCAAAAAGCAGCTGTTTTTAGGTTCCCCAACTTTGGACAACTTTTAGTTACCTTTTTTTCCTCTGTGTTTAATATGTACAATTTTTGTGAAAAAATCTCGTAATTGCCCTGCTAATGTTTGCTTTTCCCCAAGAATTCCGGTAGTATGATCGATCAAATATTTTTTTGTATTCCGCAAAAAAAACATTTTTGTTAAACTCTTCATGTAGTAACAACTGAACAAGGCGTCATTTTTTAACACTTGGAAAGACCTACAAAAATCCTCAAATGCAATTTTTTTTCTCTCAAGAGCAAGCTCTACAAAAGTTGATTTTGTCGTCTTTTTGAAGGGAACGAAATGAAACATTGATAACTTAAAAGGAAACAAGTTATATGTCTCTTGAAAAATTTGACAGTATCAAAAATAATGAAATTTGGGAAAAAGGGAAAAGCAGCAGAAACAATTTGAGCTCTTCCTGTAAAAGCTGGTGCAACAAGGTAGCCCTTTCCCTTACGTGGCCATTTCCCATAGCACGTCCGGTTCTAAAAACACATAAAAAATGGGTTTGGTCTAAGTAAACTTTCCCAAAAAACTTAGGAACCAGGATGCAGTTTTTCTGCACTTTAATAGGGGCCTGTGACTATCAGCCCCTGTTGTCTTCTGAGACGAACATTTTCTCTCTCGAAATCATTTCTTTTAAAATTTTCCCCAGTGCCTCTTTTTTTGGCAGTCTCCCAAACAAAAATGGGGGCGTTAAAGCCTCTCAAACTGTTCCTGAAAATTAGGACCATGGGAAAAGGAGGAGTAGGGAAAAAACAAATGATTTCCGGGTTTTCCCTATAAGTCGGACACCTGGTCCGGGCCGCCTCTAGAGATCAAAAACCTGGCTGGGATAAGAGATACGGGTGAAACCTCCCCGGGTTTACTAGAAATGGGGCTTAATCATACTACAAGCTATACCTGTAATTGTGCAGTGAGGGGAAGGCAGGAGCAGAGGTTCACTAGGCTCAGACCCTTCTGCCGTAGTTCTTTTTTCCTTCAAAAGTAATAAAAAGCATACTTCCAAATTTGTAACAAAGGTTTTTTTTCCGAATCTGAACCCATAATCAGACATTTTGTATGAGCGGGAAAAACAATATATCTTTAATTAAACCCCTGACATTTTTTCTGGGGTGAAATTCCTTTTTAAAACGCCACCCCTGAGATATTTGGCTACTTGTCAAAAAACTCTGAAGTTTTAATGTTTATTTAACTCAAAACAAAGTCAGAGAAATAAATTTAACTGTTTCTTTTTGGGCATCCCACCCAAAAAACAAGTTTTTTACGGGGAGAGTGATTGTAGTGAATACGGGCCCTGGGGGGAGCACAGCAGGATAATACCCCCCCACCACCTCTAGGGGCCCTTAACAAAAAACAACATTTTTGGTTTGGGGTGTCAGGGGCACTAACCCCATGGGGGTGGATTCTCTCCTATTTTAAATTCCATTTATAAAGCGATCCCAGATTACATTTTTGATTTTAAAAAATATGGGCCGGGTATTAAAAAACTTTTCTCTTGACATATGAAAGCCCATACCATCCCTGTAAACCCTTTAAATTAGTTTAAACTAGTCATTATATTTTTTTGGGTTGCAAAAGTACAAATGAAAAAACATGTTCAAAAAAAAGCCTAGAGAAAAGGCCTGTGTTTCTTTCACAAAAAATTTTTTGAACATAGAACCCTTTGGGCTACCCTGGGGGGTGATCCTCCCGCTAGACAAACAACACAACATGGAGCTTTTACTGAAACCAAAGGCTAGACTGTGACCCCACTTATAAACCGGCTGCTCAGGAATGGAAGCACTGGTTTAAGATTTTCGAAAACTTCTTGGGACCCCTTTTCCTAAAGAAGATCGGGATAAACTAACCCGGGCTCATCAATTTTGTGTCACCCCCAAAATATATAGGGTATTTCCCGAGTGTTAAAAACCTACGAAGAAGCTAACAAAACCCCCCAAAACTCAGTATATTAAACCTACAAATGAAATCTTTGCACGCTTAAACGCCTTGGGAAAATCGGGCCCCCACAGATTGATGAGTCCCCTTTGAGGAATACTTTTTAAAACAAATGAAAATTTAGGTAAGGACTGTCACCTTTTCCCAAACATGACAGCTGCTCAGTATTGGAAGAGTCCCCCTCAGGGGTCTTTTTTATCAGGGGGGCCCCGCAATCACCAATAAAAAGGGAGCGTTTTATTGGAAATAAAACTCTCACTTAGCCCCTGCCCTTTTAACCCCGGGAAAGCTCTAATTTCAGCCCAGAAGAATTTCCAAATATACAAATACCCCCTCAGCCTTCTCGAATGGGAATTTCTGCAAATTTCCCCCACCAAATCTTGCAAAGAAGTTACTGGGGGAAACCCGCCCCCAGTGACAGCAAACAAACAGGTAGGGTGTTTCTTTTGTGGTTTTTTTAAGAACATCCACGGGCCAAATGTCCCCTCCTGAAGCATGTTTTTATAAAAGGGCCCCAAGAAAGGCCCCCTTTGGGGGTAAAGTAAGTCGTGCTAAACCCTCAACAAAAAAAAGCTAGTGCCTTTCCCCACATTCCAGTTTATCATGCGACTCTAGCAAAAGTGACTTCTGCGGGTCTTCCCAAATTTACGTCCAAAGGCAGTTTTTTGAAAGTATTCACAAAGGGAAAAGAATAAGGTCTTAAAGGGTAGTGGGCAGCTCCGAGAGTTTTAACAACCAATTTTGTTAAACGGCTCTCCTTGACTCTACACACTCCCTCAGGTACCGTTTCCATGGGATCAACATCTCTTTTCCCCATTCAGACCCTTTGGGTTTTTTTTTAAGGGGAATCTCAGAGTTAATGGAAAGGGTTATCAAGATGTACATTTACTATTCTTTCCACAAAAATGTGCTCTGATTTATCCCCTTTGGCAGGGCTTTCAGAAACTGCATGGTAGTGCACCTTAACCCTGGAGGTGAACTCCCCCTCTTGTTGTCTGTGGACTTAGCCCTTTAAGGGAAAACCCCCAAAACTGTTTTTTAAAAATTACCGCGGGTTGCCTCCTTTAAACACTAAGGGCACGCCGCTATTCTTTTAGGATCGGAAAGTTTTAATTTAGAAAGAAACTCAGAAAGGGTGCGAAGGGGGGAAATTTTAAACCGAAATGGGTTCCCCTTGGGGTGCACAGGTTGTTGTTTTTTAAAGAAAGGTTTTTAGGAAACGGGGGACTGGCTATCGAATTTCTCTGAGACAATCAACAAATTTTCACTTTTTTGATGGGTAACCCCCTACCTCGAATTGACGATACAGTGAACAAAATTTGCCCGTACTTAAATTTTTTAGCACAATTGGGTCTCAAGTGCCTATCATCAAGTCCCTATAAAGGGAAAGAAAAATAAACCCTACACAAACGTTTCAGCTAGTGATGGCCTGTTTTCAGTTTAAAACCCAATTCCCCCTTTTTGGGGTCACCAATGGGGTAAACCTGCTTCCAAAAGAATTAAGGATTCACTCATTCAGGAAGGCAACTCAAAGGGGAACCCCACGTGTAAATTTTTATAATGTTAAACCCTTTGTGGGAAGACCCAAAGGGGGAACATGAAGCAAACCTTGAAAAAGTTTTTTTTAAGCCGCCAAGAAGAAAAATATCAGTTACAAAGAGGAAAAAGCATTTTTTAAATAAAAAGGGTTAAACATCCCTTTGGGTTTTGTAGGAAGGAGGTTTTAATAAATTTCCCCGACCCTGAACGACTACGACCCTACGGGAACTTCCCAAAGCCTCGAACAAAAAAATCACCCCCCGAAAAACTCTTGGTCCTCTTTGCTTATTACTCACAATGGATCTTTCAAATATTAAGTAAAAATCCCCCCCACTGAGTGCAAACCCCATTTCCCGTGACCAAAAGGGAAACAGAAGCCCTTTCCCCTACTCTCCCAAAAAGGACATTGAAAAATCAGTAGTTCAAGCCTTTAAGAGTCCCTACCATTCGAAATGGAAAAAAGGATGCATCTGACAATTTCCATTGCGCAGTCCTTTTCTCAGGGAGGGGCGACCAGTACCTTCTTTTTTGGGGAACTTTTTAAGGGTCAGAGAAATTTTTATGCTGCTGTTTGAAAAGGAAAACCCAGGCCAACCAAAAAGAAGCAGTTCGCCACGAGGCATTATTTAACTGGTAGACCCTTTCCCTTTTTCCATAAGGACTGACCAACTTCCCCTGATGTTAGTTCGACAAGAGGCACAAAAGTAGGATAAAGAAAAGACAAGATATTACGCTTTGGGGGATGGAAAAACGTGTTAGGGCTTTTATATTCTGTACCGGGCCGGGGGAAGAGAAAATCTCACCTGATGCATTCTCCAGGTCCCACTGTTTGGGGCAGCATGTCATGATTTGCAATCACTCTCAGCTCTCCACAAGGGTTTGTGCAACCCAGGATTCAAAGCCTGTACCCTTTTTGGGCAAAACAAAGAACATGCCCTACTCAGTGAAGATGTGCGACAAGTGATAGAGCAAGCTAGTATGTGCAGGGGTGCAAGCCAAACTTTTATTTACCCCGAGAAGACTCATCTCATAAATCCACCCCCGCCTTTTGAAAATTGAATAAGATTTCAAAGGACCTCTACCCCAAACCCAAAATCAGAATAGGTATTTCCTTAAAAATAAATAGAGAATATTCAAAGGGTTTCCCCCTTTTTTATTCCCCTTTTGGGAAAAGGGTTTTCTTCAAAAGTTATTAGTTGTCTTTTTTACAGTTTTTTTTCTCTATTTTTTTTTTTGCCAGCTTATATCCATTCAACAGGGGAACCTCGTTCATAGTAACGAACTTCAAAAGTTTTTTTTCTAGCAAAGGGATTTCCTGCAGCAAACAAAAAGAAAAACCCCCCAAGGGAATGGCAAAATGGGGCGGTTTTAATGGTACATATGGGAAGGGAGTTACAATGACATTAAAAATCGCGCAATCAAACCCGTTCAACACGGGAAACCCGTCCCCAAACCGATGCTCTTCACTCTATTAGAAACACTGCTGTGCCCAAACTACTAATGCAACCCCTCATGAAAGACCCTCAAAAATTCACGTCGTTCCCCTAAAGGGAGCCTCCCCTTCCCACTTGGGGTTTGTCATCCCCGGGACCCGTTCTCCCTGAAGAGTCACCGTAAAGGGGAACAAACGGATCCTTTAGTGGAAGAGGTAACTCCTCAAGCTAATCCCCATTTACGCCCACATTTTTGCCCAAAATGGTGAAAAGACTACTATCAAAAAGAAAATTTAGGGCCCCCGTTTTAAATCCCTATTAGTGTGGGGAAACTCAAGATACACCAATAGAAAGTGAAAGATTTCTTCGGTTTTTCCCCCCTGGAAAAACCCCTTGAATTACCCCTATGGGAAAAAGAAGGGTTCTGCCCAGCCCGTTAATCAAAACCCCCCCCGGAAAATATCGAACCTGGGAAGAGGCTCAAAAGGGGTTAAAGAAATTTGGGGCGTGTAAAGTCGCCCCCCCTAAAGTTTTGGGGGATTACTGTCTCTGAAAATTTTTTGAAAAGGGGGGTTTGGAGGGTACTGGTCCTGTGGGGACAGCAGCAGGATAATACTGCACCACCTCTAGGGGGGCCCCCCAAAACAAAAACAGTTTGGGGGTGTCAAGGGGACTAACACAGGTGTGTGGGTTCTCTCCCACTTTATTTTCCCTTATTTTAGCGATCAGTTACATGGTGAGTTTAAATAGTGGCCGTAGTTTTTAACTATTTTTCTGACCCTATGCAAGACATAAAAATCCCTGTAGAAGCCATTATTAATGTTTCTATCATTATATTTTGGTTTTTTTGCAGAATTTTAAAGAAGATTCTATGTTCAATAAAGCCTAGAGATAAGGCCGGGGGGGTTTCCCAAACACAACAAATGATTTTGAAAAACTATAAACCTAATAGGAATTTTAAATGTTAGTTTTTCTTAGAGGGTAGAGCCTTTAAAACATATTCCATTTTCCTGGATCAAGAAACTTTAGTCAAGTACATAAAATCCACCCCGGGATGTTGTACAAAACTAAACTCAAAGTCCCTTTAATTAAAGGGAAAATACCAAGTGTTTTAGCATAGAGTTACTAGTATGTCAAACCAGGGCAATTTATCATGAACACTGACGATTACAGGAACAAAATGCTTCAATCGAATTAAATGACCAGTTACCTACCAAAACTCTCTCAACTAACAAGTGGACAACCTACTAAAACTTTTCTTCAAAGGGGGACTCGCCGGTTCTGAGGGGCTCTGAACATAGGGAAGAAACTTCTGCACACCATGCCAGCACCCCGACCTGCCAGAATGTACGGCATGCAAAACTCACAAGCACCTGGTATCCCTTGAGGACCATATCTCGGGCGAATAGGCAGTGCTCCACACCAGCTCTCAGGAAATTTCTCGCAATACACCATCTCTAAACTCTTGGGCACATATCAGTCCAGCACATTCAAACACTCCTGAACCTGGACTATAAATACTCTCGTCCCTTCCACACCGGTAGATCTGTTTGTGACTTTGAAAAAGCCCACTGTGTGGGCGAAACGTAGTCAATAAGGATCACATTTTACTGCATATGTGTTTATATTTCCAAGGAAGATTAAGGAGCGTGGTGAGGTATGGTTACAGAATTATTTGGGGACAGCAGCTCAAATGGTGTAATGCGTGTGAGGAGGGGAAGTCTTTTGAAGAAAGTATCAGGGTAAGAGTTAGATAAGGGTAATACATAATGAAAGATTGGATGGAAATTAAGGGTTAAAGGGGCAGGTAAGGTTGCTGTAGTGTATGGGGTAGGATAAACCGTCAGGTAGTGTGTTTTAAGACGTTTTTGCATATTAGCCAACTGGAGTCCACTATCATAATTTTAGAGGTTAGTGGCGTTTTGGAAGGTTATACCTAAGGGGCAAATGTTGGTGACAAACTGATGGGATTATAGTAATTATGCGGATTATTGGTTTAATAGGAAATGGGGAATAAAGGAGTAACATGGGGATAGTTAATAAGAAGGTTGGGGTGAAGGCTGGGGGAAGGTAGGGGAGGACAGAGGGGGGATTGGAATGGAATAATAAGTATGGGAAGAAGTGAAAGTAGGCTGTATGTCAAATTTAAGTATGGGAGAAAGCACGGAATAGATTGGCCTTTCCAATGTATTTTTATAGAGTGCATTGGGAAACCATAAAATGTGTGGACAGGTGGTTATTGTGCACAAGGTGTCAGTTGGGGATTCCAGGTCATAGTATGAGGGATGACATGTCGTATTAGGGAATTTTTGCCTGGGCTGTAAGGGCGTGGAATTTTGGCATTGATTGGAGAATGCGTATGACGGGTGTAATAGGGGAGTTCATGGTGACACTATAAGGCTTATGGGCTTTGGGGAAGGGAATAGTAAAATGGGTTGAAGACCTTGTATGCAAAGCACGATTCAGGTTGCAAATTAATGTAGGTTGCAGGTAGCATGTTGAAAATGGGAGAAAGGTTCGAGACAGGGGGATTCCTATTCTCAAATTCTGTGGCATTGTATTGCAACATCCATTTTATGCGCATGGGATGAGGATACTGCTGCTACAACATTACAGGAGGATGCAGGGGAACGAGGGGAAAGGGGGTTCACAGAGGTTGTTGGATATGTAGATGGTCACAAAAACATTACTGATTAATGATGTTCGAAGGTTGCGAAAGGTGGAGAGGAGTAATGAGGTTTTATGGAGCTGGAGTCAGGCATGGTGTCAAACAGAGCTATATCGAAATTATTAGAGATAGGAGGTGATTGGGTGGGGGGTGAATGGGCGTTGGAGTTTGGATTGGGATTGTGAGTGAACAGTGAAAATTTGTGGATTATCTATGTGGCTGATGAGCAAGTGGCTAGATTGGAGGAATTCAGAATTGTTGGGAGAGAAGTTGTTACAACGGATTAGGTTTCTAAGAGTGAGGGATGTTACTTAATGCAAAGGGCAATAATACATAAATTCATTGGTTTATAGTTAAAGTGTGGACGTGGCAGTGGTGCTTACTTTAGGGGAACAGGAGATTTGAGGAGATACAGGAGGGTTGCTTCGTTGTATTTGGGGTTTTGGCGAGCATGGTAAGAAAAGAGGTGGTTATGACGAATGTGCGCAGAGGGGGAGTAGGGCTTTTTGTTGCTCGGGCGAGGTAAGGCCATGTATGTTAAACAGAAGTATGTAAGGGATGGGGGGGGTTTAAAAGCGGAGTGAGGGCTTGGTTCGGGGGGTGATGGGGGGGATATACGGGGACGATGTGGGGAGGGGATGGACTTAATGGGAATGTGAAAATATGCTAAGGGTTATGTTAGTAATAGGTGAGGTAAAAAAACATCAAGGTGGGATGGTTAGGTAGAATGCGTAGGAAACCAGAAAGTCATGCAAGGGTGGCGGTGTCACCTTTGTATGATTGGGGTACGATTTGCATGTTTTCCAGAAGACTTAGATTAATGGCGAGGCGTAAGGGAGTTAGTTTATAGGTTTGTAATGGGAATTTAGCGTCAAAGTAGGTTTGTGGTGTGATGGTTTGGTATGTGAAGCGAAATGCGTATCATTGTGAGGAATCGGACAACAGCTTTTCATGCCGTATATTTTTGATAGGGAGTAGGGGCAGGTACGGGTGTGGCTGGCTAGAGTCTTCAAGTTAATGGGTGGGGGCAATGTAGAGCTCCTGCGTGCCCTAACTTAAGAGGTTATAGGGGGGGTGTTGAGGTTGTTAAGAGAGCCATTCTGACATTGTGACGATTCTTGTTTTATTCCGGGGCTTGAAGGAATGAGGTTCGGGGATTAGGGTAGGAATTTGACAGCAGGAATTTATCGCAGTCTGTAGAAATAAAACTAATTTATGGTAAAAGGGGGCAACTTGCAGTTCCCGGAGGGGCATTTATAAAATATATCCGGTGAAGGGGACTCAGTAACTTGGCTACTTATGTAATATGGAACATTTTTCTTTCATACGAGCGAATTGACCATATGAAGGATATGTAAATATGGTTAGGATTGTCCATGGGTGTGTTGTATGGGAGGGGATGACATGTTAAATGTGGTGTAATTTGGTGCAGTTTTTCTTGTGTAGTGAATGTTTTAGTTTAGCCCACTGTGTTGAAAAACAACAGGTCATGAAAGATCGTAGTTTTAATAAGGTAAATGACCTTTGTCAATGAGGACAACTACAAGAAGGAAACAATCAAAGCTTTGTTAACATTTTGTATTAAAGGATACAGAGTAATCATGTTTTTCTCAAAATTATTCAGTTGACTTGCTTTTTTCCTAATAATGGATTTAAAATTTTAAGGTTGTAAAAGTCTTATCTATTGTTGTGTTAATGTGTGTGTATGAGTCGGTCCTGTGCGGTAATGTGTGATCGAGTATATTTTACACTAATGTATATATAGTAAGTGTATAGGTATGTATGTTACCAATTTTTAAAAGGCTTGCTTCTGTGTAAGGCGACCTTTTTAGCATGTGCATATAATGTGATAGTGAGATATAAGGTTCTCACTAGTTTTAGCTAGTAATATGTAACATAAACGTGAATTTAGAAACCATACATGGGGAGGGGTTATCATTTCATACATATTGTTAAAAATGTCAGATGATATTTATATGGTAAGTTGGTCAACTTATCAGAGGACATTTTCCATGGTTATAAGTAGGAATATATATACGGGATGAAGCATCTATTTAAGGAATAATTTTGTATTGTTTGTTAATAAGAGACAACCCCCCTGCAATGACCACATGAGTTGAGAGGATTGGTCATTGATAACAATGGCTACTGTCTCTCTATTGGATGAGTTTAAATTTTATTTTAATTGAGGTAGAATAACTTTTCGTCGATACTGGGAATATGTCATATTCTTAGGTCATACTGACATGTTGTAGATTGGAAGGTACTTCATTTAGGGTTTTTCGACAATGTTTTGAAGGTTTTAGAACCGTCCATGGTAGGTCTCTCTTGCCGTATACCCTTGGTTATGGTGTTGGAGTTCGCTTTTGTTGGTGATTTACAGTTTATATTTTTCAAATTTTGTATTGTATTTTCGTTTTATTATAAAAAAAACATGTCCAATGACCTGTTGGAAATACACCAATGGATATACCACTAAAATATAACCAGGTATAAATTAGCTTGTTTCAATGTAAACTATTATGAGAGGTACTTTTAAAACAGCCCCACCATAGGCTTCTAACATTAATCTATCTTGCAATAGGTTTCATAAGTTATGGCAGTACCATCTTCTCTTAAATAAGTGAGATAATGCCTGTGTCTCTGAAGATTATTATACTTCAGTTAGATAGTGATATTCTCACAAGTTCCTACTTTTCCTCTCGAAAAGTAAGGACTCATCGCTGAACGAATCTGTTTCGTCGGATTACACTTTATGACGCTAGTATCTATCCTGGAGTAATATTATCTAAAACAGTCTGTTCAGAGGTTTTACTAGGATTTTGGTTGCTTTGTTGCTCGGGGATATTCGATACGACTTGTGGTGGGGGCCGCCAGCCGTTACGACTGCTTCTCGTATCTCTTTCTGAACTTATAGCAATACCTCATCTAGCATGTCCTTTTATGTTACAATAGGTACATTTAACTTTCTTCTGCTCGATATATCAGACTTCTGTCTAGACCCACAGAGGACTGATTCAGGTTGTGAGTTGTCCTGGTAAAGGTACGAGAAGTTATCAGTTGCAGGTATGTCAGACCGCAATGAGCAGCTGATTTAGGTTGCAACTTCTAGGACATCTTTTTTTACCTTGTTTCTATGTGTTTAATATGTACTAAGTTTGTGAGAATCTCGTAATTGTCTGCTAATGCTGCTGTTTCCAGAATTTTCCGGGGTAGTATGTTCGATCAGATATTCTTGTTTGTCGCAGACATACAGTTGTTAAACTATTCATGTAGTAACAACTGAACAGGCCTGTCATAGTTGTTCTACTTGGCCAGACCTTCACAATCTCTCAAATGAAACTTTTTCTCTCATGAGCAAGCTCTACACAAGGTTTGACGTTGTCGTCGTGGTAACGTCGATATGCAACATTGATAACTTTACAGGCAACAAGTTTTATGTCTCTTGAATAGTTTGACAGTATCATAACTATGTACTTGGCAATTGTAAAGCAGCCGTACAAGTTTGAGCTCCTTTTCTGTCAAAGCTGTGTGCAACCAAAAAATAGGTAGATAGAAAAAACCAGTGCTTACGTGGCCAGGTCATGCACGTGCTGGTCTCATACACATCAAAATAGGTGTCTAAGTCAACTTTCAAAAAACTTAGGAAACCATGGATGCAGATTTCTGCACATTTAATAGTGTCTGTGTTCTATCAGTCTGTTGTCTTCTGAGTCGTCAAACTTCTTTCTCAATCCTCGACCCTAACCTTCTTCATTAAAATTTCCTCAGTGCATCCTATTTGATGCAGTCTGCAACATAATGAGGCGTTTAAAGCCTCAAAATGTTATGAAGAGATAGGTCCAGTGGGTAATGGTACAGGAGTAGGGAAAATAACAAATGAGTCGCGGGTGTTCCTTTGGTCGGAACACCTGGTCAAGGCCGTCTCTAGAGTGTCTAGTTCTGGTCTAGGATACAGTAGACTACTGGTGTTAGCATACACGGTACTAAGTATGAGGCTTTATCCATACTACAAGCTATTACTCTGTATTTTGTGTCAGTGAGGCGGGATGGCTGTGGCAGAGGTTTCACTAGGTCAGACACACTTCTGCCGTAGTTGCTCTTTCTTCTAAGTAATTCAAATGTTCATACTTCCTAATTGGACACTTGGCTTTCTGAATTGAATCATAATCAGACTACTCTGTATGAGCAGGGGAAAAACAATATATCTTTAATTAAAGCTTGACAGTTTTGCGGCTGTAATTCCTGTTATACGTCACTCTGAGATATTGGCTACTGTGTCAAACACGTCTGAAGTTTTTATGTAATTAAACTCAGACAAAGTCAGCAGAGTTTCAATTATCTGTTTTCATTTATGGACATACATCACGAAACACAAGTGTTCTACGAGAGAGTGATTATGTAGAAAAATTATCCTCATAGATTTTTAGTGTTAGTTGTCTTAGAGCTAGAGCTCATAAAACAGGATTTCCATCTATTGGATCAAGGACTCAGTCATGTACTTACTATCACCCGGTATGTTGTATAAGGACTAAACTCCCCAAAGTCTTCAGATTAGGAAAGTATCTAAGTGTTTGATGCATAGAGTCTACTAGATATGTCAAACCAGAACAATTTTCTCCAACCTTGGATCCAGAGCCTCCCGGACAGGCCTCCATGTTACATAAATAGCGCGATTCTATAAAGCTTAGAGATCTCCAGTTTAGGAATAACTAGAAAGGACTGCCCTTCTAGCATCCTGCACTGTTCCTGGGATACTAAACTGTTTCATTTTGGCATACATCACAGATAAACAAGTGTTCTACGAAGAGTGATTATGAGATAACTATAATCCTAATAGGAATTTTAGTGGTATTTGTCTCTAGGCTAGAGCTCATTAACAGTATTTCTTTCTTGGATCAAGAGTCACTGTCAAGTTCATACATTTTCCACCCGGTATGGTGTATTATGTCTAATTCAAAGTCTTCTGATTAGGAAAGTACTCAAGTGTTTTATCGAGCATAGAGTTACTAGTATGTATAACAGGACATTTTTCTCCAAAACCTTGGATCAGAGCACTCCCGGAAAGGGCCTCCTTTGTTACAAAAAGCGCGATTTCTAATAGCTTGTGATCTCAGTGTGAATTCTAGATAAGGACTGCCCTTCTTGAATCCAGCTGTACTGGGCTACTAACTAGATAAATTTTAAAATTTAAATAATTTAGTATTTATCATCTAGAGGTATATCATATTATATTAAATCAACACAGTAATCAAAATAATATGAATACACTGCTCTCAGGTTCAGTATTTTTGGCTGAATGCACATTTCAATTTATCAGGTTCTTATGTTCCATCTGGTACATTAACATTTAATAAGATATTATCATTAATGTACGTGAGTATGTTTGTGTGTATGTGTGTAAGTGCTCTAGTTTAGTTCACCAGTGTCTCACACGACTAGTCGACTTACAACAAGTGATGACATAGTCCACTAATATCGAAACTTCTTGACCAACTGGCACATCAGAAACAGTCTACTGATCAATCTAAATAGAATGGGGCTATGCCCCAATAGCAATATAAAGAATCACTTCTGCGACACTAAATCATGTTACTAGGAGTTATTATAAAGTCATTGTAGGGGACCATTGCAGATCCTCCACAAAAGTCACAAAACTCCCATACTACTCGAATCTTAACGTTCTGCATTTGAAAATCCCCGGACTGTGATATTCACAGATACCAGGTAAAAGTTAGGTCATAAGCTACAGCTCAGGACCTGAGTTGCTCAGAGTGCTAGGCGTCACCCAACCTCAGTTTCAACGTCGAAATCACTAAGTCTATACATTGTTCGTGAAACAGAGATTCTACAGAACTACAAGAATAATGAGACAGACATTCTGTCCCAACCACCAAGAGGAGTTAGACCAGACTGAATACTTCAGGCGAGGTCGTGGACACCCCCCCTCGATCACCTGATAGCTCCGTGGACTGCTGTCGCCCAGCAAGAAGCCGGCAGGTAACAAGGCACTAGCGATAATCTACAGTAGTTAGACACTCAAGACTTGATCTATGTAGGCATATTTAATGTGTTACTTCTACCCTAACAAAAGGATATAAGTATAATTATATTATAAGTCTTTTATTTACGATTTTGCTATTTTCACAATATATAAGCAATATAAAATTTTATGGAAAAGGTAATATTACATGTATTATATATAAATTATATAATATTGCTACCTTTCGGGGTTGCCAACAACATATATTTATATTATATATATATATATATAGATAATTTATTTATATATATATATATATATATATTATTTATATTATATATATATATATATTATATATTTATTATTATCACAACTGGCCCAGATTCCCACCATGGCAGGGTGGCCGAAAAATAGAAAAACTTTCACCATCATTCACTCCATCACTGTCTTGCCAGATAGGGTGCTTTACACTACAGTTTTTAACTGACATACATTAAACACCCATCCTTCAGAGTGCAGGCACTGTACTTCACCATCTCCAGACCTAAGGCCGGCCTGCCGGTTTCCTGAATCCCTTCCATAAATGTTACTTTGCTCACACAAACAGCACGTAAAGTATTAAAAACATTTGTCTCCATCCACTCCTATCAAACTCGATCACGCATGCCTGTGGGAAGTTCAGCTAGCCCCTCGCACACAAAACTCTTTACCCCCCTCCCTCAACCCTTCCTAGGCCGACCCTACCCGCTTCCTTTCCACTACGGACGGACTAACACTCTTGAAGTTATTCTGTTTCGCTCAATATATATATATATATATATATATTTCGCCATAATATATATTCTAATATATATATATATATATATATATATATATATATTTAAATATATATCGTCAAAAAGGTAACATTCGTCTATTAGCAAGTAGTGATTTAAATTTAATTTCTTTGTAAATTTTTCAATATATTCATTTAAATATATTTTCAATTTATGTTAAAGTAAAATTAATAATTTTGTACAAGTACAAACGAAAAAATAAAAAATAAAAGGCACAATACCATGACTGGAACGACTACACAACATACACCACACAAGAAGTGAGGAGTTTACACGTCGTTTCAGTCCCGACCTTGGACTTTTAAAAAGTCACAATAACAGAAAGAAGAGCAGGATGGGTATTATTGGAGGAGGTGGTAGTAGTAGTAGTAGTAGTAGTATGGAGGGAAGGAAGTAATTGGGGGAGTTGTAGAGTAGAAGGGGCAGTCAAAATACTAATGAGGAGCACTGCAATGGTGTAGGTGCCCACAAGGGAAGCTGAGTCCCATAGGAGGTAAGAACAAGAACACCGGGGGTGGGCGAGAAAATAATATGTTAAATATCAGAAGGCAAACATAAGAAACAGAAGGCAGGTCCAATAGAGAAAAAGGGAACAGGAATGGGGAAGAGGAAAAAGTACAAAAATAGTAGGAATCAGCTTAAGTTACGAGTGTTCTGAAGTTTGGGAGCATAGCATACCAGTGTAGATGGGATAGGAAGGCATATACAGAGACGTAGCCAGGAACTAGATTCAGAAAGTAAAGTTGTGTATTAGGGAGGATTGAATCAGTTGGATGTTGGGAAGACAGTTTTAGGCAGAAGACAAGTCAATAGGATGGTCTGTGATCTCTGATGTGCAGAAAAGAGCAGTGTTAGTGCCGGCAAAACCTAACACTTTTTTGTGCTCCCTAAGTCTGTCTGCAAGAGATGACCAGTTTCTCCAAAGTATTGAAGAGGGACAGGAGGAGCAGAAATGTGTTAGACACAAGGAAACAGCTGTAGAGGGAAGAGAGGTAGAACGAGATTAGTGCGAAACGTGTGCTGTCTGGCGGAAAGTAAGTTGGATGTCTAAGGATACAGAGAGAGTTGTTGAGATTAGAATGACCGGATATGTAAGGAAGGCAGAGGGGACAAAAGGTTCCCTGGGAGTTGAGAGTTTGGGAAGTGGGAAGAAATTACGTTTAGCAGTGATGAAGGCAGAGTCAATTGAAACGGGAAGGGTAACGAAGACGGGCGGCAGGGAAAACGAATTATTATGAGTTAGAAATTTCTGCTTGAAGGTACTGGAGGATCACAGATGTGGAGAGCACGGATGAGAGTGGGACATAAGAACACTTTTCTTGACAGAAGAAGCATGATAGGAAAAGTTAGTGAATATAGATGCACTTGTGCAATAGGTTTGCGGTAAACGGAAAGCAAAACTGTATCTGAGCGGTGGACATGGACATCAAGAAAAGGATGCAAGGATTAGATTCCCATTCAAGCTTTAAACTTAATGGAAGGGGCAAGATTTTAACACAGCCACAGAGCGATGATATCATCCACATACTGGGAGCCAGAGTGAAGGGTTGCACATCGATGGTAGGAAGAGAACAGTCTCGAAGTTCTTCCAAGTAAAGATAGCAAGGACAGGAGAGGAGGCGAGCCCATAGGACACCGAAGGTTTGCAAGAACTAATATTTCCCTGGAAGGAAAAAGGAATTAGAGGACAACACTGAGGCGGATAAGACAAGAAAAGACATTGTGGTATAGCGGAGATGTAGAAACCCTTCATGGGCCTTCTATCTAAATCAAAATCAAGGACAAAAATCAGAGGGAATTGGTGAAGAGGGATTCAATCGTCAAGACTAAGTATCTTACAGGTCGGGGAGAGAGTGAACCCGTTCAAAGAGGGGGGTGTCTCTTTGAGTGAGGAGGAGGGCAGGAGAAAAGTACCTAGAAAGGGAGTGAGGGTTTTGGGCAACAAGAAGCAAGAGAATAAGAGACAGACCTCTTGGGATATGATAGGACGTACAGGACTTTCAGGGATTATGGATAAAATGCCTCAAATTCAGAACACCCTCATGACAAACCTAATCTCCTTTTTCTTCTTCTCCTCTCTTCCCCTTTATCTTTCCTTGTTCCCTTGTTTTGTCTGTCTTATGCACTGTGTATTTGTTCCTTCTTTCTTTATTTATATATTTTGTTTTCACCCCATCGGTGTTCTTGCTCATACCATCTGTGGCACCAGTCTTCACTTGTGGGCACCAGCTACCTTTTGTGGGCACAGCTCCCTTGCTGTGCTCCTCTTCTTAGTATTTGACTGGCCCCTCCAAATCTTACTATCTCCTCATTATTACTACCACCACCCATACTACTACTGCTACACCTCCTGCACATTATGATAACAAATCCATGCTCTCCTTGTCGTTTGGGGTGACTTTGTAAAAGGTCAAGTCGGATCGAAACGTCGTGTAAGTTCTCTCTTTATCTAATTTTGTAATAAGAATAATAGGAGGCAGTTTGGGTAAGATATAAACTGCTATTGGAGGATAGATGGGCTCTATTGAGAGCATAGGCAATGGGGTCGATGAGGTTGTGTTAGAGTGTTCGCAGAAGTGTGTGGTTACAGGAAAAAGTGGGTGCGGAGGGCAAAGAGGAGCGATTAGGTGAATGATGATGAAAGAGAGTAGTAAGGGAGAAAAAGTTAGATATGGGAGTTTTTACCAATGAGAAGTGAATGCAAGGGAGGCAAGAGTATATGGAGAAAAAGAGAGAAGTTAAGAGAGTGGTGAAGCATGTAAAGAGAGGCAATAAGTGAGACGTGGGTGAGATGTTATCTCAACAAATTTTGTTGAAATAAGAAAAAAGTTTTGGAGGTGAGATTAACAGTTAAGAAAGCAAGAGAACAAGCGATTTTGTCAAGTTAAAAATAGGAGAGGAAGAGTTTCTAAATGGAGAGTTAGAGGTATTTGGGTAGATTGGAAGGAATATTTTGTGGAATTTGTTAAATGTTGATGAAGATAGGACGGCTGTGATTTCGTGTATAGGGGAATGAGGAATAACATTTGTAGGAAGGAGACTAGGAGTGAGGAAGAGCCTGTTGTGTGTGTGGGGGAAGTTCGTGAGGCAGTAGGTAAAATAAAGGGGGTCTAAGGCAGCCGGGATTGATGGGATAAGATAGAAATAGTTAAATGCAGGTGGGGATTTGTTCTGAGTGGTTGGTGCAATATATTTAAATAAATGTATGGAAGAGGGGTTAATCGGTACCTAGGGATTGGCATTGAGTGAGCATGCAATAGTTCTTTGTATAAGGCAAAGGGGGGATAAAAGAGAGTTGCAAAATTAGGGGGATAAGTCTGTTGAGTGTACCTGGTAAATAAAGGTGTATGGTAAGATTAAAATGAAAGAATTAAGAGTAAGAGGGGGAAAATAGGATAGCAGATGAACAAGGAGCTTTAGGAATGGAAGGGGGTGTGTGGACCAGGTGTTTAGTGAAACATATAATGTGAAACAGATTTAGATAGGCTAAAGAGGTCTTTGTGGCATTTATGGATTTGGAAAAGGCGTATGACAGCAAACCCCCCCCCCAACCCCCCCCCCCCCCCCCCCCCCCCAAAGGTGGATAGGGGGGCAATGTGGCAGATGTTGCAAGTGTTTGGTGTATGTGGAGGTAGGTTACTGAAAGCGTGAAGTGTTTTTACGAGGATAGTGGGCTCAAGGTTAGAGTATGTGGAAAGAGGGAAATTTTTTCCCAGTAAAAAGTAGGCCTTAGACATGGCTGTGTGACTGTCAACGTTGGTTGTTAATTTATTTATAGATGGGGTTGTAAGTAGAGAAGTAAATGCGAGGGTCTTGGCAAGAGGCGTGGAGTTAAAAGTTAAAGAATCACACACAAAGTGGGAGTTGTCAAGTGCTCTTTGCTGATGACCACTGTGCTCTTGGGGAGATTCTGAAAGAGAAGTTGCAGAGATTGGTGAAAAATGAATTTGGTAGGGTGTGCCAAAGAAGAAATTAAAGGTGAATACAGGAAAGAGTATGGTTATGTGGATAACAAAAAGATTAAGGTGATGAAGTGATGAATATCAGATTGGAGGGAGTGAGTTATGGAGGTGGTGATGAACGCATTTCAGATATTTGGGTGGACGTGGTCAGCGGATGGTCTATGAAGATGAGGTGAATCATAGAATGATGAGGGAAAAAGAATGTGAGTGGTGCAATTAGGAGTCTGTTGAGACAAAGAAACTTTGTCCTTGGACGGCAAGAGGGGAATGTATGAGAGTATAGTTTTACAACGCTTTTATATGGATGTTGAAGCATGGGTGATGAATGTTGCTGCGAGGAGAAGGCTTGGAGGCAGTGGTGATGTCATGTCTTGAGGGCAATGTGTGTGTGATTATTATGAGAGAATTCGTAGTTTGGAAGTTAGGAGGAGGCGGGGATTACCCAAAACTGTTGTCCAGAGGGCCTGAGGAAGGGTTGTTGAGGTGGTTCGGACATGTAGAGAGAATGGAGCCGGAACTGAATGACTTCCAAGAGTTGTATCAGTCTTTGTGGAGGAAGGCGGGGTAGGGGTCGGCCTAGGAAGGGCTTGGAGGGAGGGGGTAATGGAGGTTTTGTGTGCGAGCGGGCTTGGACTTCAAGCAGGCATGGTGAGCGTGTTTGATAGGAGTGAATGGAGACAAATGGTTTTTTAATACTTGACGTGCTGTTGGAGTGTGAGCAATGTTACATTTTATGAAGGGATTATGAGGAAAACCGGCAGGCAGGACTTGAGTCTGGAGATGGGAAGTACAGTGCCTGCACTCTGAAGGAGGGGTGTGTAATGTTGCAGTTAAAACTGTAGTGTAAAGCCCTTCTGGCAAGGACAGTGTGGGAGTGAATGATGGTTGGAAGTTATTCTTTTACGGGCCACCCGGCTTGGGGAATCGGCGGTAGTGATAATAAAAAAAAAAAAAATGATAATAAAATATAATAATAATAGTTAATAATAATAATAATAATAATATAATAATAATATTAATAATAATAATAATTATAATCTTATTAATAATAATAATAATAATATTATTAATACAATTATAATTATAATAATATAATAACAGTTAATAATATCTTCACATGTATACACAGCGTAACAGACACAGCTGACATACTATGTAGAAAGTCGCTTTTAATGTATAGCATTTCCTTGCATATTTAAACTTAGATTTAAAATACAATAAAATATGAGTAATATTATAACATTAGAAGTTAAATCAGATAAGTACGTCAACTGTGCGAATACCAGCTAGAGAGAGAGTTGTGTTGACGGATGTGAGGAAGATAAGAGATTGTTATGAAGGACTTTTGATAATGCTATTAATTAACTCAGAGTTATTACGCAGTGTATTCTATGTAGTAGGACAGGGTAGGCACACAGTATAGTGCTATATACAGGAAGTTACAATAGCCACACCGTGTAGTGTATATACAGTAAGTCAGGATAAACACACTGTAGTGTATATTCAGTAAATCAGGGTAGCCACACAGTGTAGTCTATATAGTAAGTCAGGACAGCCACACAGTGTAGTCTATACAGTAAGTCAGGGAAGCCACACAGTGTAGTTTATATAGAAAGTCAGGGAAACCACAGTGTAGTGTATATAGAAAGTCAGGGAAGCCACACAGTGTAGTCTATATAGTAAGTCAGGGAAGTGTAGACAGCCTGTACTGGTTCTTGACAGACAGCCCCTGCTGGTCTGCCAGTTAGTTCATTATTTTGCGCACTCAGGTGCTGCCCTCTGTAGGCCTTGCCACTTCAGTATGCCCAGACTTGCCTCTCTCTCACTCACACAGGAGCCTAGCAGGAAGACACAAGGCCTCCCAGCTCTCTCTCGTGGGATGGCCCTGCCCGGGCCATGGGCACAAACACACAAGCCTGTGTACCCATAGGACTTAACAATAAACCGAAGGATGCCTCCGAAGAAGTTTTATCATTTAACTACGCTTGCTACAGCCTACCAAAACAAGCCTTATCATTGGTACAGCGGTGCTCTCAGCAGTTGCGTTTGCCTGGAGAGAGGGAGGAAGAGTATGAAGTCATCTTCACTTCATCACCCTACACAAGAAGCATCCGGGGGGGGGTCTTATTCTCAACGAGTTACCTGATGTCGTTGGGTTCTGCCCCACGTTTGAGCTTCCAGACACAGGTACAAGGCAGGGATCCAGCCGAAATTTGCCTGAAATTATCCAGAGAATTGATTGTGACCCCCACGCTAACAGCGTCCCACGCTACAGTTGTCCACGCTGTTTCTCAAGTCAAGTGTTCAAACGTCACTTGTTTACTGCTGGGTTGTTGTTCAGCATCAGAACAGATGTGTCAGCAAGCAGAGGTGTGTCTTGAGGTGATTTCTGCTCCTGTGTGATTTTCCCTGTGTTTTTGGGTGGGAGGAGGAGAGACATGCTGATGTTTCTTTCGCCATACAATCACCCCGCTCAACGCTCACCTGTCTACCATACACCCACTACCAACTGCCCACTCCTTGCTGTGTTTTCTGGCTGTTTTCCATGTGAATTCATTGCCAGAGCTGTGTATCCGAGTGCCCGAGGCCACTCGAAAGCTAAGTGGACCTGCATTGCCCGTAGAATCACGACACCACGTTGGATAACGACGCCACATGGGTGTGGGCGATTGTCACGTGGATCTACAGCCACTGTGAGTTACCAGATGTCCCAGGCCACATGTGTGGTCTGCTACTCGCTTCACATTGTACGTCACCACGATGCTGCCCGACTTCATGGAAGTCCGAGGTCTGCCTGGACGTCACCTCGAGATGTCTGCTGCGTCACCTCGAGATGTTGCTGACGTCACCTCGGTTGTCTGCTGACGTCACCTCGAGATGTCTGCTGGACGTCACCTCGACGATGTCTGCTGTCGTCACAGTGCCTGCTGACGTCACCTCGCGACTCACTTGAGTCACTTCGAGTGAGTTTCTTGTTAATTATTTTAGTATTGTCGAGAAGATTGAGAGATATATATGTCGTGTGTTATTTAATTCCTCTCAGTCAGTGTTCTCACATTTTAAATATGTCTTAGTGTCAGTATTGTGCACAGAAAAGCATCATTTGCTAGTTTAAGCCATGTTGTACCGCGTGTGTTTTTAAATTTCGTGTGTCCATTGAGGTCTGAGCACAGAACCTGAGTAGCAACCACTGTGCTAAGTCACCCGAGTGACCAGTGTGTTTGACAGCTATCAGACTGCCCGGGTGACCGAGCCCTCTTGTACAGAAAGCTTTTATGCTCCGTCGCTCGTGATGTTCTGCCACAATCGTACCTGCTCGATTTCCTTCGAGATTTGTTTCCTTCCCTTACAGACTTCACAGTGCAGTTATTTAGAGAAACAAGTCTGGGGTTGCTTAGACTAAACCTCTGCTATAACTCCAACTGTCGAGTGAATGAACACACTGTTCAGCCTCCAAGCCTTTGTCGGTGTCACAAGCTTAAGTGTCAGACTGCACATAGAAGATGTCACTTTGGATGCTAGATCTCTCACTGCCAGTCTGGGTGTATGATGTTACGACTCCAGATGTTTGGCCCCAGTCGTCTCTGCCAGACTCACTCCACAATCTCGCTCCACGTCGCCCGGCAGCTGTACAGCCCAGCGACAGTAACAGTCGAGAAGTGTCCTCCTGAGTCGCTTGCCAGAAGTCCTGCCCAGTTTGCCGGAGTTTTGTCGACGCCTCACTCGATGGGCACCAGCATGTCGTGCACCAGGTTTGAGTGAACCTGCAGCGACTCCTACGATGTCAGCTTCACACGTTCCTGAGGAGACCGTACCCTTTCAAGTCACAGCTCTAGCGGCAGCGTGTCTCCTGTGTTTGCTGTATCTGTCCCTGTCGAGGAAGGCGTGCAGTTGGATGCCATTCGACGTCACTGCCCCTTTGACCACGATGTTTAGCACCTCCCAACACATTTTTTTTTCTTACCTCCATGTAGGAAGTTTTTTATCCATGTCATATGTTTATATATGCTTTTATTTTGTGCTATGTGCCCGGTTCTACGAGCGAGACACCACCGTATTTTCGCTTGGGACGATGCACGGTAGTGTTATCATGAACACTGACGATTACAGGAACAAAATGCTTCAATCGAATTAAATGACCAGTTACCTACCAAAACTCTCTCAACTAACAAGTGGACAACCTACTAAAACTTTTCTTCAAAGGGGGACTCGCCGGTTCTGAGGGGCTCTGAACATAGGGAAGAAACTTCTGCACACCATGCCAGCACCCCGACCTGCCAGAATGTACGGCATGCAAAACTCACAAGCACCTGGTATCCCTTGAGGACCATATCTCGGGCGAATAGGCAGTGCTCCACACCAGCTCTCAGGAAATTTCTCGCAATACACCATCTCTAAACTCTTGGGCACATATCAGTCCAGCACATTCAAACACTCCTGAACCTGGACTATAAATACTCTCGTCCCTTCCACACCGGTAGATCTGTTTGTGACTTTGAAAAAGCCCACTGTGTGGGCGAAACGTAGTCAATAAGGATCACATTTTACTGCATATGTGTTTATATTTCCAAGGAAGATTAAGGAGCGTGGTGAGGTATGGTTACAGAATTATTTGGGGACAGCAGCTCAAATGGTGTAATGCGTGTGAGGAGGGGAAGTCTTTTGAAGAAAGTATCAGGGTAAGAGTTAGATAAGGGTAATACATAATGAAAGATTGGATGGAAATTAAGGGTTAAAGGGGCAGGTAAGGTTGCTGTAGTGTATGGGGTAGGATAAACCGTCAGGTAGTGTGTTTTAAGACGTTTTTGCATATTAGCCAACTGGAGTCCACTATCATAATTTTAGAGGTTAGTGGCGTTTTGGAAGGTTATACCTAAGGGGCAAATGTTGGTGACAAACTGATGGGATTATAGTAATTATGCGGATTATTGGTTTAATAGGAAATGGGGAATAAAGGAGTAACATGGGGATAGTTAATAAGAAGGTTGGGGTGAAGGCTGGGGGAAGGTAGGGGAGGACAGAGGGGGGATTGGAATGGAATAATAAGTATGGGAAGAAGTGAAAGTAGGCTGTATGTCAAATTTAAGTATGGGAGAAAGCACGGAATAGATTGGCCTTTCCAATGTATTTTTATAGAGTGCATTGGGAAACCATAAAATGTGTGGACAGGTGGTTATTGTGCACAAGGTGTCAGTTGGGGATTCCAGGTCATAGTATGAGGGATGACATGTCGTATTAGGGAATTTTTGCCTGGGCTGTAAGGGCGTGGAATTTTGGCATTGATTGGAGAATGCGTATGACGGGTGTAATAGGGGAGTTCATGGTGACACTATAAGGCTTATGGGCTTTGGGGAAGGGAATAGTAAAATGGGTTGAAGACCTTGTATGCAAAGCACGATTCAGGTTGCAAATTAATGTAGGTTGCAGGTAGCATGTTGAAAATGGGAGAAAGGTTCGAGACAGGGGGATTCCTATTCTCAAATTCTGTGGCATTGTATTGCAACATCCATTTTATGCGCATGGGATGAGGATACTGCTGCTACAACATTACAGGAGGATGCAGGGGAACGAGGGGAAAGGGGGTTCACAGAGGTTGTTGGATATGTAGATGGTCACAAAAACATTACTGATTAATGATGTTCGAAGGTTGCGAAAGGTGGAGAGGAGTAATGAGGTTTTATGGAGCTGGAGTCAGGCATGGTGTCAAACAGAGCTATATCGAAATTATTAGAGATAGGAGGTGATTGGGTGGGGGGTGAATGGGCGTTGGAGTTTGGATTGGGATTGTGAGTGAACAGTGAAAATTTGTGGATTATCTATGTGGCTGATGAGCAAGTGGCTAGATTGGAGGAATTCAGAATTGTTGGGAGAGAAGTTGTTACAACGGATTAGGTTTCTAAGAGTGAGGGATGTTACTTAATGCAAAGGGCAATAATACATAAATTCATTGGTTTATAGTTAAAGTGTGGACGTGGCAGTGGTGCTTACTTTAGGGGAACAGGAGATTTGAGGAGATACAGGAGGGTTGCTTCGTTGTATTTGGGGTTTTGGCGAGCATGGTAAGAAAAGAGGTGGTTATGACGAATGTGCGCAGAGGGGGAGTAGGGCTTTTTGTTGCTCGGGCGAGGTAAGGCCATGTATGTTAAACAGAAGTATGTAAGGGATGGGGGGGGTTTAAAAGCGGAGTGAGGGCTTGGTTCGGGGGGTGATGGGGGGGATATACGGGGACGATGTGGGGAGGGGATGGACTTAATGGGAATGTGAAAATATGCTAAGGGTTATGTTAGTAATAGGTGAGGTAAAAAAACATCAAGGTGGGATGGTTAGGTAGAATGCGTAGGAAACCAGAAAGTCATGCAAGGGTGGCGGTGTCACCTTTGTATGATTGGGGTACGATTTGCATGTTTTCCAGAAGACTTAGATTAATGGCGAGGCGTAAGGGAGTTAGTTTATAGGTTTGTAATGGGAATTTAGCGTCAAAGTAGGTTTGTGGTGTGATGGTTTGGTATGTGAAGCGAAATGCGTATCATTGTGAGGAATCGGACAACAGCTTTTCATGCCGTATATTTTTGATAGGGAGTAGGGGCAGGTACGGGTGTGGCTGGCTAGAGTCTTCAAGTTAATGGGTGGGGGCAATGTAGAGCTCCTGCGTGCCCTAACTTAAGAGGTTATAGGGGGGGTGTTGAGGTTGTTAAGAGAGCCATTCTGACATTGTGACGATTCTTGTTTTATTCCGGGGCTTGAAGGAATGAGGTTCGGGGATTAGGGTAGGAATTTGACAGCAGGAATTTATCGCAGTCTGTAGAAATAAAACTAATTTATGGTAAAAGGGGGCAACTTGCAGTTCCCGGAGGGGCATTTATAAAATATATCCGGTGAAGGGGACTCAGTAACTTGGCTACTTATGTAATATGGAACATTTTTCTTTCATACGAGCGAATTGACCATATGAAGGATATGTAAATATGGTTAGGATTGTCCATGGGTGTGTTGTATGGGAGGGGATGACATGTTAAATGTGGTGTAATTTGGTGCAGTTTTTCTTGTGTAGTGAATGTTTTAGTTTAGCCCACTGTGTTGAAAAACAACAGGTCATGAAAGATCGTAGTTTTAATAAGGTAAATGACCTTTGTCAATGAGGACAACTACAAGAAGGAAACAATCAAAGCTTTGTTAACATTTTGTATTAAAGGATACAGAGTAATCATGTTTTTCTCAAAATTATTCAGTTGACTTGCTTTTTTCCTAATAATGGATTTAAAATTTTAAGGTTGTAAAAGTCTTATCTATTGTTGTGTTAATGTGTGTGTATGAGTCGGTCCTGTGCGGTAATGTGTGATCGAGTATATTTTACACTAATGTATATATAGTAAGTGTATAGGTATGTATGTTACCAATTTTTAAAAGGCTTGCTTCTGTGTAAGGCGACCTTTTTAGCATGTGCATATAATGTGATAGTGAGATATAAGGTTCTCACTAGTTTTAGCTAGTAATATGTAACATAAACGTGAATTTAGAAACCATACATGGGGAGGGGTTATCATTTCATACATATTGTTAAAAATGTCAGATGATATTTATATGGTAAGTTGGTCAACTTATCAGAGGACATTTTCCATGGTTATAAGTAGGAATATATATACGGGATGAAGCATCTATTTAAGGAATAATTTTGTATTGTTTGTTAATAAGAGACAACCCCCCTGCAATGACCACATGAGTTGAGAGGATTGGTCATTGATAACAATGGCTACTGTCTCTCTATTGGATGAGTTTAAATTTTATTTTAATTGAGGTAGAATAACTTTTCGTCGATACTGGGAATATGTCATATTCTTAGGTCATACTGACATGTTGTAGATTGGAAGGTACTTCATTTAGGGTTTTTCGACAATGTTTTGAAGGTTTTAGAACCGTCCATGGTAGGTCTCTCTTGCCGTATACCCTTGGTTATGGTGTTGGAGTTCGCTTTTGTTGGTGATTTACAGTTTATATTTTTCAAATTTTGTATTGTATTTTCGTTTTATTATAAAAAAAACATGTCCAATGACCTGTTGGAAATACACCAATGGATATACCACTAAAATATAACCAGGTATAAATTAGCTTGTTTCAATGTAAACTATTATGAGAGGTACTTTTAAAACAGCCCCACCATAGGCTTCTAACATTAATCTATCTTGCAATAGGTTTCATAAGTTATGGCAGTACCATCTTCTCTTAAATAAGTGAGATAATGCCTGTGTCTCTGAAGATTATTATACTTCAGTTAGATAGTGATATTCTCACAAGTTCCTACTTTTCCTCTCGAAAAGTAAGGACTCATCGCTGAACGAATCTGTTTCGTCGGATTACACTTTATGACGCTAGTATCTATCCTGGAGTAATATTATCTAAAACAGTCTGTTCAGAGGTTTTACTAGGATTTTGGTTGCTTTGTTGCTCGGGGATATTCGATACGACTTGTGGTGGGGGCCGCCAGCCGTTACGACTGCTTCTCGTATCTCTTTCTGAACTTATAGCAATACCTCATCTAGCATGTCCTTTTATGTTACAATAGGTACATTTAACTTTCTTCTGCTCGATATATCAGACTTCTGTCTAGACCCACAGAGGACTGATTCAGGTTGTGAGTTGTCCTGGTAAAGGTACGAGAAGTTATCAGTTGCAGGTATGTCAGACCGCAATGAGCAGCTGATTTAGGTTGCAACTTCTAGGACATCTTTTTTTACCTTGTTTCTATGTGTTTAATATGTACTAAGTTTGTGAGAATCTCGTAATTGTCTGCTAATGCTGCTGTTTCCAGAATTTTCCGGGGTAGTATGTTCGATCAGATATTCTTGTTTGTCGCAGACATACAGTTGTTAAACTATTCATGTAGTAACAACTGAACAGGCCTGTCATAGTTGTTCTACTTGGCCAGACCTTCACAATCTCTCAAATGAAACTTTTTCTCTCATGAGCAAGCTCTACACAAGGTTTGACGTTGTCGTCGTGGTAACGTCGATATGCAACATTGATAACTTTACAGGCAACAAGTTTTATGTCTCTTGAATAGTTTGACAGTATCATAACTATGTACTTGGCAATTGTAAAGCAGCCGTACAAGTTTGAGCTCCTTTTCTGTCAAAGCTGTGTGCAACCAAAAAATAGGTAGATAGAAAAAACCAGTGCTTACGTGGCCAGGTCATGCACGTGCTGGTCTCATACACATCAAAATAGGTGTCTAAGTCAACTTTCAAAAAACTTAGGAAACCATGGATGCAGATTTCTGCACATTTAATAGTGTCTGTGTTCTATCAGTCTGTTGTCTTCTGAGTCGTCAAACTTCTTTCTCAATCCTCGACCCTAACCTTCTTCATTAAAATTTCCTCAGTGCATCCTATTTGATGCAGTCTGCAACATAATGAGGCGTTTAAAGCCTCAAAATGTTATGAAGAGATAGGTCCAGTGGGTAATGGTACAGGAGTAGGGAAAATAACAAATGAGTCGCGGGTGTTCCTTTGGTCGGAACACCTGGTCAAGGCCGTCTCTAGAGTGTCTAGTTCTGGTCTAGGATACAGTAGACTACTGGTGTTAGCATACACGGTACTAAGTATGAGGCTTTATCCATACTACAAGCTATTACTCTGTATTTTGTGTCAGTGAGGCGGGATGGCTGTGGCAGAGGTTTCACTAGGTCAGACACACTTCTGCCGTAGTTGCTCTTTCTTCTAAGTAATTCAAATGTTCATACTTCCTAATTGGACACTTGGCTTTCTGAATTGAATCATAATCAGACTACTCTGTATGAGCAGGGGAAAAACAATATATCTTTAATTAAAGCTTGACAGTTTTGCGGCTGTAATTCCTGTTATACGTCACTCTGAGATATTGGCTACTGTGTCAAACACGTCTGAAGTTTTTATGTAATTAAACTCAGACAAAGTCAGCAGAGTTTCAATTATCTGTTTTCATTTATGGACATACATCACGAAACACAAGTGTTCTACGAGAGAGTGATTATGTAGAAAAATTATCCTCATAGATTTTTAGTGTTAGTTGTCTTAGAGCTAGAGCTCATAAAACAGGATTTCCATCTATTGGATCAAGGACTCAGTCATGTACTTACTATCACCCGGTATGTTGTATAAGGACTAAACTCCCCAAAGTCTTCAGATTAGGAAAGTATCTAAGTGTTTGATGCATAGAGTCTACTAGATATGTCAAACCAGAACAATTTTCTCCAACCTTGGATCCAGAGCCTCCCGGACAGGCCTCCATGTTACATAAATAGCGCGATTCTATAAAGCTTAGAGATCTCCAGTTTAGGAATAACTAGAAAGGACTGCCCTTCTAGCATCCTGCACTGTTCCTGGGATACTAAACTGTTTCATTTTGGCATACATCACAGATAAACAAGTGTTCTACGAAGAGTGATTATGAGATAACTATAATCCTAATAGGAATTTTAGTGGTATTTGTCTCTAGGCTAGAGCTCATTAACAGTATTTCTTTCTTGGATCAAGAGTCACTGTCAAGTTCATACATTTTCCACCCGGTATGGTGTATTATGTCTAATTCAAAGTCTTCTGATTAGGAAAGTACTCAAGTGTTTTATCGAGCATAGAGTTACTAGTATGTATAACAGGACATTTTTCTCCAAAACCTTGGATCAGAGCACTCCCGGAAAGGGCCTCCTTTGTTACAAAAAGCGCGATTTCTAATAGCTTGTGATCTCAGTGTGAATTCTAGATAAGGACTGCCCTTCTTGAATCCAGCTGTACTGGGCTACTAACTAGATAAATTTTAAAATTTAAATAATTTAGTATTTATCATCTAGAGGTATATCATATTATATTAAATCAACACAGTAATCAAAATAATATGAATACACTGCTCTCAGGTTCAGTATTTTTGGCTGAATGCACATTTCAATTTATCAGGTTCTTATGTTCCATCTGGTACATTAACATTTAATAAGATATTATCATTAATGTACGTGAGTATGTTTGTGTGTATGTGTGTAAGTGCTCTAGTTTAGTTCACCAGTGTCTCACACGACTAGTCGACTTACAACAAGTGATGACATAGTCCACTAATATCGAAACTTCTTGACCAACTGGCACATCAGAAACAGTCTACTGATCAATCTAAATAGAATGGGGCTATGCCCCAATAGCAATATAAAGAATCACTTCTGCGACACTAAATCATGTTACTAGGAGTTATTATAAAGTCATTGTAGGGGACCATTGCAGATCCTCCACAAAAGTCACAAAACTCCCATACTACTCGAATCTTAACGTTCTGCATTTGAAAATCCCCGGACTGTGATATTCACAGATACCAGGTAAAAGTTAGGTCATAAGCTACAGCTCAGGACCTGAGTTGCTCAGAGTGCTAGGCGTCACCCAACCTCAGTTTCAACGTCGAAATCACTAAGTCTATACATTGTTCGTGAAACAGAGATTCTACAGAACTACAAGAATAATGAGACAGACATTCTGTCCCAACCACCAAGAGGAGTTAGACCAGACTGAATACTTCAGGCGAGGTCGTGGACACCCCCCCTCGATCACCTGATAGCTCCGTGGACTGCTGTCGCCCAGCAAGAAGCCGGCAGGTAACAAGGCACTAGCGATAATCTACAGTAGTTAGACACTCAAGACTTGATCTATGTAGGCATATTTAATGTGTTACTTCTACCCTAACAAAAGGATATAAGTATAATTATATTATAAGTCTTTTATTTACGATTTTGCTATTTTCACAATATATAAGCAATATAAAATTTTATGGAAAAGGTAATATTACATGTATTATATATAAATTATATAATATTGCTACCTTTCGGGGTTGCCAACAACATATATTTATATTATATATATATATATATAGATAATTTATTTATATATATATATATATATATATTATTTATATTATATATATATATATATTATATATTTATTATTATCACAACTGGCCCAGATTCCCACCATGGCAGGGTGGCCGAAAAATAGAAAAACTTTCACCATCATTCACTCCATCACTGTCTTGCCAGATAGGGTGCTTTACACTACAGTTTTTAACTGACATACATTAAACACCCATCCTTCAGAGTGCAGGCACTGTACTTCACCATCTCCAGACCTAAGGCCGGCCTGCCGGTTTCCTGAATCCCTTCCATAAATGTTACTTTGCTCACACAAACAGCACGTAAAGTATTAAAAACATTTGTCTCCATCCACTCCTATCAAACTCGATCACGCATGCCTGTGGGAAGTTCAGCTAGCCCCTCGCACACAAAACTCTTTACCCCCCTCCCTCAACCCTTCCTAGGCCGACCCTACCCGCTTCCTTTCCACTACGGACGGACTAACACTCTTGAAGTTATTCTGTTTCGCTCAATATATATATATATATATATATATTTCGCCATAATATATATTCTAATATATATATATATATATATATATATATATATATTTAAATATATATCGTCAAAAAGGTAACATTCGTCTATTAGCAAGTAGTGATTTAAATTTAATTTCTTTGTAAATTTTTCAATATATTCATTTAAATATATTTTCAATTTATGTTAAAGTAAAATTAATAATTTTGTACAAGTACAAACGAAAAAATAAAAAATAAAAGGCACAATACCATGACTGGAACGACTACACAACATACACCACACAAGAAGTGAGGAGTTTACACGTCGTTTCAGTCCCGACCTTGGACTTTTAAAAAGTCACAATAACAGAAAGAAGAGCAGGATGGGTATTATTGGAGGAGGTGGTAGTAGTAGTAGTAGTAGTAGTATGGAGGGAAGGAAGTAATTGGGGGAGTTGTAGAGTAGAAGGGGCAGTCAAAATACTAATGAGGAGCACTGCAATGGTGTAGGTGCCCACAAGGGAAGCTGAGTCCCATAGGAGGTAAGAACAAGAACACCGGGGGTGGGCGAGAAAATAATATGTTAAATATCAGAAGGCAAACATAAGAAACAGAAGGCAGGTCCAATAGAGAAAAAGGGAACAGGAATGGGGAAGAGGAAAAAGTACAAAAATAGTAGGAATCAGCTTAAGTTACGAGTGTTCTGAAGTTTGGGAGCATAGCATACCAGTGTAGATGGGATAGGAAGGCATATACAGAGACGTAGCCAGGAACTAGATTCAGAAAGTAAAGTTGTGTATTAGGGAGGATTGAATCAGTTGGATGTTGGGAAGACAGTTTTAGGCAGAAGACAAGTCAATAGGATGGTCTGTGATCTCTGATGTGCAGAAAAGAGCAGTGTTAGTGCCGGCAAAACCTAACACTTTTTTGTGCTCCCTAAGTCTGTCTGCAAGAGATGACCAGTTTCTCCAAAGTATTGAAGAGGGACAGGAGGAGCAGAAATGTGTTAGACACAAGGAAACAGCTGTAGAGGGAAGAGAGGTAGAACGAGATTAGTGCGAAACGTGTGCTGTCTGGCGGAAAGTAAGTTGGATGTCTAAGGATACAGAGAGAGTTGTTGAGATTAGAATGACCGGATATGTAAGGAAGGCAGAGGGGACAAAAGGTTCCCTGGGAGGGGGGACCAGCATGTGTGGCCCCAGGGTTTGGGGAAACCTGCCGACTCCTACGATGTCTGCTTCACCGTTCCAGAGGAGACCGTACCCTTTCACGTCACAGCTCAGCCGCAGCGATGTCTCCTGTGTTGCAGTATCTGTCCAGACGCAGGAAGGCGTGCAGTGATGCCCTTCGACGCTCACTGCCTATGACCACGATGTTTAGCACACCCCCACATGTTTTTTTCTTCCCTCCCTGTAGGAAGTTTTTTTTCCATGTCCATATGTATATATATGCTTTTATTTTGTGCTCTGTGCCCTGTTCCTACGAGCGAGACCACCAGTATTTTCGCATCGGGACGATGCACGGTAGGTGGCCGAGCGTATGTAGACAGCCTGTACTGTCTGCGCAGACAGCCCCTGCTGTCTGCCAGCTTAGTTCATATTTCGCGCCACTCAGGTGCTGCCCTCTGTAGGCCTTGCCACTTCAGTATGCCCAGACTTGCCTCTCTCTCACTCACACAGCGGCCTAGCAGGAAGACACAAGGCCTCCCAGCTCTATCTCGTGGGATGGCCCTGCCCGGGCCATGGGCACAAACACACAAGCCTGTGTACCCACTACGACTTAACAATAAACGAAGAAGCTTCCGAAGAAGTTCATCATTTAACTTCCCGCTTGCTACAGCCTACCAAACAAACCAGTTATAGAAGCCCCACAGTGTAGTCTAAACAGTAAGTCAGGTGAGCTACACAGTGTAGTGTATATAGTAAATCAGGGAAGCCACACAGTGTAGTCTATATAGTAAGTCAGAGAAGCCACACAGTGTAGTCTATACAGTAAGTCAGGTTAGCCACACAGTGTAGTGTATATAGTAAGTCAGGGAAGCCGCACAGTGTAGTCTATATAGTAAGTCAGGGAAACCACACAGTGTAGTCTATATAACTAGTCAGGGAAGCCACACAGTGTAGTGAATATAGTAAGTCAGGGAAGCCACGCAGTGTAGTGAATATACAGTAAGTCAGGGTAGCCACAGTGTAATGTATAAAGTGAGTCAGGGAAGCCACACAGTGTAGTGTATATACATAAGTCAGGGTAGCCACACAGTGTGTGTATATACAGTAAGTCAGGGTAGCCACAATATAGTTTATATAGTAAGTCAGGGAAGCCACGCAGTGTAGTCTATTCAGTAAGTCAGGTAGCCACACAGTGTAGTGTATATACAGTAAGTAGGGTAGCCACAGTGTAGTGTATATACAGTAAGTCAGGGTAGCCACACAGTGTAGTGTATATAGTAAGTCAGGGAAGCCACACTAGTGTGGTCTATACAGTAAATCAGGGTGCCACACAGTGTAGTGTATATACAGTAAGTCAGGGTACCCACACAGTTAGTGTATATATCAGTAAGTCAGGGTAGCCACACAGTGTAGTGTATATACAGTAAGTCAGGGTAGCCACACAGTGTAGTGTATATACAGTAAGTCAGAGAAGCCACACAGTATATTCTATATAGTAAGTCAGGGAAGCCACACAGTGTAGTCTATACAGTAAGTCAGGTTAGCCACAGTGTAGTTGTATATACAGTAAGTCAGGGAAGCCACACAGTGTAGTGTATATAGTAAGTCAGTAAAGCCACACAGTGTAGTCTATACAGTAAATCAGGGTAGCCACACAGTGTAGTGTATATACAGTAAGTCAGAGTAGCCACACAGTGTAGTGTATATACAGTAAGTCAGGAAAGCCACACAGTGTAGTCTATATAGTAAGTCAGGGAAGCCACACAGTGTAGTCTATAGAGTAAGTAATGTACCCACACAGTGTAGTGTATATATAGTAAGTCAGGGAAGCCACACAGTGTAGTCTATATAGTAAGTCAGAGAAGCCACACAGTGTAGTCTATACAGTAAGTCAGGTTAGCCACACAGTGTAGTGTATATAGTAAGTCAGGGAAGCCGCACAGTGTAGTCTACATAGTAAGTCAGGGAAACCACACAGTGTAGTCTATATACTAAGTCAGGGAAGCCACACAGTGTAGTGAATATAGTAAGTCAGGGAAGCCACGCAGTGTAGTGAATATACAGTAAGTCAGGGTAGCCACAAAGTGTAATGTATAAAGTGAGTCAGGGAAGCCACACAGTGTAGTGTATATACAGTAAGTCAGGGTAGCCACACAGTGTAGTGTATATACAGTAAGTCAGGGTAGCCACACAGTATAGCTTATATAGTAAGTCAGGGAAGCCACGCAGTGTAGTCTATTCAGTAAGTCAGGTTAGCCACAGTGTAGTGTATATACAGTAAGTCAGGTAGCCACACAGTGTAGTGTATATACAGTAAGCAGGAAGCCACACAGTGATAGTCTATATAGTAAGTCAGGGAAGCCACACAGTTGTAGTCTATATACAGTAAGTAAGGTAAGCCCACACAGTGTAGTGTATATATATAAGTCAGGGAAGCCACACAGTGTAGTCTATAACAGTAAATCAGGGTAGCCACACAGTGTAGTGTATATACAGTAAGTCAGGGAAGCCACACAGTGTATGTATATACAGTAAACAGGGAGAGCACACAGTGTAGGTTATACAGTAAGTCAGGGTAGCCACACAGTGTAGTGTATATACAGTAAGTCAGGAAAGCGACAGTGTAGTGTATATAATAAGTCAGGGAAGCCACACAGTGTAGTCTATACAGTAAATCCGGGTAGCCACGCAGTGTAGTGTACATACAGTAAGTAAGGGAAGCCACACAGTGTAGTGTATATACAGTAAGTCAGGAAAGCCACAGTGTAGTCTATTAATAAGTCAGGGAACCACCAAGTTAGTCTATACAGTAAACCCGGGTAAGCCACGCAGTTTAGTGTATACAGTAAGTAAGGGAAGCCACACAGTGTAGTCTATATAGAAAGTCAGAGAAGCCACACAGTGTAGTCTATAGAGTAAGTCAGGGTACCCACACAGTCTAGTGTATATATAGTAAGTCAGGGAAGCCACACAGTGTAGTGTATAAAGTAAGTCATGGAGCCACACAGTGTAGTGTATATACAGTAAGTCAGGGAAGTCACGCAGTGTAGTGTATATACAGTAAGTCAGGGTAGCCACGCAGTGTAGTGTATATACAGTAAGTCAGGGAAGCCACTCAGTGTAGTCTATATAGTAAGTCAGGGAAGCCACACAGTGTATTCTATACAGTAAGTCAGGGTACTATAACGAGTTTGTTTAGTGTTCTGGTAGCGGGTAGTAAATGATGCATCTTCGGAGGCTTCTTACTTTATTGTTAAGTCGTGGTGGGTACATAGGCTTGTGTGTTGTGCCCATGGCCCGGGCTGGCCATCCCACGAGAGAGAGCTAGGAGTAGGCCTTGTGTCTTCCTGGTAGGCCGCAGTGAGAGTGAGAGCGAGTCAATGGCAGGCAGGCTGAAGTGGCAACGCCTATAGGTGGCAGCTCCAGCATGGCACGAAATATGAACTAAGCTGGCAGACAGCATGGGCTGTCTGTGCAGACAGTGCAGGCTGTCTACATATGATCGGCCACCTACCACGCATCGTCCCGACGCGACAATACTGGTGGTAAAAGAAACTCTGTCTCCCTCTCGTAGGAACTGGGCACAGAACACAAAATAAAAACATATATATACATTTGGCCATGGAAAAAAAAAACTTCCTACAGGGAGGGAAGAAAAAAACATATGGGGTGTGCTAAACATCGTGGTCAAAGGCAGTGAGCATCGAAGTGCATCACTGCACGCCTTCCTGTGTCTGGACAGATACTGCAACACGGGAGACGGGAGACATTGCTGCGGCTGAGCTGTGACGTAACAGGGTACGGTCTCCTCTGGAACGGTGAAGCAGTCATCGTAGGAGTCGCTGCAGGTTTCACTCAACCTGGTGCACGACATGCTGGTGCCCTCGAGTGAGGCGTCGACAAAACTCGGCAACTGGGCAGGACTTCTGGCAAGCGACTCAGGGGGACACTTCTCGACTGGTACTGTCGCTGGGCTGTCACTGCCGGTGAGCGTGGAATGAGTTGTGGAGAGAGTCGAGGCAGAGTCGACTGGGCGAAACATCTGGGAGTCGTAACATCATACTCCAGACTGCAGTGAGAGAGCTAGCAGTCAAAGTGACATCATCTTTGTGCAGGCTGCTCACTGAAGCTTGTGACACGAGGCTGACACAGCGCCTGCCGACAGGGCTGACTGCGGCTTGACGAGTATCATTCTCTTGGCAGTTGGAGTTGTAGCAGAGGTTAGTCTAAGAGTCCCCAGACTTGTTTCTCTACATATAACTGCATTCTGAAGGTCTTGAGGTGAAGTGAAACAAATCTCAATGGGAATCGTAGCAGGTGCGATTCTGCAGAACATAATGAGCAACGAGCATAAAAGCTTTCTGTACAAGAGGGCTCGGTCTCTCGGGGCTGTCTTGACATCAGCTGTCATACACACTGGTCATATTGGGTGACTTTGCACAGTGGTGCTACTCAGGTCTGGCTCAGACCTCACTGGACACATGGAAACTTTAAACACACCAGTGGTACATGCGGTACAACATGGCTTAAACTAGCAAATGATGCTTTTCTGTGCACAAAACTGACACTAAGACATATACTAAAATATGAGAACACTGACTGAGAGGAATTAACACACGACATATATCTTCTCTGAGTCTTCTCGACAATATTTTAATAATTACTGAACACTCGATGGTGACATCATGTTATGTCAGGAGTGATGACGTCAGCAGCACTGTGACGTCAGCAGACATCTCGAGGTGACGTCAGACAGACATCGTTAGGTGACGTCAGCAGATATCGTGGCGTCATGAAGTCGGCCAGCATCGTGGGTGACGTCGATGTGATGTGGGCAGCAGACCACAGCATGAGGCCTGGGACATCTGGTAACTCACGTGGCTGGTAGATCCACGTGACATCGCCCACACCCACGTGGTGTCGGGATCCACGTGGCGTCGTGATCTACGTGGCATGCTGATCCACGTAGCTTCGAGTGGCCTCGGGCACTCGGATAACACAGTTCTAGCAATGAATTCACATGGAAAACAGCAGAAAACACAGCAGAGGGAGTGGGTAGTGGTGAGTGGTGTATGGTAGGCTGGTGAGGTGTGAGAGTACAGCAGGGCGAGGCAAGGAGCGGCCAGTTCCTCCTCCCACAAACACGTGGAGAACTCACACTGGACGCAGAAATCACCACGAAACTCACCTCTGGCTTGCTGAAACAGCTGTGCTGAGCTGAACAACAACAGCAACATACAAGTGACGCTGAACATGTGACTTGAGAAACAGCATGGGGTCATTGGGACGCCACTTACAATTCTCGAAGAAATTCGGTAAATTTCGGCGGGATCCTGCTTGTTCCTGTGTCTGGGTGCTCAAACGTGCAGACACAACATCAGGATAACTTGTTGAGAGACGGATGCTTGTTGTATGGGATGATGAAGTGAAGATGACTTCATACCTCTTCCTTCCTCTCTCTGGGCAAACAACTGCTGCGACCACGACTTTCCACCATTTATAACAAGTTTGTTTAGTGCTCTGGTAGCGGGTAGTAAATGATACATCTTCGGAGGCTTCTTACTTTATTGTTAAGTCGTGGTGGGTACACAGGCTAGTTTGTTGTGCCCATGGCCCGGGCCAGGCCATCCCACAAGAGAGAGCTAGGAGTAGGCCTTGTGTCTTCCTGCTAGGCTGCAGTGAGAGTGAGAGCGAGGCAAGGGCAGGCAGGCTGAAGTGGCAGCGCCTATAGGTGGCAGCACTGGCATGGTGCGAAATATGAACTAAGCTGGCAGACAGCATGGGCTGTCTGTGCAGACAGTACAGGCTGTCTACAGTACCCACACAGTGTAGTGTATATACAGTAAGTCAGGGAAGATACACAGTGTAGTCTATACAGTAAGTCAGGTTAGCCACACAGTGTAGTGTATATACAGTAAGTCAGGGAAGCCACACAGTGTAGTCTATATAGTAAGTCAGGGTAGCCACACAGTGTAGTCTATATAGTAAGTCAGGATAGCCACACAGTGTAGTCTATACAGTAAGTCAGGATAGCCACACAGTGTGTCTAAAGTAGTCAGGGTAGCCACACAGTGTAGTCTATACAGTAAGTCAGGGTAGCCACACAGTGTAGTCTATATAGTAAGTCAGGGTAGCCACACAGTGTAGTCTATACAGTAAGTCAGGGTAGCCACACAGTGTAGTCTATATAGTAAGTCAGGATAGCCACACAGTGTAGTCTGTGCAGTAACTCTCAGGATAGCCTTGCTGCAGGCTACATATATTTAACTATACACTTTTCTGTTGTATTCATTAATACAACTCAAGCCTTTGCTATTATTTTTATACATGGAAATTATAAATAACAAAAAAATGCACAATACCGTGACTGGAACGATACACAAATAACCCGCACATAGAAGACAGGAGCTTACGACGACGTTTCGGTCCGACTTGGACCATTTACAAAGTCACACTGGAAATTATATTTATACTTCACAATATAATATAATTACATATCCTCATACACACCAAATATAATTGAATATAGATTTTATTTTAATTTGATGATATATTTAATTAAATGTTGTATGGTATTATGTCAAGTGTAAGACATACATGAGTTTGCTGCTTGACTGGTCATCACTCATTGTTAGTGTATGTCGTAGTAGCCAGCGTCATCAATCATTGTTAGTGTATGTCGTAGTAGCCAGCGTCATCAGTCATTGTTAGTGTATGTCGTAGTAGCCAGCGTCATCACTCATTGTTAGTGTATGTCGTAGTAGCCAGCGTCATCACTCATTGTTAGTGTATGTCGTAGTAGCCAGCGTCATCACTCATTGTTAGTGTATGTCGTAGTAGCCAGCGTCATCACTATTGTTAGTGTATGTCGTAGTAGCCAGCCTCATCACTATTGTTAGTGTATGTCGTAGTAGCCAGCGTCATCACTCATTGTTAGTGTATGTCGTAGTAGCCAGCGTCATCACTCATTGTTAGTGTATGTCGTAGTAGCCAGCGTCATCACTCATTGTTAGTGTATGTCGTAGTAGCCAAGCGTCATCACTCATTGTTAGTGTATGTCGTAGTAGCCAGCGTCATCACTCATTGTTAGTGTATGTCGTAGTAGCCAGCGTCATCACTCATTGTTAGTGTATGTCGTAGTAGCCAGCGTCATCAGTCATTGTTAGTGTATGTCGTAGTAGCCAGCGTCATCACTCATTGTTAGTGTATGTCGTAGTAGCCAGCGTCATCAGTCATTGTTAGTGTATGTCATAGTAGCCAGCGTCATCACTCATTGTTAGTGTATGTCGTAGTAGCCAGCGTCATCACTCATTGTTAGTGTATGTCGTAGTAGCCAGCGTCATCAGTCATTGTTAGTGTATGTCATAGTAGCCAGCGTCATCATCATTGTTAGTGTATGTCGTAGTAGCCACTATCACTATTGTAGTGTATGTCGAGTAGCCAGCGTCATCACTCATTGTTAGTGTATGTCATAGTAGCCAGCGTCATCACTCATTGTTAGTGTATGTCGTAGTAGCCAGCGTCATCACTATTGTTAGTGTATGTCGTAGTAGCCAGCGTCATCACTATTGTTAGTGTATGTCGTAGTAGCCAGCGTCATCACTATTGTTAGTGTATGTCGTAGTAGCCAGCGTCATCACTATTGTTAGTGTATGTCGTAGTAGCCAGCATCATCAGTCATTGTTAGTGTATGTGCAGTAGCCCGCTCATCACTCATTTTAGTGTATGTCGTAGTGCCACGTCACACTCATTTTAGTTATGCGTAGTAGCAGGTATCACTCATTGTTAGTGTATGTCAGTAGCCAGCGTCTCACTCATTGTTAGTGTATGTCGTAGTAGGCCCGTGTCATCACAATTGTTAGTGTATGTCATAGTAGCCAGCGTCATCACTCATTGTTAGTGTATGTCGTAAGTAGCCAGCGTCCCTCACTCATTGTTAGTGTATGTCACGTGCCAGCGTCATTACTCATTGTTAGTGTATGTCGTTAGAGCCAGCTCATCACTCATTGTTAGTGTATGTCGTAGTAGGGCCCGCGTCATTACTCATTGTTGTGTTGTCGTGTAGCCAGCGTCCCTTACTCATTGTTAGTGTATTGTTGTAGCCAGCGTCATCATCATTGTTAGTGATGTCGTAGTTGCCAGCCTCATCCTCATTGTTAGTGTATGTCGTTAGTAGCCAGCCCATCCTCATTGTTAGTGTAATTTTCGTAGTAGCCAGCGTCATTACTCTTGTTAGTTTTATGTCGTAGTAGCCAGCGTCATACTCATTGTTAGTGTATGTCGTAGTGGCCAGCGTCATCACTCATTGTGAATGTCGTAGTAGCCAGATCATCAGTCATTCTTAGTGTAGTCGTAATTAGAATTATCATCTACACTCATTTAACATTTTATAACGCAGTGTGATACACTCATATTGAGGGTAACTTAATATTAATTGGCATATAATTTTTGTAGATATTAATAAGAGGCAGCCTTGTCATCCTACCTTGTAGTCTACTTGTAGCCGCCTACCTTGTAGTCCGTATACTTGTAGCCACGTCTACCTTGTTACCCTATACAGGATAGCAAATGTGGATATTATGTGCGTATCCACTCTCCTTTAAATTTATAACTATTTACAGAAAAAAATAATATCGTTAGTATTGGGGGACAATAAAAAAGTAACATATAAATACTGGGATATATATATATATTAAAATATATATAATTATATATATATTTTTATATATTTATAATATATATATATATAATATTATATATATATATACATATATATATATATATATATATATTATATATATATATATATTATATATCATCCTAATATATATAAATATATATCATATATAATATATATATATTATATAATTAATATATCTATAAATAAATATAATAATATTTATTTATACTATATATAAATATAATTATATATATTTTATTTTATTATATATATATTATATAATTTTTATATATATATATATATATATATACTATATATATATATATATTATTATATATGCCGTGCAATAATAAATAATTGGTCATTAGTAAGAATTTATTTAAATTAGTCAGTTCTATAAATTATCTCAAACATTAAAATTTTTCTTACATGTATGTATTTGTAAAAAATTAATAATTTTTAAAGTACTAATTATATACATAGTGACACGTTGTTAATTTATTGTTCCAAAAAAAAGGGGGATTG
>NC_069483.1:2410143-2455705 GCF_026875155.1 Cherax quadricarinatus
ATTTTAGGGGGGGGGTGGGGTCGGCCTAGGAAAGGTTGGAGGGGGGGGAGAGGAGGTTTTGTGTCGAGGGCTTGGACTTCCAGCAGGCATGCGTGAGCGTGTTTGATAGGAGTGAATGGAGACAAGTGGTTTTTAATACTTGACGTGCTGTTGGGGTTTGATCAAAGTAACATTTATGAAGGGGTTCAGGGAAACCGGCAGGCCGGACTTGAGTCCTGGAGATGGGAAGTACAGTGCCTGCACTCAGAAGGAGGGGTGTTAATGTTGCTGTTTGAAAACTGTAGTGTAAAGCACCCTTCTGGCAAGACAGTGATGGAGTGAATGATGGTGAAAGTTTTTTCTTTTTCGGGCCACCCTGCCTTGGTGGGAATCAGCCAGTGTGATAATAATAATAAAAAAAATATCCCTAGTGACTGTTATATAACATAATTTATCTTCTTCACGCCCACTACAAAAATTAATTATTAGGATATTGTTAGTGTCTTCTTGCACTCACCTAGCTGTGGTTGCAGAGGTCGAGACTCAGCTCCTGGCCCCGCCTCTTCACTGATAGCTAATAGGTCCTCTCTCTCTCTCTGCTCCTGAGCTTTGTCATACCTCGTATTAAAACTATGTATGGTTCTTGCCTCCACTACATCACTTGCTAGGTTATTCCACTTCCTGACGACTCTGTGGCTGAAGAAATGCTTCCTAACATCCCTCTGACTCGTCTGATTCTTCAGCTTCCAGTTGTGACCCCTTGTTTCTGTGTTCCCTCCCTGGAACATCCTGTCTATTTCAAGCATTATTTTGTATGTCGTTATCATGTCTTCCCTGACTCTCCTGTCCTCCAGTGTCGTCAGTCCGATTTCTCTCAACCTTTCTTCATAGGACATTCCCCTGAGCTCTGGAACTAGCCTTGTTGCAAACCTTTGTACTTTCCCTAGTTTCTTGACGTGCTTGACCAGGTGTGGGTTCCAAACAGGTGCTGCATACTCCAGTATTGGCCTGACGCACACAGTATATAGTGTCTTGAACGATTCCTTACTAAGGTACCGGAACGCTATTCTCAGGTTTGCCAGGCGCCCGTATGCTGCAGCAGTTAGCTGGTTGATGTGTGCCTCTGGAGACATGTTCGGTGTTATGGCCACCCCAAGATCTTTCTCCTTGACTGAGGTTTGAAGCCTTTGTCCACCTAGCCTATACTCTGTTTGCAGTCTTCTTTCCCCTTCCCCAATCTTAATGACTTTGCATTTTGCAGGATTGAATTCGAGAAGACAGTTGCTGGACCAGGTGTCCAGCCTGTCCAGGTCTCTTTTTAGTCCTGCCTGATCCTCATCCGATTTAATCCTTCTCATTAGCTTCACATCATCTGCGAACAGGGACACTTCAGAGTCTATCCCTTCCCTCATGTCATTCATATATGTCAGTCCTAGGACTGACCCCTGTGGGACCACGCTCGTCACAGGTGCCCACTGTGATACCTCATCACGTATCATGACCCGTTGTTGCCTCCCTGTCAGGCATTTTCTGATCCATTGCAGTGCCCTTCCTGTTATACATGCCTGATCCTCCAGCTTCTGCACTAATCTCCTGTGAGGAACTGTGGCCTTTCTGCAGTCAAAGAAAATGCAATCAACCCACCCCTCTCTTTCGTGTCTTACTTCTGTTACCTTGTCATAAAACTCTAGAAGGTTTGTGACACAGGATTTGCCTTCCATGAATCCATGCTGGTTGTTGTTTATAATCTTGTTCCGTTCCAGGTGCTCCACCACTCTCCTGATAATCTTCTCCATGACTTTGCATACTATACATGTCAGTGACACTGGTCTGTAATTTAGTGCCTCTTTTCTGTATCTTTTTTTAAAAAATGGGAACTACATTTGCGGTCTTCCATACCTCAGGTAGTTGCCCAGTTTCAAGGGATATGTTGAAGATTGTGGTTAATGGCACACACAGTATATCTGCTCTCTCCCTGAGGACTCACGGGAAGATGTTGTCCGATCCCATTGCCTTTGAGGTATCAAGGTCACTTAGCAGCTTCTTCACCTCCTCCTGTGTGAAAACCGAGAGAAAATAATTATTAAAAATCGAGCACATTTCATTCACTTTATCAGTAAAATGCCCAGAATTATTTTTATGGGGATTTATCTCTAACGTTTGTTCTATAAACCTGGAAAAAAAAAAATTTCTGGTTAGTTTTCGAATTCCAAACAACTTTAATTTCGTAGTCCTGTTTAGTTTTTCTTATCCCCTTTTTAACCTCCATCTTAATGTTAAATTGATTCATAAAATGACCCCTCACCTCTTTCGATGCGCCTCATCTTTTTATTTTTTTACACAGGTTTGACAAGGTTAAGGATCCCTAGCTTTATTAACAAGCTATTTACAGGTTAAGGATTCCCAACTTTATTGACAAGCTAAGAGCTGTTACCTACATCAGCTCATTTGAAAGCATTTTTATTGTTATGAAACATACAAGTTAGGGACACGATGAAGTTGGAGCCATCTGTGTCCCCGCTGTGGACCATCTGTGGGCCAGCTGTGGACAATCTGTGGGCCAGCTGTGGATCATCTGTGGGCCAGCTGTGAACCATCTGTGGGCCAGCATTTTCATTTGATCAACTGTCTTTATCTCGTTGACATCATTATGCTGTACGAATGTGTTCCATACTCGAGTCATCATGGGTATATATGATCTCAGATGGAGTGATGTTCTGGAGAAGGGTACAGCCAGAGTGAAGTTGCTGCTTTCTGCCCGTCTTGTGGTATAGAAGCGTGCTTCTCGCTGTCCTCGAAGTGGATCCAAGTGTGGTACTTTGACAATATTGGCCTTGAACATAACAGTAAGGCCACCCACATCCCTCCTGTGTTGAAGGCTCTACTGAAATAACAGATCTATCCAGGATGAGTCCAGGCGAGAGATGAGACGTCTTGTTCTGTTCTCTACTCTGTCAAGCAGTCGCAGATGAGAGGGGGGCAGGCAAACCAAGAAAGTGGAGCATACTCAAGGCCTCACCTCTTGATGCGCCTCATCTCTTTTGATGCGCCTTTATTCTATCCTAAAAGATGTTAGACCCTATTATTCATCCATTTCGAGTCATTTCTATTCGATCATATTTCTTTATAAGGAATAAATGTACTTTGGATAACATGTATAGTGTTTAGAAAGCTGTCATACTGATAACTCTCTTCGCTACCCTAGTCCACAGATGATAGGGTTTCTTTAAGCCCACTGTTATCTGCTATGCGAAAATTTGGGACCATTTCTGAATTATCCCTACTGTCATATTTCCATTGTGGTCGTCTGCGCCAAGTTCCAGCCTTGACGTAACTTCCCTATTCACCAAAGTGCCTACTACACAAGCCATCGATCTCTTGCGCAGGAAAACTTGACGATTCACTTGACCTTCCAATTCCATCCAGCGATTTAATCAACCTTGTTGAACTATATGTTGGCTTGATATGTTTCTCTTTCGAAAATCACCTCTTTCAGCAGACTTTTGGACTACCCATGGGTTCGCCACTCAGTGCCATACTAGCGAACCTACACATGGAACATCTGGAAGCCAAGCGATTTTCCACTAATATTCCCTTTTCTGTAACCTGGCTCCATTATGTTAACATTCTCATCATAACTCCCAGACGCTTCAACGTTCAAGCTCTCCAATACAAGCTCAACCAGGTCGAGCCCTCAATCCATTTCACACTAGAAGAAAAAGTCAAAAACACTCTTCCTTTCCTTGATGTTCTTCTCAGCATAGCTGACCAAGAACTTGGTTTTAAAGTTTATCGAAAACCTACCAGCTAACACGATCCCCTATTTATAATCTCACCACGACACCAAAAATAAACGTAGTGTAATTATAGGCTTTTTCCTGCGCGCCCTCAGAAGCTGCAGCAGTGAGTTCCTTGAGGAGAATTGATCTCTTACTGAACAAGTTTTTTGCTAAACTTCCCTATCCTCGTTACTTTATTGGAGACGGCAGACGACGGGCATTAAACATCTTTAACACACCCAGGGAAGACACTGAAGAGAAGATATACATAGGGCAACAAAACGGAATCAGAACCCCTGCCGATAGCATGTGGAGTTCCCCAAGGTAGTATTCCGGGTCCCTTATTATTCTTATGCCATGTTAATGACATGCCTATCAGTGTCAAGTGCAAACTCGTACTGTATGCAGATGACAGTGCTCTACACTGCTACTACTGCTACTTACTACTACTACTACTACCACTACTACTACTACTACTACTGCCACCACTACCTCTTCCTGCCTATATATAGACTTCCTGCTCCACTTCTGGTTAGTGTGACTTTGTAAATGGTCCAAGTCGGACCGAAACGTCGTCGTAAGCTCCTCTCTTCTATGTGTGGGTTATTTGTGTATCGTTCCAGTCACGGTATTGTGCCTTTTTTTTGTAATTTATTGACAGTGCTCTGTTAGTGTCAGGTAAAAACCCACAAGATATAGCTAATGTTTTAACACTGGAACTGGAGTCCTGCAGCAAATGGTTAGTAGACAACAAACTATCATTACACCTCGGGAAAACTGAAGTCATTCTCTTTGGCACGAAACATAAACTGAGAAGGGTAAATAATTTTAATGTCCAGTGTAATGGGGAGCCCATCACTTTGATTCACCAGTAAAATATCTGGGAATCCCCTTTGACCCATGCATGTCAGGAGAATTGATAGGGAACAGTGTAGTAAAGAAAGCAAATGCCAGACTAGAGTTCCTATATAGACAAACTGAGGCTCGCATGACCCTATGTCTAGCCCTTATACAGTATCATATGGATTACGCTTGCTCTTCATGGTACTCTGCCTTGACCAAAAAAAAAAAAAAAACTGGAAGATAGACTGCAAATCACGCAGAACAAAATGGTAAGATTTATCTTGGGGCTGGGACCAAGAGAACATGTAGGCCAGGATGAATTACAGCAGTTGGATATGCTGAATGTTGAAGACAGAGTAAAACAACTGAAGCTAAATCATGTTTATAAAATTGCTCACAGTGTCCAGAATATCTTGCTGTAAGTTTTGTCAAGGTTGGGAACTAAAGCAATCATAGTACTAGGGGGAGAGAGCACAACTTTGTAGTAGGCAGAGTCAGTGGCCAGGCTTCAACACCTTTAAGGAATGGAACAGACTACCCGTACATGTCAAAACCAGTCATAGCATGAATCAGGTCAAGAAGAGTGCCAAAAGGTGTCCGATGAATGTAGCTACAGAAAGGGAGGGGAATGATTTTCTATTTTTTAGCTAACATATGTGTAAATTTTACCTTATTCCTAGTAATGACCCTCGTATTGTAGATAGTCTTAATGACCCTCGTGGAAATAAATCTTTTTTTTTTTTGATAATAAGATGTTAACTTCAAATTTTAAAAAAAAATAAGATAATTTTCAACCCTTTTTAAATTTTAAAAAAAAGGGGAAAAAAAACCCCTAAAGGAAATAATCACTCTGTCCCGACTTTTTTGGGGTTTTTCCCCGGCTATACACAAATTTCTGCTATGTATGATAATCCTTTTTAACTGGGATTTTTTGTATACCGAAAAAACTTAGTTTTTTTTAAATTATCCTCCCCACAAAAATCCCAATTTCCAAAAACGTTTTCCCCCAAAATTTTTCCAATACCCCCAGGGCCAATAAATTTTCCTCCCCCCCCACCCCCCCATCAAGGGCTTTTCCAGTAAAAAAGAAAAGGGGGCAACTTACAAACCCCCTGGGAGGGGACCCTAATCCCTTTTAATGCTGCAGCAAATTAACGGGGCGAAACATTTCAGGAAATTCCCAAAAACCCTTAAAAACAGGGAAAACCAAGGGCAGGCAGATTTTACGATCCCAAAAAAAGCCTGGTTCAACAAGAAAAAATTTACACAAAACCAATTTTAAAAACCACAAAACGCAAAATACACCAAGAAGGGCAAAACTTTAATAACCCTTTGAATACTGGAATCATCACTTATCTGTATCCCAACAACTTCGGCCAAAACAACGCTTAAAAACATAAAAAACCACTTTGCCAAGATCCTCATCGATCCATCGCCCAGCATTCTCCACCTTTACTTCATCCCCAAATTAAAAACTAAGTACCCTTTCCAAACCCCCCAAGGGAATCTGTTTGTGGAAGACGATGTTAAACATCCATCACCCTTTAATTTTTGGGGGTGGCAGCAAAAGTCCCTTTGCTTTCTACGTAAACTATATACAAGCTGTGTTCCCTCCTTTTTACTTTCGATGCACCGGCGTCACTCATCCTTTCTCCCCGCAAGCCGGGAAAAAAGGGGGAAAGGGCAAGGGTAAAAATAAATTTTGCTCGGGTTTTTAACCCCGGAAAGGGGTTAAACCACCCCAGGAAAAAACCCCAAAAAAAATCAGTGCGTCATCAAGGACTTTTCCCAACTTATTTCCCTTTTTGGTTTTTAAAACTTTTTCCCCCCAGATTTCCAACCCCCCCACCAGTCGACTAACACCCAGGTACCTATTTGCTGCTAGGTGAACAGGACAACAGGTGTAAGGAAACGTGTCGAAATGTTTCCAACCGCCGGTAATCGAACCCGGACCCTCAGTGTGTGAAGCGGGAGCTATAGCCACCAGACCACCGGACCACCGGCCACCGGCCTGGTGGCCCGGTGGTCGTACAAAACCAGACGATAAGAACTATGCTTGGGGCCCCCATCTGGACCAACACAGTATGTCTCAGATCTGAGGCCCAGCTTCCTTCCCTGGCTGACAGAGTAACATACATAAACCCCTGCAAAGTAGCCACGATTCTGCACTGGCAGCACTAGTGTACCATGGAGTCAACGTCCCACACAAGCTGTTGCCCGTCACAACATCTCCTCCTCCTCGCTAGTGTCCACAGTTAGCACTGCATGTGTCTATATGCATATCTCTGAATATACATATGTGCATGTATAATGTATCCATTATGCACATGTATATGATCCAGTGTTCATATTACAGACAGCGTCGTCACTTACAAGACGCACCAGATGAACTGACCAATGTTGCAAAATATGTTGCAACATTGCAGAAATCTCTCTCCTTCGGGAGTCAGAGACGAGTCATTGCAAGACCTGTGCCAGGACCCCGGTCTTGGCGAACATTGTACATATACACCCAGGACCGAGGTCCCAAGACCGAAATGTTTTCTAATTAATATGTCCTAGTGTTTGCTTACGTGGTTTGCTAGACCAACGAAACAGCGAAACAAATAAACCCACAAATATTTTATCAAATAAACCCACAAAAATTATCAAATAAACTCAGAAACAGTATCAAATAAACCCAGAAATATTATATTAACCCACTAATAAAGTATCAAATAAACCAATAAAGAGTATCAAATAAACCCGCAAAAATACCGAATAAACCCACAGATATTACCAAATAAATCAACAATTAATATTAAATAAACCCTCAAATTGTATCAAATAAACCAACATATATTATCAAAAAACCACAAAAAGTTGAAAAAAAAAAAAAAAACAGAATAGTATCAAATAAACTCACAAAAAAAAAACAACAAACCTTCAGATAATATCAAATAAAGCCAGAAAATAAACTAACAAATAAAGTAACGAATGAACCCACAAATACATATAAACACAATAAACCCACACACACACAAACCCACACATAAACCCACACATAAACCCACACTTAAACCCACGAGACAGACAATCATCAAACAACAAATGACATTACTGCAGATTACTTGTCATCACCAGCATGTCTTCACCAGCATGTCTTCACCAGCATGTCTTCACCAGCATGTCTTCACCAGCATGTCTTCACCAGCATGTCTTCACCAGCATGTCTTCACCAGCATGTCTTCACCAGCATGTCTTCACCAGCATGTCTTCAACCAGCATGTCTTCACCAGCATGTCTTCACCAGCATGTCTTCACCAGCATGTCATCACCAGCATGTCTTCACCAGTATGACTTCACCAGCATGTCTCACCAGATTACTTTCACCAGCATGTCTTCACCAGCATGTCTTCACCAGCATGTCTTCACCAGCATGTCTTCACCAGCATGTCATCACCAGCATGTCTTCACCAGTATGACTTCACCAGCATGTCTTCACCAGCATGTCTTCACCAGCATGTCTTCACCAGCATGTCATCACCAGCATGTCTTCACCAGTATGACTTCACCAGCATGTCTTCACCAGCATGTCTTCAACAGCATGTCTTCACCAGCATGTCTTCACCAGCATGTCTTCACCAGCATGTCTTCACCAGCATGTCTTCACCAGCATGTCTTCACCAGCATGTCTTCACCAGCATGTCTTCACCAGCATGTCATCACCAGCATGTCTTCACCAGTATGTCTTCACCAGCATGTCTTCAACAGCATGTCATCTCCCGGCATGTCTTCACCAGCTTGTCATCACAAGCATGTCTCACAGCATGTCTTCTCCAGCATGTCTTCTCCAGCATGTATTCAACAGCTTGTCTTCACCCAGCATGTCTTCAACAGCATGTCTTCACAGCATGTCATCACAAGCATGTCTTCACCAGCATGTCTTCTCCAGCATGTCGTCACCGCATGTCTTCACCAGCATGTCTTCAACAATAGCATGTCTACACCAGCAAGTTCTTCGCCAGCTTGTCTTGACTCACATGTCTTCACCAGCATGTCTTTCTCCTGCATGTCTTCACCAGCATGTCTTCATATAGCAGGTCTGCACCAGCATGTCTTCACAAGCTTGTCTTCACCAGCTTGTCGTCTACCTGCAGGTCTTCATTATCAGCTGGTCTTTACCTAGTTGTCTTCACCGCATGTCTTAACCAGGCATGTCCTCACATGCTTGGAGGATATGATGTAGCTCTACTCACGATTTACATGGATAGGAGGTTCATAAGAGTTATTATAAACTTTTACCTCTTCATCTTCTTGGATGCCCTGTGAATTTATGTCAATTATAAGATCTACAACTATTTGGCCAATCAGCGGGTCAGTCTACACCAGCATGTCTTCACCAGCATGTCTTCACTGCATCTTCTAACGCATGTCTTCACAGCATGCTCAACAGCATCCTCTTCACCAGCAGGTCTTCACCAGCATGTCTTCACCAGCATGTCTTCACCAGCATGTCTTCACCAGCATGTCTTCACCAGCATGTCTTCACCAGCATGTCTTCACCAGCATGTCTTCAACTGCATCTCTTCACCTGGCATGTCTTCACCAGCATGACTACCATTCACCAGCATGTCATCACAGATGTCTTTCACAGATGTTCTTCAACAGCATGTCTTCAACAGCATGTCTTCACCAGCATGTCTTCAACTCATGTTGGATCATATCTTAGAAAATTATCATGATTTTTTTAATATGATTCAGTGTGTGGGGGTTGTCACAGTGTGTGGGGTGTCACAGTGTTGGGGGTTGGTCACTGTGTGTGGGGGGTTGTCACAGTGTGTGGGGGTTGTCACAGTGTGTGGGGTTTGTCACAGTGTGGTGGGGGATGTATCACAGTGGTTGGGGGTTGTCACAGTGTGTGGGGGTTGTCACAGTGCGTGGGGGGTGTCACAAAATGTGTGGGGGATGTCACAGGTTGGGGGGGGGAGGGTTGTCACAGTGTGTGGGGGTTGTCACAGTGCGTGGGGTTGTCACAGTGATGTGCGGGTTGTCACAGTGTGTGGGGGTGCACAGGTGTGTTGTGGGGTTGACACAGTGATGCGGAGGTTGTACAGTGTGTGGCCGTTGTCACAGTGTGTGGGGGATGTCACAGTGTGTGGGGGTTGTCACAGTGTGTGGGGGTTGTCACAGTGTGTATGGGGTTGACACAGTGTGCGGAGGTTGTCACAGTGTGTGGCCGTTGTCACAGTGTGTGGGGGATGTCCACAGTGTGTGGGGGGTTGTCCACAGGGTGTGGGGGTTGTACTGTGCATGGTGGTTATCACAGTGTGTGCGGGTTGTCACAGTGTGATGGGGGTTCGTCACAGTGTGTGTGGGTTGACACAGTGTGCGGAGGTTGTCACAGTGTGGGGCGTTGTCACAAGTGTGTGGGGATGTCACAGTGTGTGGGGTTGATCACAGTGAGTGGGGGTTGGTCACAGTTGTGCGGGGTTGTCACAGGGTGTGGGGTTGTCTCAGTGTGTGGGGGTTGTGCGTGTTGAGGCGGTTGTACTGTGTGTGGGGGTATGGTCACAGTGTGTTGGGTAGGGTTGTCACAATCTGTAAGGGTTGTCACAGTGTGTAGGGGTTGTCACAGTGTGTGGTGTTGTCACAGTGTGCTGGGGTTGTCACAGTGTGTGGGGGTTGTCACAGTGTGTGGGGGTTGTCACAGTGTGTGGTGGTTTGTCACAGTGTGCGGGGGTTGTCACAGTGTGTGGGGGTTGTCACAGTGTGTGGGGGTTGTCACAGTGTGTGGGGTGTGTCACCGGGGTGGGGGTGTTTTTTTATACAGTGGTGATGGGGTTGGCACAGTGTGTAGCGGTTGTCACAGTGTGTGAGGGTTGTCACAGTGTGCGGGGGTTGTCACAGTGTGTGTGAGGGTTGTCACAGTGTTTGGGGGTTGTCACTGTGTGTAGGGGTTGTCACAATTTGTGGGGGTTGTCACAGTGTGTGGTGGTTGTCACAAGGCTAGGGGGTTGTCACAGTGCGGGGGGGGTGTCACAATGTGTGGGGGGTTGTCACAGTGTGTGGGGGTTGTCACAGTGTGTGGGGGTTGTCACAGTGTGTGGGGTTGTCACAGTGTGGGGGGGTTGTCACAGTGTGTGGGGGTTGTCACAGTGTGTGGGGTCTGACACAGTGTGGGGGGGTTGCTCAGTGTGTGGGGCCGTTTTTTCGTTTTTGTTTTGTGCTTTTTGTTTTGTTTTTTTTTTTTTTTTTTTGCTTTTTTGTCTTTTTGTTTTGGTTCTGTGGTTTGTTTCTTGGTTCTTTGTTCTGGGTCTTTATGCTTTCTTCTTGGTTGTATTTTTTTTGTGTCTTTTTCTTTTTTTTATTTGTGTTTGTTTTTTTCTGTTGGTTTTATTTTTTTTATTCTTTCTTTTTTTAATTTTTTTTTTTTTTTTTTTTTTGTCACAGTGTGGGGGGTTGTCTCAGTGTGGTTGGGTTGTCACAATGTGGGGGCCTTGTCACAGTGTGTGGGGTTGTCACAGTGTTTGGGGGTTGTCACAGTGTGCGGGGGTTGTTCACTGTGTGTGGGTTTGTCACAGGTGTGGGGGTTCTCACCGGAGTGTGGGGGTTGTCACAGTGTGTGGGGGTTGTCACAGTGGTGTGGGGGTTGTATTGTATGTGGGGGTTGTCACAGTGAGTGGGGGTTGTCCAGTGTGTTTGGGTTGTCACAGGTGTTCGGGTGTTGTCACAAGTGTGGGGGGGTTATCAAGTGTGTGGAGGTTGTTCACGGTGTGTGGGGTTTGTCACCAGTGTGTGGGGTTGTCACAGTGTGTGGGGGTCGTCACAGTGTGTGGGGGTTGTCCACAGTGTGTGGGGGTTGTCACGTGTGTGGGGGTGTCTCAGTGTGTTAGGGGGTGTGTCACAGTGTCTGGGGGTTGTTAGTAGGGTGGGGGTTGTCAGAGTGTGTGGGGGGGTTGAAACAGTGTGTAAGGTTGTCACCGTGTGTTGGGGTTGCCACAGTGTGTGGGGGGTTTTCACAGTGTGTGTGCGGTTGTATTTTTTTCCCAGTGTTGGGGGTGTCGCAGCGAGTTGGGGTTGGTCACAGTGGTTGTGGGTTGTCACGTGTGGGATGGTTGTCGAGTGTGTGGGGGTTGTCACAGTATATCGGGGGTTGCACAATGTGTGGGGATTTGTCACAGTGTGGGTGGGTTGTCACAGTGTGTGGGGGTTGTCACAGTGTGTGGGGGTTGTCACAGTGTGTGGGGGTTGTCACAGTGTGTGGGTGTTGTCACAGTGTGTGGGAGTTGTCACAGTGTGTGGGGTTTGTCACAGTGTGTGGGAGTTGTCACAGTGTGTGGGTGTTGTCACAGTGTGTGGGGGTGGTCAGAGTGAGTTGAGGCGTGTCTCATGTTTGGGGGGTTGTCACAGTGTTTGGGGGTTGTCACAGTGTATGGGGGTTGTCACAGTGTGTGGGTGTTGTCACAGTGTGTGGGAGTTGTCACAGTGTGTGGGGTTTGTCACAGTGTGTGGGAGTTGTCACAGTGTGTGGGTGTTGTCACAGTGTGTGGGGGTGGTCAGGGTGAGTGGGGCTTGTCACAGTGTTTGGGTTGTCACAGTGTTTGGGGGTTGTCACAGGGTTGGGGTTGTCCACAGTGTGTGGTGTTGTCACAGTGTGTGGGGGTTGTCCCAGGTGTGTGGGGTTTGTTCACAGTGTGTGGGAGTTGTCACTGGGTGTGGGGTGGTCAGTAGTGAGTGGGGCTTGTCACTGTGTTTGGGGGGTTGTCACCGTGTTTGGGGGTTGTCACTGTGCGTGGTAGGGCTGTCACAGTGTGTGGGTTTATCCAGGGTGTGGGGGTTGTCACAGTGTGTGGGGTTGTCACAGTGTGTGGGGGTTGTCACAGTGTGTGGGGGTTGTCACAGTGTAGAAGGGGGTTGTCACATTGTGTGGGGGTTGTCACAGTGTGTGGGGGTTTCTCACAGTGTGTGGGGGTTTTCAAGTGAGTGGGGTTTGTCACATGTGTGGGGGTTGTCACCCCCCCCCCCCCCCCCCCCCCCCCCCCCCCCCCCCCCCCCCCCCCCCCCCCCCCCCCCCCCCCCCCCCCCCCCCCTGTGTGTGGGGGTTACTCACAGTGTGTGGGGGTTTTTTCACAGTGGAGGGGGTTGTCACATTGTGTGGGGATTGTTACAGTGTGGAGGGGTGGTGCCACAGTGTGAGGGGTTGTCACAGTGTGTGGGGTTGTCACAGTGTTGTGGGGGTTCTCATAGTGCGTGGGGGTTGTCACATGTTTGGGGATTGTCACAGTGCGTTGGGGTTGTCACAGTGTGTTAGGGGTTGTCACTGTGTGTGGGTGTTGTCACAGTGTGCAGGGTTGTCAAGTGTGTGAGGTGTCAAAGAGTGTGTGGGTAATCACAGTGTGTGGGGGTTGTCCACAGTGTGTGGGGATTGTCGCAGTGTGTGGGGGTTGTCACAGTTTGAGGGGGTTGTCAACAGTTGTGTGGGGTTGTCACAGTGTGTTGGGGTTGTCACAGTTTTGTGGGGGTTGTACAGTGTGTGGGTGGGTTGTCAGCGTGTGTCGGGGTTGTCTGAGTGTGTGGGGGTTTGTCAGTGAGTGTGGGGGGTGTCAGAGTGTGAGGGTTGTCACCGTGTGTTTGGGGTTGTCCTTAGGTGTGGGGGGTTGTCGCAGTGTGTGGGGTTTGTCACTCGTGTGGGGGTTGTCACAGTGTGTGGGGTTTGTCACAGTGTGTGGGGGTTGTCACAGTGTGGGGGGTTGTCAGAGTGTGTGGGGGTTGTCTGAGTGTGTGGGGTTGGTCACAGTGTGTGGGTGAGGGGGGGCTGTCACAGTGTGGCGGGGTTGTCACAGTGTGTGGGGGTTGTCACAGTGTGTGGGGGTTGTCACAGTGTGTGAGTCTTGTCACAGTGTGTGTGGGTTGTCACAGTGTATGGGGGTTGTCACAGTGTGTGGGGGTTGTCACAGTGTGTGGGGGTTGTCTCAGTGTGTGAGGGGTTGTCGCAGTTCATCTCTGGCAATGACACACGTCTTCTGTGATATTCTCAACAGTTGTCACAGTGTGTGGGGGTTGTCACAGTTTATGGGGGTTGTCACAGTGTGTGGAGGTTGTCACAGTGTGTGGGGGTTGTCACAGTGTGTGGGGGTTGTCACAGTGTGTGGGGGTTGTCACAGTGTGTAGGGTTGTCACAGTGAGTGGGGCTTATCACAGTGAGTGGGGCTTGTCACAGTGTGTGGGGGTTGTCACAGTGTGTAGGGGTTGTCACAGTGTGTGGTGTTGTCACAGTGTGAAGGGGTTGTCACAGTGTGTGGGGGTTGTCACAGTGTGTGGGGGTTGTACAGTGTGAGGTGTTGTCACCGTGGCGGGGTTGGTCACAGTGTGTGGGGATTGTCACAGTGTGTTGGGGTTGTCACAGTGTGTGGAGGTGTGTAAGAGTGTGAGGGGTTGTCACAGTGTGTGGTGGTTGTCCACTGTGTGAAGAGGGTTGTCAAGTGTGTGGGGGTTGTCACGTGTGTGGGGGTTGTCACAGTGTTTTTTGTGGGGTTTTTTTTGTTGGTCACAGTTGTGAAGGGGTTGTCACAGTGTGTGGGGGTTGTCACAGTGGGTGGGGGTGTCACAGTGTGTGTGTTGTCACAGGGTGCGGGGGTTGTCACAGTGTGTGGGGATTGTCACAGTGTGTGGGGGTTGTCACAGTGTGTGGGGAGTGTCACAGTGTGTGGGGGTTGTCACAGTGTGTGGGGGTTGTCACAGTGTGTAGCGGTTGTCACAGTGTGTGAGGGTTGTCACAGTGTTTGGGGGTCGTCACATTGTGTGGGGGTTGTCACAGTGTGTGGGGGTGTCACAGTGTGTGGGGGTTGTCACAGTGTTTAGGGGTTGTCACAGTGTATTGGGGTTGTCACAGTGTGTGGAGGTTGTCACAGTGTGGGGAGGTTGTCACAGTGTGTGGGGGTTGTCACAGTGTGTGGGGGCTGACACAGTGTGGGGGTTGTCACAGTGTGTGGGGGTTGTCACAGTGTGTGGGGGTTGTCACAGTGTGGTGGGGTTGTCACAGTGTGGGGGCCTTGTCACAGTGTGTGGGGTTTGTCACAGTGTTTGGGGGTTGTACAGTGTGCAGGGGGTTGTCGCAGTGTGTGGGGGTTGTCACAGATGTGTGGGCCCCACCCCCCACCCCCCGTGTTGTCACAGTGTGGTGGGGTTGTCACAGTGTGGGGGCCTTGTCACAGTGTGTGGGGTTTGTCACAGTGTTTGGGGGTTGTCACAGTGTGCGGGGGTTGTCGCAGTGTGTTTGGGTTGTCACAGTGTGTTGGGGTTGTCACAGTGTGTGGGGGTGTCACAGTGTGTGGGGGTTGTCACAGTGTGTGGGGGTTGTCACAGTGTGTGGGGGTTGTCACAGTGTGTTGGGGTTGTCACAGTGTGTGGGGGTTATCAAAGTGTGTGGAGGTTTTCACAGTGTGTGGGGGTTGTCACAGTGTGTGGGGGTTGTCACAGTGTGTGGGTTGTCACAGTGTATGGGGGTTGTCACAGTGTGTGGGGGTTGTCACAGTGTGTGGGGGTTGTCTCAGTGTGTGAGGGGTTGTCGCAGTTCATCTCTGGCAATGACACACGTCTTCTGTGATATTCTCAACAGTTGTCACAGTGTGTGGGGGTTGTACGTTTATGGGGGTTGTCTCATAGTGTGTGGAGGTTGTACAGTGTGTGGTGGTTGTCACAGGTGTGGGGGTTGTCCAGTGTGTAGGGGTTGTCAGAGTGTGTGGGGGTTGTCACAGGTGTGGGGTTGTCACAGTGTGTGGTGCGGACACAGTGTGGGGGGTTGTCACGGTGTGTGGGGGTTGTCACAGTGTGTGGGGGTTGTCACAGTGTGGTGGGGTTGTCCACAGTGTGGGGGCTTGTCACAGTGTGTGGATTTGTTCACAGTGTTTTGGGGGGTTGTCACAGTGTGAGGGGGTTGTCGCAGTGTGTGGGGGTTGTCAACAGTGTGTGGGGGTTGACACAGTGTGTGGGGTTGTCACAGTGTGGGGCTGGTCACAGGGTGTGGGTTATCGTCACAGTGTGTGGGGGGTTGTTCACAGTGAGCGGGGGTGTCACAGTGTGTGGAGGGTTTTCACAGTGTGTGTGGGTTGTCACAGTGTTGGGGGGTGTCGCAGCGAGTGGGTTTGTCACAGTGTGTGGGGTTGTCACAGTGTGGCGTGGTTGTAGGAGTGTGTGGGGGGTTGTCACAGTTATGGGGGTTGCCACAATGTGTGGGGATTTGTCACAGTGTGGGTGGGTTGTCACAGTGTGTGGGGGTTGTCACAGTGTGTGGGGTTGTCACAGTGTGTGTGGGTTGTCCACAGTGGTGGGTGTTGTCACAGTGTGTGTGGAGTTGTCACAGTGTGTTGGGGTTTGTCACAGTGTGTGGGAGTTGTCACTGTGTGGGTGTTGTCACAGTGTGTGGGGGTGGTCAGAGTGAGTGGGGCTTGTCACACAGTGTTTGGGGGTTGTCACTGTGTTTGGGGGTTGTCACAGTGTTTGGGGGTTGTCACAGTGTGTGGGTGTTGTCACAGGTGTGTGGTGTTGTCACAGGGTGTGGGGTTTGTCCAGTGTGTGGGAGTTGTCACAGTGTGTGGGTGTTGTCACAGTGTGTGGGGGATGGTCTGAGTGAGTGGGGCTTGTCACAGGTTTGGGGGTTGTCTCAGTGTTTGGGGGTTGTCACAGTGTAGGGGGTTGGTTCCAGTGTGTGGGTGTTGTCACAGTGTGTGGGGGTTGTCACAGTGTGTGGGGTTTGTCACAGTGTGTGGGAGTTGTCAACAGTGTGTGGGGGTGGTCAGTGTGAGTGGGGCTTGTCACAGTTGTTTGGGTGTTGTCACAGTGTTTGGGGGGTTGTCACTGTGCGTGGTGGGCTGTCAAGTGTGTGGGGTTTAGCACAGTGTGTGGGGGTTGTCACAGTGTGAGGGGGTTGTCACAGTGTGTGGGGGGTTGTCACAGTGTGTGGGGGTTGTCCCACAGTGTAGAAGGGTTGTCAATTGTGTGGGGTTTGTCACAGTGTGTGGGGTTTCTCACAGTGTGTGGGGGTTTTTCACAGTGAGTGGGGGTTGTCACAGTGTGTGGGGGTTGTCACAGTTGTGTGGGGGTTCTTCACAGTGTGTGGGGTTTTTCCAGTGAGGAGGGGGTTGTCCACATTGTGTGGGGATGGTGACAGTGGTTGAGGGGGGTTGCCACAGTTGAGGGGGTTGTCACATGTGTGTGGGTGTCACAGTGTGTGGGGAGTTCTCATAGTGCGTGGGGGTTGTCACATTGTTTGGGGATTGTTCACAGTGGGTTGGGGGTTGTCACAGTGTGTAGGGGATGTCACAGTGTGTGGGTGTTGTCTCAGTGTGCAGGGGTTGTCACAGTGTGTGGGGGTTGTCAAAGAGTGTGTGGAGTAATCACAGTGTGTGGGGGTTGTCACAGGTGTGGGGATTGTCGCAGTGTGTGGGGGTTGAGCACAGTTTGAGGGGGTTTCACAGTGTCGTGGGGTTGTCACTGGTGTTGGGGTTGTAATACACAACAGTTTGTGGGGGGTGGCCACAGGTGTGGGGGGTTGTCAGAGTGTGTCGGGGTTAGTCAGAGTGTGTGGGGGTTGTCAGAGTGTGTGGGGGTTGTCAGAGTGTGTGGGTTGTCACAGTGTGTTGGGGTTGTCACAGTGTGTGGGGGTTGTCTCAGTGTTTGGGGTTTGTCATCGTGTGAGGGGTTGTCACAGTGTGTGGGGTTTGTCACAGTGTGTGGGGGTTGTCACAGTGTGGGGGGTTGTCAGAGTGTGTGGGGGTTGTCTGAGTGTGTGGGGCTTGTCACAGTGTGTGGGGGCTGTCACAGTGTGGCGGGGTTGTCACAGTGTGTGTAGGTTGTCACAGTGTGTGGGGGTTGTCACAGTGTGTGAGTCTTGTCACAGTGTGTGTGGGTTGTCACAGTGTATGGGGGTTGTCACAGTGTCATAGTGGGGGTGGGTTGTCACAGTGTGTGGGGGTTGTCTCAGTGTGTGAGGGGTTGTCGCAGTTCATCTCTGGCAATGACACACGTCTTCTGTGATATTCTCAACAGTTGTCACAGTGTGTGGGGGTTGTCACAGTTTATGGGGGTTGTCACAGTGTGTGGAGGTTGTCACAGTGTGTGGGGGTTGTCACAGTGTGTGGGGGTTGTCACAGTGTGTGGGGTTGTCACGGGTGAAGGGGTTGTCCAGTGGAGTGAGCTTATCACTGTGAGTGGGGCTTGTCACAGTGTGTTGGGGGTTGTCACAGTGTGTAGGGGTTGTCACGTGTTGTGGTGTTGTCACCCCCCCCACGTGGAAGGGGTTGTCACAGTGTGTGGGGGTTGTCACAGTGTGTGGGGGTTGTCACAGTGTGTGGTGTTGTCACAGTGTGCGGGGGTTGTCACAGTGTGTGGGGATTGTCACAGTGTGTGGGGGTTGTCACAGTGTGTGGGGAGTGTCAGAGTGTGAGGGGGTTGTCACAGTGTGTGGTGTTGTCACAGTTTGAAGGGGTTGTCTAGTGTGTGGGGGGTTGTCACAGTGTGTAGGGGTTGTCACAGTGTGTGTTGTTGTCACAGTGTGAAGGGGTTGTCACAGTGTGTGGGGGTTGTCACAGTGTGTGGGGGTTGTCACAGTGTGTGGTGTTGTCACAGTGTGCGGGGGTTGTCACAGTGTGTGGGGATTGTCACAGTGTGTGGGGGTTGTCACAGTGTGTGGGGAGTGTCACAGTGTGTGGGGGTTGTCACAGTGTGTGGGGGTTGTCAGAGTGTGTAGCGGTTGTCACAGTGTGTGAGGGTTGTCACAGTGTTTGGGGGTTGTCACAGTGTGTGGGGGTTGTCACAGTGTGTGGGGGTTGTCACAGTGTGTGGGGGTTGGCAACAGTTTTAGGGATTGGCACAGTGTATTGGCGGTTGTCAGAGTGAGTGGGGGTGGACACAGGTGGGAGGTTGTCACAGTGTTGTGGGGGTTGTCACAGTGTGTGAGGGCTGAACAGGTGTGGGGGGTTGTCACGGTGTGTGGGGGTTGTCCACAGTGTGTGGGGGTTGTCACGGTGTGTGGGGTTGTCACAGTGTGGGGGCCTTGTCACAGTGGTGGGGTTTGTCCCAGTGTTTGGGGGTTGTCACAGTGTGAGGGGGTTGATCGCAGGTGTGTGGGGGGTTGTCACAGTGTGTGGGGGTGTCACAGTGTGGTGGGGTTGTCCGTGTGGGGGCCTTGTCACGTGTGTGGGTTTTGTCACATGTGATTGGGGGTTGTCACAGGTGTGCGGGGGTTGTCACAGTGTGTGGGGTTGTCACAGTGTTGTGGGGGTTGCCCAGTTGTGGGGGTTGTACAGTTTGTGGGGGTTGTCACCTTGATTGTTGGTATTCCCCTTGTGTTTTATATATACAATAAAATAATCTTTATTAAAAATTTTTTTTTTTTGTTTTTTTTATATAATTATTTTTTCCCCGCTCTTTTTGTTTTTTTTTCCCCCCTTCTCACAGTGTGTGGGGGTTGTCCAGGGTGTTGGGTTGTCCACAGTGTGTGGGGGTTATCAAGTTGTGGAGGTTTTCACAGTTGGTGTGGGGGTTGCCACAGTGTGTGGGGGTTGTCACAGTGTGTGTGGGTTGTCACAGTGTATGGGGGTTGTCACAGTGTGTGGGGGTTGTCACAGTGTGCGGGGGTTGTCTCAGTGTGTGAGGGGTTGTCGCAGTTAATCTCTGGCAATGACACACGTCTTCTGTGATATTCTCAACAGTTGTCACAGTGTGTGGGGGTTGTCACAGTTTATGGGGGTTGTCATAGTGTGTGGAGGTTGTCACAGTGTGTGGGGGTTGTCACAGTGTGTGGGGGTTGTCACAGTGTGTAGGGGTTGTCAGAGTGTGTGGGGGTTGTCTCAGTGTGTGGGGGTTGTCACAGTGTGTGGGGGTGACACAGTGTGGGGGGTTGTCACAGTGTGTGGGGGTTGTCACAGTGTGTCGGGGTTGTCACAGTGTGGTGGGGTTGTCACAGTGTGGGGGCATTGTCACACAGTGTGTGGGATTGTCACAGGTGTTTGGGGGTTGTCACAGTGTGCAGGGGTGCGGGTTGTCGCAGTGTGTGGGGGTTGTCACAGTGTGTGGGGGTTGTCACAGTGTGGTGGGGTTGTCACAGTGTGGGGGCCTTGTCACAGTGTGTGGGGTTTGTCACAGTGTTTGGGGGTTGTCACAGTGTGCGGGGGTGTCACAGTGTGTGGGGGTGTCACTGTGAGTGGGGGTTGTCACAAGTGTTGTGGGGGTTGTCACAGTGTGTGGGGGTTTTGCCGTGTTAGTCACAGTGTGTGGGGGTTGTCACAGTGTGTGGGGGTTGTCACAGTGTGTGGGGGTTGTCACAGTGTGTAGGGTTGTCACTTGTGTGGGGGTTATCAAAAGTGTGTGGAGGTTTTCCAGTGTGTGGGGGTTGCCACAGGTGTGTGGGGTGTCACAGTGTGTTGTGGGGGTATGTCACAGTGTATGGGGGTTGTCACTGTGTGTGGGGGTAGTCACAGTGTGCGGGGTTGTCTCTGTGGTGAGGGGTGTCGCAGTTAATCTCTGGCAATGACAACGCTTCTGTGATATTCTCAACAGTTGTCACAGTGTGATGGGGGTTGTCACAGTTTATGGGGGTTGTCATTGTGTGTGGAGGTTGTCACAGTGTGTGGGGGTTGTCACAGTGTTGTGGTGGGGTGTCACAGGTGTGTAGGGGTTGTCAGAGTGTGTGGGGTTGTCGCAGTGTGTTGGGTTGTCACAGGTGTGGGGTTGTCCACAGTGTGATGGGGTTGTCACAGTGTGTGGGGGTTGTCACATGTGTGGGGGTTGTCCACAGTGTGTGGGGGTTGTCACAGTGTGTTGGGGTTGTCACAGTGTGCCGGTGTGCCAGGTTGTTGTCACTGTGTGGTGGGGGTATTCAAGTGTGTGGAGGTTTTCACAGTGTGTGGGGGTTGGTAAAGTGTGTGGGGGTTGTCACAATGTGTGGGGTTGCCACAGTGTGTTGGGGTTGTCACAGTGTGTGGGTTGTCACAGGTGTAGGGTGTTGTCACAGTTGTGTGGGGGTTGTCATAGTGTGTGGGATGTCAGTGTGTGTTGGGGGTTGTCACAGTGTGTGGGGGTTGTCACCCGTGTGTGGGGTTGTCACAGTGTGTGGGGGTTTCACAGTGTTGTGGGGGTTGTTCTCAGTGTTGGGTGGTGTCGCAAGCGTCTGGGGGTTGTCACTGTGGTGGGGGGGATGTCTCAGTGTGCGGGGTTGTTCAGAGTGTGTGGGGGTTGTCACAGTATGTGGGGTTGCACGAGTGTGTGGATTTTGTCACAGTGTGGGGTTGTCACAGTGCGTGGGTGTTGTCCACAGTGTGTGGGGGTTGTCCAGTGTGTGGGGGTTGTCACAGTGTGGAGGGATTGGTCACAGTGTATGGGGGTGTCACAGTGTGTGGGGTTGTCAGAGTGTGTTGGGATTGTCCAGTGTGTGGGGGGTTGTACAGGTTATCTCTGACAGTGACACACGTTTCTGTGATATTCTCAAACAGTTGTCACAGTGTGTGGGGGTGTCAAAGTGTATGGGGGGTTGTCACAGTGTGTGGGGGTGTACAGTGTGTGGGGGTTGTCACAGTTGTTGGGGTGGTCTCAGTGTATGGGAGTTGTCCCAGTGTGTGGGTGTGGTCTGAGTGAGTGGGGCTTGTCCACGTGTTGGGGTTGTCCACAGTGTGTGGGGGTTGTCACAGGGCGTGGTAGGGCGGTCACAGTGTGTGGGGTTTGTCACATGGTGTGGGGGGTTGTGACAGTTGTGGGGGTTGTCACAGTCTGTGGGGGGTGTCACAGTGTTGTGGGGGTTGTCACAGTGTGGGGGGCTTGTCACATTGTGTGGGGTTGTCCACAGTGTGTGTGGGTTCTCACAGTGTGGTGGGTTTTCACAGTTGAGTTGGGGGTTGTCACAGTGTGTGGGATTGTTCAGTGTGTGGGGGGGAAGTCACAGTGTGTGGGGGTTGAGTCACAGTGTGTGGGGGTTGTCACATGTGTGGGGGTTCTCACAGTGCTTGCGGGTTGTCACAGTGTTTGGGATTGTCACAGTGTGTGGGGCTTTGTCACTGTGTGATAGGGGTTGTCTCAGTGTGTGGGTTGTACAGTGTGAGGGGGTAGTTCACAGTGTGTGGGGGTTGTCTAAAGGAGTGTGGGGTCGTCACCGTGTGTGGGGGTTGTCACTGTGAGTGGGGATTGTCGCAGTGTGTGGGGGTTGTCTCAGTTTGTGGGGGTTGTCACAGTGTGTGGGGATTGTCACGTTTGTGGGGGTTGTCACTGTTTGTGGGGTTGTACAGTGTTTTTTATGTGGGGGTTGTCAGAGTGTGTCGGGATGTCTGAGGTGCGGGAGTTTGTCAGAGTGTGTGGGGGTTTTCAGAGTGTGTGGTTGTCACGTGTGTTGGGGTTGTCACAGTTTGTGGGGTTGTTCATTGTGTGGGGTTGTTTTTTTTTTTTTTTTTTTCACCCCCCCCTTTTCCCCCACCTTTTTACTTTCTCACAGTGTGGGGGGTTGTCTGAGTGTGTGGGGGGTAGTCACCGTGTGTGAGGGTTGTCACAGTGTGTGAGGGGGGAGTTGTCCACAGTGTGTGAGTCTTGTCCAGTGGGTGAGTGGGGGTGGGTTGTCTCAGTGTATGGAGGTTGTCACAGTGTGTGGGGGTTGTCACAGTGTGTGGGGTTGTCTCAGTGTGTGAGGGGTTGTCGCAGTTCATCTCTGGCAATGACACACTTCTTCTGTGATATTCTCAACAGTTGTCACAGTGTGTGGGGGTTGTCACAGTTTATGGGGGTTGTCACAGTGTGTGGAGTTGTCACAGTGAGTGGGGCTTATCACAATGAGTGGGGCTTGTCACAGTGTGTGGGGGTTGTCACAGTGTGTGTGGGTTGTCACAGTGTGTGGGGGTTGTCACAGTGTGTGGGGGTTGTCACAGTGAGTGGGGCTTGTCACAGTGTGTGGGGGTTGTCACAGTGTGTGGTGGGTTGTCACAGTGTGTGGGGTTTGTCCAGTGTGTTGGGGTTGTCACAGTGGGTAGTGGTTCTGCAGTGTGTAGGGGTTGTTCACAGTGTGTGGGGGTTGTCACAGTGTGTGGGGTTGTCACGTCGGTGGGGGTTGTCACAGTGTGTGGGGGGTTGTCTAGTGTTGTGGTGTTGTCTCAGTGTGGGGTTGTCACAGTGGTGTAGGGGTGTCACGGTGTTGTAGGGAGTTGCCACAGTGTGTGGGGGTTGTCACAGTGTGTGGGGGTTGTCACAGTGTGTGGGGATTGTCACAGTGTGTAGGGGTTGTCACTGTGTGTGGGAGTTGTCACAGTGTGTGGGGGTTGTCACAGTGTGTAGGGGTTGTCACAGTGTGTGGGGTTGTCACAGTTGGTGGGGGTTGTCACAGTGTGTTTGGGTTGTCACAGTGTGTGGGGGCTTGTCCAGTGTGGGGGGGTTGTCACAGTGTGTGTGGGTTGTCACAGTTGTGGGTGTTGTCTCAGTGTGCGGGGGTAGTCAAGTTTGTTGGGTTGTCACAGTGTGTGGGTTGACACGGTGTGTGGGGGTTGTCACAGTGTTGTTTGGGTTGTGCCAGTGTGTGGGGGGTTGTGACAGTGGTGGGGGTTGTCACAGTGATGTGTGGGTTTTCACAGTGTGTGGGTGTTGTCTAGTGTGCGGGGTTGTCACAGGTTTGTGGGGTTGCACAGTGTGTTGGGGATGACACAGTGCTGTGGGGGTTGTCAAATGTGTGGGGTTGTCACAGTGTGTGGGGGTTGTCACGTGTGTAGGAGTTGTCACCGTGTGTGTGAGTTGTCACAGTGATGTGGGGGTTTGTCCACAGTGTGGAGGAAGGGGGTTGGTTTTTTTTCCCCCCCCCCCCACCACAGTGTGTGGGGGGGTTGTCACAGTAGTGCGGGGTTTGCTCAGTGTGTGGAGGTTGTCCACAGTGTGTGGGGATTGTCACAGTGGGTGGGGGTAGTCACAGTGTGTGGGGGTTTGCAGAGTGTGTGGGGATTGTCACAGTGTGTGGAGGGTTGTCACAGTGTGTGGGGGTTTTCACAGGTGTTGGTGGTTGTGACAGTGTTTGGGGATTGTCACAGTGTGTGGGGTTGTCACAGTGTTTTTGGGTTGTCTCAGTGTGAGGGGGTTGTCACAGTGTTTGATGATTGTCACAGTGTGTGGGGTTTGCCACAGTGTGTGGGGTTTGTCACAGTGTGTAGGGGTTGTCACTGTGTGTGGTGGTTGTCACAGTGTGTGGGGATTGTCACAGTGTGTGGGGTTTGTCACAGTGTGTGGGGTTTGTCCAGTGTGTGGGGTTTGTAACTGTGTGTGGGGTTTGTTCACAGGTGTGTGGGATTGTTTCACAGGGTGTGGGGTTTGTCTCAGAGTGTGGGATTTTTCACAGTTGTGGGGGTTGTCACAGTGTGTGGGGGTTGTCAACAGTGTGTGGGGGTTGTCACTGTGTGTGGGGTTAGTCACAGTGTGTGGGATTTTTCACAGTGTTGGGGGTTGTCTCAGCTGTGTGGTGGGTTGTCACAGTGTGTGGGGGTTGTCACAGTGACAACAAATGACATTACTGGCCAGATTACTTGTCATCACCAGCATGTCTTCACCAGCATGTCATCTCCAGGCAGGTCTTCACCAGCTTGTCTTCTACCTGCAGGTCTTCACCTGCATGTCTTCACCAGCATGTCTTCACCAGCATGTCTTCACAGCATGTCTCACCAGCATGTCTTCACCAGCATTCTTCACCAGGCCCCATGTCTTCACCAGCATGTTTCACCGCATGTCATCCCGCATGTTTCACCAGTATGACTTCACCAGCATGTCTTCACCGTATGACTTATCCAGCATGTCTTCACCAGCATGTTCATCACAGCTATGTCTTCACCAGCATGTTTTCACCAGCATGTCATCACAGCATGTCTTACCAGTATGACTTCCCAGCATGTTCTTCACCAGCATGTCTTCACCAGAATGTCTTCACCAGCATGTCCATCACCCAGCTGGTCTTCACCGTATGACTTCACCAGCATGTCTTCACCAGCCTGTCTTCACAGATGGGTCTTCCCAGCATGTCTTCACAGCATGTCTTCACCAGCATGTCTTCACCAGCATGTCTTCACAGCATGTCTTTCACCTGATGACTTCACAGCATGTCTTCACCAGCATGTCATCACCAGCATGTCATCACCAGTATGTCTTCACCAGCATGTCTTCAACAGCATGTCATCTCCCGGCATGTCTTCACCAGCTTGTCATCACAAGCATGTCTCACAGCATGTCTTCTCCAGCATGTCTTCTCCAGCATGTATTCAACAGCTTGTCTTCACCCAGCATGTCTTCAACAGCATGTCTTCACAGCATGTCATCACAAGCATGTCTTCACCAGCATGTCTTCTCCAGCATGTCGTCACCGCATGTCTTCACCAGCATGTCTTCAACAATAGCATGTCTACACCAGCAAGTTCTTCGCCAGCTTGTCTTGACTCACATGTCTTCACCAGCATGTCTTTCTCCTGCATGTCTTCACCAGCATGTCTTCATATAGCAGGTCTGCACCAGCATGTCTTCACAAGCTTGTCTTCACCAGCTTGTCGTCTACCTGCAGGTCTTCATTATCAGCTGGTCTTTACCTAGTTGTCTTCACCGCATGTCTTAACCAGGCATGTCCTCACATGCTTGGAGGATATGATGTAGCTCTACTCACGATTTACATGGATAGGAGGTTCATAAGAGTTATTATAAACTTTTACCTCTTCATCTTCTTGGATGCCCTGTGAATTTATGTCAATTATAAGATCTACAACTATTTGGCCAATCAGCGGGTCAGTCTACACCAGCATGTCTTCACCAGCATGTCTTCACTGCATCTTCTAACGCATGTCTTCACAGCATGCTCAACAGCATCCTCTTCACCAGCAGGTCTTCACCAGCATGTCTTCACCAGCATTGTCTTCACCAGCATGTCTGCACAGCATTTCTTCACCTGCATCTCTTCACCAGCATGTCTTCACCAGCATGTCTTCAACTGCATCTCTTCACCTGGCATGTCTTCACCAGCATGACTACCATTCACCAGCATGTCATCACAGATGTCTTTCACAGATGTTCTTCAACAGCATGTCTTCTCCAGCATGTCTTCCCAGCATGTCTTAACTCATGTTGGATCATAATCTTAGAAAATTATCATGATTTTTTTAATATAGATTCGTGTGTGGGGGTTGTCAACAGTGTGTGGGGTGTCACAGTGTTGGGGGTTGGTCACTGTGTGTGGGGGGTTGTCACAGTGTGTGGGGGTTGTCACAGTGTGTGGGGTTTGTCACAGTGTGGTGGGGGATGTATCACAGTGGTTGGGGGTTGTCACAGTGTGTGGGGGTTGTCACAGTGCGTGGGGGGTGTCACAAAATGTGTGGGGGATGTCACAGGTTGGGGGGGGGAGGGTTGTCACAGTGTGTGGGGGTTGTCACAGTGCGTGGGGTTGTCACAGTGATGTGCGGGTTGTCACAGTGTGTGGGGGTGCACAGGTGTGTTGTGGGGTTGACACAGTGATGCGGAGGTTGTACAGTGTGTGGCCGTTGTCACAGTGTGTGGGGGATGTCACAGTGTGTGGGGGTTGTCACAGTGTGTGGGGGTTGTACAGTGTGTATGGGGTGACACAGTGGTGCGGAGGTTGTCACAGTGTGTGGCCGTTGTCACAGTGTGTGGGGGATGTCCACAGTGTGTGGGGGGTTGTCCACAGGGTGTGGGGGTTGTACTGTGCATGGTGGTTATCACAGTGTGTGCGGGTTGTCACAGTGTGATGGGGGTTCGTCACAGTGTGTGTGGGTTGACACAGTGTGCGGAGGTTGTCACAGTGTGGGGCGTTGTCACAAGTGTGTGGGGATGTCACAGTGTGTGGGGTTGATCACAGTGAGTGGGGGTTGGTCACAGTTGTGCGGGGTTGTCACAGGGTGTGGGGTTGTCTCAGTGTGTGGGGGTTGTGCGTGTTGAGGCGGTTGTACTGTGTGTGGGGGTATGGTCACAGTGTGTTGGGTAGGGTTGTCACAATCTGTAAGGGTTGTCACAGTGTGTAGGGGTTGTTCACAGGGTGGTGTTGTCACAGTGTGCTGGGGTTGTCACAGTGTGTGGGGGTTGTCACAGTGTGTGGGGGTTGTCACAGTGTGTGGTGTTGTCACAGTGTGCGGGGGTTGTCACAGTGTGTGGGGGTTGTCACAGTGTGTGGGGGTTGTCACAGTGTGTGGGGTGTGTCACCGGGGTGGGGGTGTTTTTTTATACAGTGGTGATGGGGTTGGCACAGTGTGTAGCGGTTGTCACAGTGTGTGAGGGTTGTCACAGTGTGCGGGGGTTGTCACAGTGTGTGTGAGGGTTGTCACAGTGTTTGGGGGTCGTCACATTGTGTGGGGGTTGTCACAGTGTGTGGGGGTTGTCACAGTGTGTGGTGGTTGTCACAAGGCTAGGGGGTTGTCACAGTGCGGGGGGGGTGTCACAATGTGTGGGGGTTGTCACAGTGTGTGGGGGTTGTCACAGTGTGTGGGGGTTGTCACAGTGTGTGGGGTTGTCACAGTGTGGGGAGGTTGTCACAGTGTGTGGGGGTTGTCACAGTGTGTGGGGTCTGACACAGTGTGGGGGGGTTGCTCAGTGTGTGGGGCCGTTTTTTCGTTTTTGTTTTGTGCTTTTTGTTTTGTTTTTTTTTTTTTTTTTTTGCTTTTTTGTCTTTTTGTTTTGGTTCTGTGGTTTGTTTCTTGGTTCTTTGTTCTGGGTCTTTATGCTTTCTTCTTGGTTGTATTTTTTTTGTGTCTTTTTCTTTTTTTTATTTGTGTTTGTTTTTTTCTGTTGGTTTTATTTTTTTTATTCTTTCTTTTTTTAATTTTTTTTTTTTTTTTTTTTTTGTCACAGTGTGGGGGGTTGTCTCAGTGTGGTTGGGTTGTCACAATGTGGGGGCCTTGTCACAGTGTGTGGGGTTGTCACAGTGTTTGGGGGTTGTCACAGTGTGCGGGGGTTGTTCACTGTGTGTGGGTTTGTCACAGGTGTGGGGGTTCTCACCGGAGTGTGGGGGTTGTCACAGTGTGTGGGGGTTGTCACAGTGGTGTGGGGGTTGTATTGTATGTGGGGGTTGTCACAGTGAGTGGGGGTTGTCCAGTGTGTTTGGGTTGTCACAGGTGTTCGGGTGTTGTCACAAGTGTGGGGGGGTTATCAAGTGTGTGGAGGTTGTTCACGGTGTGTGGGGTTTGTCACCAGTGTGTGGGGTTGTCACAGTGTGTGGGGGTCGTCACAGTGTGTGGGGGTTGTCCACAGTGTGTGGGGGTTGTCACGTGTGTGGGGGTGTCTCAGTGTGTTAGGGGGTGTGTCACAGTGTCTGGGGGTTGTTAGTAGGGTGGGGGTTGTCAGAGTGTGTGGGGGGGTTGAAACAGTGTGTAAGGTTGTCACCGTGTGTTGGGGTTGCCACAGTGTGTGGGGGGTTTTCACAGTGTGTGTGCGGTTGTATTTTTTTCCCAGTGTTGGGGGTGTCGCAGCGAGTTGGGGTTGGTCACAGTGGTTGTGGGTTGTCACGTGTGGGATGGTTGTCGAGTGTGTGGGGGTTGTCACAGTATATCGGGGGTTGCACAATGTGTGGGGATTTGTCACAGTGTGGGTGGGGATTGTCACAGTGTCCCTTCTTCCCTTCAGCATTTGTTCCCTCTTACCTTCAGTATTTGTTCCCTTCTCCCATCAGTATTTGTTCCCTTTCTCCCTTCAGTTTTGATCACTTGCTTACCTTCAGTATTTTTTTCCTTCTTCCCCTTCAGCCATTTGTTCCCTTTCTTACCTTCCAGTAATTTGTTTCCCTTCTACCTTCAGTATGTGTTCCCTTCTTACCTTCAGTATTTGTTTCGCCTTCTTACCGTTCAGTATTTGTTTCCTCCCTTCTTACATCATTAATTTTGAGAGCCCTTCTTACCTTCAGTATTTTATTTCCCTTCTTACCTTCAGTATTTGTTGCCCTTCACTTCCTTGCAGCATTTTGGTTCCCTTCTTAACCTTCAGTATTTTATTTCCCTACCTTAACAGTCATTGATTTGAGTGTGCCCTCTTAGCGCTCAGGATTTGTTTAACTTATTCCCTTCTTCCCATACAGCATTGTTACCAAACTGCAACACGGAGAAGCACTCATGTGAAAACAAAGACTTACAAAGGAGATGCATACACATTAAACGACACAGTATAAAGGTGGGGAGTAATCGAGTTACACCTGTGATGGGAAAAAACGAGTAGGGTTATGGGAAATATGGTTAAAATGAATAAAAGGAATGTATTTAAGGGGGTTTACAGGGCGAGAGTGAGGGAGGCGCGTATGACTGTGCTGCGAAGATGCTCTGGAAAGAGGCAACTAAAGTATGGATGGAGGAGCGGGGCGGGTCAATCCGGGCTGTAGTTTCGAACGTCAAGTTTCCGTGTGGCCGCAGAACAGCTTGATTGATCTGACTACCGGCTAACAGCTTGGTTGATCAACGCTTATCCACCAAGAGACCTGGTCTCAGACCGAGAACGGCGGGGGGCGTATGTACCCCCGAAACCTTCTCCAAGTAAACTCCAGGTAATATATACTGGCATCTCTCACCTTCATGTGTAACTTTTAAATGATAGAAGTGGGACAGAAACACCTGTGTTAAGCCTTCTCTCTCCTATGTACGAGTTATTTGTATATATTAGTGCTAAAGACTGACGAAGGAATTGGATAGTGTAAAAGAAGGAAATCAAAAGTGAAAGTTGTAAAGAGAGAAGTATAGTAAGCACAGTTCATGTTACTGGTGAAGGCTAACACATGAAGACTTTCTCAAGGACATTATTTACACACCAACACACAAGAGACAGCAGGTCCACAACAGTATCTTCAACTGTTGACAAGTATGGAGGTACTGAAGAGTATTCTGTACTGTTATTGACTGGAGGCACTGAGGAGTGTTCCTGCACTGTAAATGACTGTAGAGACTGAATAGTGTTCCTGTACTGTAAGTCACTGAAGAGACTGAATAGTGTTCCTGTACTGTAAGTCACTGTAGAGACTGAATAGTGTTCCTGTACTGTAAGTCACTGTAGAGACTGAATAGTGTTCCTGTACTGTAAGTGCCTGTAGAGAGTAGAGACTGAATAGTGTTCCTGTACTGTAAGTCACTGTAGAGACTGAATAGTGTTCCTGTACTGTAAGTGCCTGTAGAGAGTAGAGACTGAATAGTGTTCCTGTACTGTAAGTGACTGTAGAGAGTAGAGACTGAATAGTGTTCCTGTACTGTAAGTGACTGTAGAGACTGAATAGTGTTCTTGTACTGTAAGTGACTGTAGAGACTGAATAGTGTTCCTGTACTGTAAATGACTGTAGAGACTAAATAGTGTTTCTCTGTACTTGGGGGGGGGGGGGTAAGTGACTGGTAAGAGACTGAATAGTGTTCCTGTACTGTAAGTGACTGTAAGACTGAATAGTGTTCCCTGCCTGTAAGTAAACTGTATATACGAATAAGTGTTCCAGTACTGTAAGTGACTGTAGAGAACTGAAAAAGTGTTCCTGCCCTGTACGGACTGTAGAACTGAATAGTGTTCCTGTACTGTAAGTTACTGTAGAGACTGAAATGTTTCCTGTACGTAAGTTACTGTAGAGACCCAATAGTGTTCCTGAACTGTAATTGGACTGAAGAGACAGAATAGTGTTCCTGTACTGTATAGTGAGCTTTAGAGACTGAATTAGCCGTTCCTGTACTGTAATTGCCTGTAAGATACTGAATAGGGTTCCTGTACTGTAAGTGACCTGTAAGACCAAATATTGATCCTGTGCGTAAGTCACTGAAGAGACTAAATAGTGCTCCTGTACTGTACTTGACTGTAGATACTTATAGTTCCTGTACTTAACTGTAAGTGACTGTAGAGACTAAATAGTGGCGCCTGTACTGTAATTGACTGTAGAGACCTGAATATGTTTCCTGTACTGTAAGTGACTGTAGAGACTAAAATAGTGGTTCTTGTACTGTGACTGTACAGAGACTAAATAGTGTTCCAGTACTGTAAGAGTGACTGTAGAGACTGAAGTAAGTGTTACTGTACTGTAAGTGACTGTAGAGAACTAAAGTAGTGTTCTGTATAACTGGTGAACTGTAGAGACTAAATAGTTTCCTGTACTGTAAGTGACTGTAGAGAGCACTAAAATAGTGTTCCTGTACTTTAATCACTGTAGAGACTGAATAGTGTTTTACTGTACCGTAATTACTGGAGTAATGGAATATTAAACCTGATGAGATCAGACAGGTCTACAAGAGACCTGGAACAGGCTTGAATCGTGTCCAGCAACTGGCTCCTCGAGTTTAACCCCGCAAATGCAAAGTCATGAAGATCGAGGGCAGGCAAAGAAGACCGCAGACAGAGTATAGTCTAGATGGGCCAAGACTGCAAACCTCACTCCAAGGTAAGGATACATGGTGAGTATAATACTGAGCACATCTCCTGGTGCGCAACATCAACCAGATAACTGCTGCAGCATATGGGCGCCTGGCAAAACCTGAGACTAGCGCTCCTGATTGCCTCAGAAAGTAATTGTTCAAGACTCTGTACACCGTGTAACATCCAGGCCCCATACTGGAGTATGGCAGCACCAGTTTGGCACCCACACCTGGTCAAGCACATCAAGACATTAGAGAATGTTCAAAGGTTTGCAACAAAGCTAGATCCAGAGCTAATGGGAATGTCCTATGAAGAAAGGATAAGGAGGGATGTCCTCTGAAAAAAGGTTAAGGGAAATCGGCCTGACACACTGAGACAGGAAGGATCCGGGGAGCCCAATGATAAAACGACATTCAAAAATACTTGCGAGTAATTTGCAAAGAGGACAGGAGACAGATGTTCCAGATATGGACACAAAACAACGGGTCACACTGGGAAGGTGAAAGACTAGAATTAATCAAAGAGAAGTGAGGAAAAATTTTTCTTTAGTTACAAGCGTTGATCAGGAAGTGAATTGTCTCTCAGTGATGTAGTGTAGGCAGGAACTATACATATTTTTAAGACGAGGTATGATAAAGCTCATGGAGCTGGGAGAAAGAGGACTGGTACGATCGTGGAAGAGGCGGCGGGCCAGGAGCTATTCTCAACCCCAGCAACCACAAATAATGGGTTTAAATAGCTGAGTAAAAACACACACACACACAACACACACACACCAGCCCCAGCACGTCAGGATAAAGTGCAAAGGTATGTAACCGAGATAGTCCCGGAGCTAAGGGGCCCCGTCCTGTGCAAAGAGAGGTTAAAGGAAATTGTACGGTACGACAGTGGAAGACGGGGAAAGGGGGATTAACAACATATTAAAATACTGAGAGGTAATCGACAAAGGTGGAACAGGATAAGATGTTCCAAAAAATGAGACACACTACAAAGAGGCCAAATTTGGAAGCAGAAGAGTTTAGTTGAATCACAGAGATAAGAAATTATTCCTCAGGTCAAGATTGTCAGAGGTAAAACAGTCAGACAAAGTGAGGTGATTGGAGGCAGGATACAAAACAAAGCTTTAAGAAGAGTATGATCAAGCCCAAAGAGTGAGTGAACCCAGTATGACCAGGGAAGAGGCGGGGCGAGAAACGTTGAATCAACGAATTCGACCAATACTAGTGATTACGCACAAAATCACCCACCTCAAAAACACACATCACAAAGCGACACACAGAAATACATTAAATTTTCATTCTTTGTTACCTGAAAAAGATTGGGTTGTCAGAGAACAGGACGGAAAACCAAGAAACTGGAAGATGAGTCTCGGAAGGACAATGGTATCAAGGCTCATTAAAAAGGACAAGTTTGAAAAGAAGCTAGAACAACATATCAAAAAATATGGAGGAGAGGTTTATGAGCATAATTTGCATGGACAATCAGAACTGCTATATCAGACACACACGAGCTGACTGTAGGAAACAAAGGAGTTAAACTGTATGCAGAGGTCCAATCAGACCACCTTGGAGCCCAGTAAAAAAGATGAGCACACCAGTAACAAACGAGTGACGTTCGAAAATTAAAACTAAGCTATATGCAAGGCCCTAACAGACCAGCATGGTGCCCAGGAAAAGCTGAGAAGGGAAAATGAACATACGTCACTTGCACAGGGAAAACAGATGTGAGAATGAAGAAAGGAAGGCACGACGCGACTGCCTCTCCTAGTACCTAAACTAAATCGAATTAGGAAGTCCTGAGGCACAAACCCACCGGGAATTACAGTGGGAAAAATGAAAGGGAAGGAGGTCAGTCTTTGGTTTACATGCCTCCAGCCAAGTTGAAGTGGAAACTTACAAAGCAAAAAGACAGGTGGAGAAAAAAGTGATTTAAGTTTCACAAATCAACAGTATAGGACGACATTGAACCCCAGCTGCCCCATGACAATAGAGGTTGCAAGAGGAAGAAAACCGGCCAGTGAAAGTGATTTTTAAGGCCGAGTCGGCCAAAACAGGATCCGCAAGAGAAAGCATGACTATGAGACATACCGAAGTATCAGAGGATATACCTTAGACCGTGGACAGAACAAACACGAGAGAAATGCAGAAGCTGAAAAGAGAGGTACAGAGATTGCAAGGAAGAAAGAGGGCAGAGACAGAGATGGCAATGAGCCCAACTCAGACAGAAAAGCAAATACCAGCTCCCTAATAACCGCCTATGGAAGGTCCTCGACACTACCCTGACAACTCAGTGTAGCCATACAATCTAAAAACCAAAATGCACATGCCCATACCCCCTGCCCTGCCCCCACTCCCTTTCATCACAAACTTCCCCACTTCACAGCAACCCCCATAGTTGCTTGTGCAGGCCTTCAGCTTCCCCACCACAAACGTACCCCCCTACACCACAGTTTTAGAAAAGAAGTTGAGGTTTTGTATGCAACCACCGACACATAACGATAATTTTAAGGGAAAGGGAAAGTGACAGAGTGAAAGTTTAAGTAAGTGGAACAGGTGAAAGTTTAAAGGTAAGTGACAGAAGTGAAAAAAGGAAAGTGACAAGGATTGAAGGGAAAGTGACAAGTGTTAAGGGAGAAGGAACAAGAGTGAATGAGGTTTGCAATGTGTTTGAAAGGTACAAGCAGTGACGGGAAAGTGAAAAGTTAAGGAAAGTGACAGTTGTTACTTACAGAAAGGGTGTCAGTGTAAAGTAAAAGGAAGATAGCGCAGAAAAATTAAGTGAATTAAGAAAGGAAGGACATAGGGTGACTCTTACTGCTGTTAACAATACATCAATGTTCCTCTCTAATAGCGTGTGACTCTTCTGTTGTTAACGATGACACTTCATGTTCCTCATACTAGCGGGTGACTCTTCTTTAGTTCACGAAGACACTCATGTTCCTCTCACTACCGGGTGACTCTTGTGTTGTTAACGATGACACTCATGTTCCCTCTCACTAGCGGGTGACTCTTCTGTTGTTAACGATGACACTCATGTTCATCTCAATAACGGTGACTCTCTGTGTTAATACGATGACACTCATGATCCTCTCAATAACGGTGACTCTTCTGTTGTTAACGATGACACTCATGTTCCTCTCAATAATGGGTGACTTTCTTTGTTACTACACTCATGTTCTCTCAATAGCGGGTGACTCTTCTTAGTAAACGATGACTCTCATGTTCCTCTCAATACGGGTACCTCTTCTGTTTGTTAATCGATGACACTCATGTTCTCTCACTATCGGTTTGACTCTTCTGTTGTTAACAATGACATTCATTTCCACTCAATAACGGGTGGACCTTCTCTGTTTGGTAACGATGACAACTCATGTTTTCTCTCAATAACGGTGACCTCTCTGTTGTTAACGATACACTCATGTTCCTCTCACTACGGGTGACTCTACTGTTGTTAAACGATGACACTCATGTCCTCTCACTAGCGTGTGACTCTTCTGTTGTTAACGATGACACTCCGTTACTCACACTATCGGGTGACTCTTCTGTTGTTAAACGATGACACTCATGTTCCTCTCAAAACGGGTGTCTCTTCTTTGTTTGTTTAACGATGACACTCAAACTCAAGAAATCGTAATGACGGGGGTATGGTTTGGATGACACCTCATGTTCCTCTCAATAACGGTGACACTTCTGTTAACGGTAGGACACTCATGTTCCTCTCAAATAACTGGTGACTCTTCTGTTACGTTGACAACTCAGTTCCTCTCAAAACGTGTGACTCTTCTGTACCGGAGACACTATCATGTTCCTCTCAAGAACGGGTGACTCTTCTGTTATCGGTGACCCACTCATGTTCCTCTCAATAACGGGTGACCTCGTCTGTTTAACAGTGGACACTCAAGTTTCCTCTCGAATAACCAGGTGAGAACGGGTGACTCTTCTGTTACCGGTGACACTCATGTTCCTCTCATAACGTGTATAAAAAATAACCATATTTTTTAAAGAGGTGCTGGAGTAAGCCGTGGAAGGCATCAATCAGAAGAACCAGAACCTAGCTGTGGGTCCCTTATATGACTATGATCCGCGGTCATAGGAACCACTTGTCCTGTTTCCCTGACAAGACCTGACCTAACCTACAATTTCTAATCTAATATATCCTAACCTAACATAACCTTAACCCAACCTAGCAAGCCTTTACCTAAACTACATAACCTTACCAAACTAGCATATCCTTACCTAACCCTAACTTAACGCTTCACCAAACCTAGCATAGCCTTACCTAACCTCACATATACCTACCAAACCCTAGCATAGGCCTTCCTAACCTAGCATAAACTACCAAACCTAGCATAGCCTTACCTAACCTAACATAACCTTACCAACTAGCATAGAGCCTTACCTAACCTAACAATAACATTACCAAACCTAGCATAGCCATACCCTAACCAACATAACCATACCTAACATAAACCTAAACTAACCTAGCATAACCTTACCTAACCTATACTACCAACCTAACATAACACTTGCATAACCAACATACCTTACCTAATAAAAGGATAATAACCTTACCTAACATAAAACCTTACTCTAACCTAAACCTAACAAATCCTTGCTTAACCTAACATAACCTTACCTAACATAGCATAACCTTACCCTAACTAACCTTACCTAACCAACATAACCTTTGCTTAACCTAACATAACCTTACCTAACATAGCATAACCTTACCTAACATAAACCTACCTAACCTAACATAACCTTGCTTAACCTAACAAAACTCCTTACCTAACATAGCATAACCTTACCTAACCTAACCTTACCTAACCTAACATAACCTGCTTAACCTAACATAACCTTACCTAACAAAGAAATAACACCTTAACTTTACTAACATAACCTTACCTACCCTAACATAACCTTGTTTAACTTTAGCATAGCCATTACCTAACATCGCATAAAAACCTTACCTTACATACCTTACCTAACCTAGCATAACCTTGATCTAAACCTCAACGTAACCATCGTAACCTAAAATAGCAATAACCTTACTAACCGACCCTTTCACTCCACAGTTGCTATTAACTAACACTGATGCTACTACTACTGTACACTCACCGGTTGCTACTACTACTAATAGTACTTTTCTACTACCAACTACTACTCTGATTCTGCAGTCACTTAACTACTTCTGCTGGTTTCACAGTAAGAAGTGAAAAACACTAAGCCACTTAGACGAAGCAAAGTGCAATCTCACTCTGTATAAGAATTAGTCCTTCCACCACCACTGCTCGTCAGAGACAGCACCCTCTAGTCCACTGATTATAGCCGGATTATGTTTATCGCTGGGAGAAACTGTAGATGACGTTCAGCTTGTGTCTTGGATCATTATCAAGTTACAAGTCAATTTCACATTAAAGGACCTAATTTTTCTTAGTACAGAGCAGGTCGAGATTGTGAGTTTGTTATGACTGTTATGAATTTACCTTCACTTGTAGATAACTAATTAACTTCACTCACGGATACTAACTTCACTTTCATTTAACTAACTTACTTCACTTTCCAGAGGTGACAATTACCACATTTTATGCCGTTACAGAGCAGAAAGTGCGAAGTCGTACATGGTATATACCACATAGAGTGAATCCTCAGGCAGTGTAGTGCCTATAACTATCCCCTCTAATAACAAGGTGTTCTATTAAGAAATTACACATGTAAGAGTGCTTCATCCCTTGTAGTGCCAGATCCAACCACCTTCAGTAGTAGTTGACTCAAACGAGTGTCACAAAAAATTAAATTAGAGCCTTTTGTGGTAGCTTAATCGAGTGTGGAAAGTTTCTTTCCATAATGGAAAAAGATCTCATACGTAAGATGAGTATCAGACCACGCGGAAGGTCCTCAGCAATGAACACCACCCGCAAGCCGATAGGGATGTGCAAGCATATTACAGAGGACTCAAAATGACTGTGTTATGGGTGTCATAACCTGCTGCTCGGCTCCGCTATCTTCATCTACCTGAGAAGACGCACGAGAAACGGTATACTCCCACACCGACCACCATCACTGGGCAAGGTTTAAAAGGTAAGGTGCTACAAAAACACCCTCTGCCAACAGTGCTTGTCTGCCATAAAGTAAGATGTTAAGTATTTTTATGTGAGATTACTAACAGTGAAATCAACCTCGTTTCAGAGTGAAGTATAAAGATATATTTGGAAGTTTAATATCGTGTGACATACAAGCAGAGATGCCTGCAGTATGTCCTCCCTGTATCGTATACACTCAGTCTCTGAAAAAAAAGATGGCCGCTCACTGTAGAATCCCTTGGTTATTGAAGAATTAGCCACATGTACATTATCTGATATTTTTAATTTTGTAATATGTGTCGCCATCCAGTGGCTTTTGGGGTCAAATAAATCAAGACATTAATAAGACTGAAGAACTACATACTAAAGACGATGTAATCCTCCCTCGTTTTTGGAGTTGGTGGAGATTACATACCGCATCTTGCTCATCATCGTCTTCTTGTACATAGTTCTAAGTGTTTTTCCCAATATATCCTTTTAATGTATTCTTGGATAAATTCACTGGAGGCGGAACTTCTACAATACAGATGTTGCACATGTGTCTAATTTTCATCTTGTCGGTACTGAGAATCAATTAATAACTGACAGAACTCTTCAGACTTTAACCTTCATTATATATCAGAGATAGAGTCAGCCATTGTAGACGCCCAGTTGTATTACATGCTTTTCAGCAACCTGACCTCTTTCCTGGAAAGCTATGTGATCTTATCTGGGCACTTCTACGGCTGCCATTGAGCTGAGTAACCGAGGTTCTTGATCTGCTGGTAAACAAGCAGAGTAACTGAGTTATCCCGTTCATAATGCCGTGGGTACAATCCTCAGTAACTGAGGTTCCCCGTCTGCTGGGTAACAACCTGAGTAACTGAGATTCCTCCCGTTCTGGCTGAGTAACGAGCTGTGATTAAGCTACGTTTGATGTCATAGACCTCAAGTCTGCTACTTTCCTCTCAGACGTATGGAAAAAGAATTCAGCAGCCAAATTGGTCAGCTAAAGCCCTGACCGCAAAAGCATCTGTTTTGTAATATGTGGCTGCTAGGAGAAGAACAACACGCACTCTGACTGGCCTGGGTCCGATGCGATTGCTCAAGGAAGAATTAGGGACAGCTAAAAGTAAAACTCCTGAATATTTTCACTGCTAGGAGACGAGCTTTGTTCTTTACACAGAGGCATTATTGAGCATATGTTTAGAGGCGATTTTTCTCCAGGATTGGTTTGTTCCAGTGGACCTCTGCTTACAATCTCTGAGAGCACATGCATTGCTTTGGAATTATCTCAAGTACTGTCCCACTGTGGTAAAACTGCTTCGATGAACTCTGCGCGTGAGCTCCCGCAACACATCTCCACGCATTCAGGGACAATCACCTATACTGGATCACTGAGACCGAAATGCAGGTGCTGTTAACTACTTGCGTTTTGCCCCTGGCGCACACACCTGTACCTCCCCAGTCGCACAGGAATTGCCCGATGATTCCCCAGTGTCGCACTGGAAGTGCCCGTTGACCCCCCCAGTCGCACTGAAGGGCCCTAGTGATCCCCAGTCGCACAGGAAGTGCCCGATGATCCCAAATCCCACCCAGTCGCACTGGAAGTGCCCGTTGATCCCCAGTCGCACTGGAAGTGCCCGTTGATCCCCAGTCGCACTGGAAGTGCCCGTTGATCCCCAGTCGCACTGCAAGTGCCCGTTGACTCCCAGTCGCACTGGAAGTGCCCCGATGATACCCCTTACGCACTGCAAGTGCCCGTTGATCCCCAGTCGCACTGGAAGTGCCCGTTGATCCCCAGTCGCACTGCAAGTGCCCATTGATCCCCAATCACACTGGAAGTGCCCATTGATCCCCAATCACACTGGAAGTGCCCATTGATCCCACTCATAATCTTCTAGTTTACACTATTATTCTTCACGTTAAGATAAAGTTAAAATTTCTGTATTCTCATCGGTGTTTTTGAGAACTTTATTTATTTACAACCCGAAATTCATAGATGCAGAAATCTCCAAAATTTATGAAATAGCTAATCTAAAATACCCAAGAAATTTAAACAAATTTAAAAAAAAATTGCTACAATTCAAAACATGAACAACAAACCTAAATGGATGTTGGTTCTCTTTACCATGAAACCTTTACTGATATGCCAGGAGCTATGTCTCGACTCCTGCAACCATAAATAGGTGAGTACAAATAGAATGCGAAACACAAAATTTATAATTAATTTATAGATATATATATATGATATATATTTATATATATATATAATATTATATATATATATATATAAATATATATATATATATATAAATTTAACTATATAGTATATATATATATAATATATATAATAATAACTATAAGATAAATCTATATATAAATATAATATAATATAATAGATATATCTTATTTATTTTATTATCATGCTGGCCGAATTCCCACAAGGCAGGGTGGCCCGAAAAAGATAAAACTATCACCATCATTCACTCCATCACTGTCTTGCAGAAGGGTGCTTTAGCACTACAGTATTTTGAAACTGCAAACTAACTCCCACCCCACCTTCAAGAGCAGGCACTGTACTTCCCATCTTCCTGGACTCAAGACCTGCCTGCCGGTTTCCCCCCCTGAACACCCGTTCATAAATGTTACTTTGCTCACACTCCAACAGCATGTCCAAGATTAAAAACCATTTGTCTCCATTCACTCCATCAAACACGCTCACGCATCCTGCTGAATTCCAAGCCCCTCGAACACAAAACCTCCTTTACCCCTCCCTCCAACCTTTCCTAGGCCGACCCTAACCCGCCTTCCTTTCACTAACAGACTGATACACTCTTGAAGTTATTATTCTGTTCGCTCCATTCTCTCTACAATGTCCGAAACCAACCTCAACACCCTTCCTCAGCCCTCTGGACCAACAAGTTTTGGTAATCCTGCACCTGCACCTCTTCCTAAGTTCCAAACTACGATTCTCTGCATTATTATTCACACCACACATTGCCCTCAGACATGACAACTCACTGCCTGTCTCCACCTTCTCCTCGCTGCAACATCCATCACCCAGTGCTTCACACGCCATATAAAGAGCGTTGTTAAAACTAAACTCTCGTACATTCCCACTCTTTGCCTCTCCAAGGACAAAAGTTCTTTGTCTCCCAGACTCCTAAGTGCACCATCACTCTTTTCCTTCCCCCACATAAATTTCTATGATTCACCTCATCTTCATAGACCCATCCGCTGACACGTCCACTCCCAATATATCTGAATACATTCACCGTCCTCCATACTACTCCCTCCAATCTGATATTCAATCTTTCATCCACCCTATTCTTTTTGTTATCCTCATAAACCTTACTCTTTCCTTTTCCTGATTCCCCTTTAATTTTCTTCTTTTTGCACACCCTACTACCAATTCATCCACCAATCTCTGCAACTTCTCTTCAGAATCTCCCAAGAGCAACAGTGTCACAGCATACAGCACTGTGACAACTCCCACTTTGTGTGTGATTCTTTACCTTTTAACTCCACGCCTCTAGCCAAGACCCTCGCATTTACTCCTCTTACAAAACCCCATCTATAAATATATTAAACAACCCCGTTGACATCACACATCCTTGTCTAAGGCCGACTTTTACTGGGAATAATTTCCCTCTTTCCCTACTACTACACTAACTTTACCTCACTAATCCTCGTAAAAAACCTTGCACTGCTTCATAACCTACTCCCTAACATACACCAATACACCTTGCAACAACTGCCCACATTGCCCCCTATCCACCCTGCATAACGCCTATTCTTTCCCAAATCCAAAATGCCACAAAGACCCTTTATAAGCCTAATCTGAATACTGTTCATTTTATATGTATCATGTAAAACACCTGGTCCACACACCCCAACCGCCTATAACCTTTCCTAAAGCCTCCTTGTTCATCGCTTCCTATACTCACTCTCCGTCTTACTCTTAATTCCTTCAATATTAACTCTACCATACACTTTACCAGTATACTCAGCAGACTTATCCCCCCCCTATAATTTTTGCACTCTCTTTTATCCCCTATGCCTTTATAAAACGAAGGAACTATGCATGCTCTCTGCCATAGTACCTTAACCCCCTCTTCCATACATTTAATTAAATAAATAATTGCATCAACCACCCAAAACTATATCCCACCTGCTTTTAAACATTTCTATCTTTATTATTCTCCCATCAATCCCCGGCTGCCTTACCCATCCTTTAACACCCCTTTCATATTACCTACTACTTTGCCGTCACTACTCCCCCACACTCACAACTGGCTCTTCCTCCACTCCTCCAAGATGTTATTCCTCTCTTTCCTATACACTAAATCACAGCTTCCCTATCTTCATCAACATTAAACAATTCCTTCACAAAATATTCCCTCCATCTTCCCCAATAACCCTCTAACTCTCTCCATTTAAAAACTCTCCTCTCCTAATTTTAACTGTCAAAATCCATTTGTTCTCCTAGCTTTCTTAACTTGTAAATTCTCACTCCAAAACTTTTTCTTATTTTCAAAAAATTTGTTGATAACATCTCCCCCCACTCTCGCATTGCTCTCTTTTTTTACATCTTCTCCACTCTCTTAAACCTCTCTCATTTTTTCTCCATATACTGCTTTTTTTCCCTCCTTGAAACACTTCTACTTAGTAAAACTCCTCAATAAGCAACTTTTTCTCCTTACTACCTCCCTTTACTTCAACATACCACCAATCGCTCCTCTCCCGTCCCCGCACGCCACTTTCTTAACCACAAACATCTGCTGAACACTCTAACACTACATTTTTAAAACCTACCCCATACGCTCTTCGACCCCCCATGCCTATGCTCTCATTAGCCCATCCATCCTCCAATAGCTGTTTAATATCTTACCCTAACTAATGCCTCCTCTTTTAGTTTATTAAACCTTCACCTCTCTCTTCCCTGATTCTTCTATTCTCCTTGATCCGATCCTACCTTTACTCTCATGTACTACAACTATAAAGTGAATTCTGATATATCTGTGGCCCCTCTATAAACAAAAACATTTACATCCTGAGTCTATACTCAACAGTCTTTATCTACCAATACATAATCCCAACTAACTACTGTCATTTCGCCCTACATCATATCTTGTATACTTATTTATCCAACTTTTTCTTAAAATAATTTATAACCTATAATTAACCCCCTTTCGATAACAAAGTTCAATCATAGTGCTCCCATTATCATTTACACCTGTCACCTCCAAACTTACCAGGGCCACACCCACTCTAAAAGTTTCCCTACATAGCATTCATGTCCCCTATCACAATTATCTCTCACTTAACATCTCCCAAAAATCTCTCTCTCTCCACTGCCATTCTCCTCTCTCTCCAGGAGCATACAACGCTTATTATACCCCTTCTCGCATCCAACCTTTTACTTTAATCCACATATACTTTGAATTTACACATTCATATTCTCTTTTCTCCTTCCACAACTGATCATTCAACATTACCGCTACCCCCTTTCCTAAAACTCTAACTCTCTCAGATACGTCCAGATTTAATCCCATTTATTTCCCCCCACTGAAACTCCCCCTACCCCCCACTTCAGCTTTGTTTCGCTTAGGCCTAGGACAATCCACTTCTTTTTCCATTCATAACATCAGCAATCATCTGTTTCTTTGTCATCCGCAATACATCACTCACATTTAAGCATCCCAGTTTAAAAAGTTTTTCTTCTCTCTTTTTTAGTACATTTCTACAGGAGAAGGGTTACTAGCCCTTTGCTCCCGGCGATTTTCGTCCACCCTAAATAACTACACGCATGTCTTACGGATGGAAAGATACTTTTCCACTTCCCCATAGACAATAGAAGAAATAAAGAAGAACAAGGCGCAATTTAGAAAAAGGAGAAAAAACCTATATGTATGGTATTATATATGATTTCATGTGCTTGTCTGTGAATTTTGAACCAAAGTTTAATTAGGAGTAGCAACATATCACTGTATTATCTAGCGTGTATATATTAAATATATAAAATATCTATATATAATATAGATGTAGTGTCACGAGGTACAGATAATATATATATATAAATATATATTAAAATATATAAAAAATATATATATATATATATATATATATCTACAAGTCGTGCCGATATGCATACATGCGATCCTTGGCTTAATAGCATAGCTCAACTTGCCATAAAGAACAAGTGAAAATTTGTGAATGCAATAAGTTCGTTTGGTATTTTTTTCGTCAAAATCATTCTGACCCTAACGACAAAAATATATTTCACTGTGGTATGTTTATTGTAAATTATTGTAAACAAATCATAAATATATTTAGTTGGGTTAGGCTAAAATAAATTGCGCTTGTTACAATAAGGTTAGGTCAGTTTTCTAAGTTCCTTTTGGTTCAAAATATAAATTTTTTACATCACAATAATGAAAAAAATATTTCTTTAAACGTATAAGATAAAATTTAGAAAGGATTTAATTTTAATGAATTTCTTGCTAATTTGACCAGTTTAACAAATTCGGTCACTACATATATATATATATATAATAAATTTATTTATATATATATATATATATATATATAAATAAATATAAAATAAATAATATCTATAAATATAATTCAAAACAACCAAACTCTGAAATAAATACAAAAAGGCAACAATACCGTACTGGAACGATACACAAATAACCAGCACATAAAAGAGAGAAGCTTAACGACGGACGTTCGGTCCGACTTGGACCCCTTGACAAACTGTGACTTCGTCAAAGGTCAAGTCGACCGAAACGTCGCGTTAATCTTCTCTCCTTATGTGTGAACCACTCTGAAAGAATCCTGGAAATTCCAAGCGCTTACGTGACTACTCCAACGAAAAAGCGCTTTGGATTTTCCTCTCTTCTTTCAGAGTGGTTGTTTTTTTGCAAATTCTGAAATCACCTTTTTTCACTGTGATCTTATTGCATATAAATCATAAATATATAATATAATATAAGATATATATATATATATATATATATATATATATATATATATATATAATATATATATATATATATCAATATATAAATGTAAGTATAAAAATTATGTATACTATAATATGTATTTAAAAGATAATATATATATATATATATATATATATCTATATATAATAACTATATATATATATATATATAAAATATAAATATATATATAAACAAATTATAAATATATCCATATATATAATATATATATATATATATATAATATATATTTATATAAAATATATATATATCTTATATTACAAATATATATATATATATAATTAAAAAAGCATTTCTAATCGTTTTATAACAGGTCATTGTTGAGAAAATATGTTTCTCGTTAGGTACTGTAGACATAAATGGTTACTATTATTTCTGTGTGAACTTTTCAAATAATGAAAGAAAAGAATTCAATGTGCTCTTTGTCAGTTAAAATGTCCTGCTCTCTGAGGTACTTGAAATATTCAAGCCCATTTACTCATAAGTATCTTTTTCCCTACATATTGTCCCCTTCTTCCCTTCAGCATTTGTTCCCTCTTACCTTCAGTATTTGTTCCCTTCTCCCATCAGTATTTGTTCCCTTTCTCCCTTCAGTTTTGATCACTTGCTTACCTTCAGTATTTTTTTCCTTCTTCCCCTTCAGCCATTTGTTCCCTTTCTTACCTTCCAGTAATTTGTTTCCCTTCTACCTTCAGTATGTGTTCCCTTCTTACCTTCAGTATTTGTTTCGCCTTCTTACCGTTCAGTATTTGTTTCCTCCCTTCTTACATCATTAATTTTGAGAGCCCTTCTTACCTTCAGTATTTTATTTCCCTTCTTACCTTCAGTATTTGTTGCCCTTCACTTCCTTGCAGCATTTTGGTTCCCTTCTTAACCTTCAGTATTTTATTTCCCTACCTTAACAGTCATTGATTTGAGTGTGCCCTCTTAGCGCTCAGGATTTGTTTAACTTATTCCCTTCTTCCCATACAGCATTGTTACCAAACTGCAACACGGAGAAGCACTCATGTGAAAACAAAGACTTACAAAGGAGATGCATACACATTAAACGACACAGTATAAAGGTGGGGAGTAATCGAGTTACACCTGTGATGGGAAAAAACGAGTAGGGTTATGGGAAATATGGTTAAAATGAATAAAAGGAATGTATTTAAGGGGGTTTACAGGGCGAGAGTGAGGGAGGCGCGTATGACTGTGCTGCGAAGATGCTCTGGAAAGAGGCAACTAAAGTATGGATGGAGGAGCGGGGCGGGTCAATCCGGGCTGTAGTTTCGAACGTCAAGTTTCCGTGTGGCCGCAGAACAGCTTGATTGATCTGACTACCGGCTAACAGCTTGGTTGATCAACGCTTATCCACCAAGAGACCTGGTCTCAGACCGAGAACGGCGGGGGGCGTATGTACCCCCGCAACCTTCTCCAAGTAATCTCCAGTAATATGTACTGGCATCTCTCCACCTCATGTGTAACTTTTAAATGATAGAAGTGGGACATAAACACCTGTGTTAAGCCTTCTCTCTCCTCTCTATGATACG
>NC_069483.1:2456205-2473705 GCF_026875155.1 Cherax quadricarinatus
GTGTAAACTAGAAGATTATGAGTGGGATCAATGGGCACTTCCAGTGTGATTGGGGATCAATGGGCACTTCCAGTGTGATTGGGGATCAATGGGCACTTGCAGTGCGACTGGGGATCAACGGGCACTTCCAGTGCGACTGGGGATCAACGGGCACTTGCAGTGCGACTGGGGATCAACGGGCACTTCCAGTGCGACTGGGGATCAACGGGCACTTGCAGTGCGACTGGGATCAACGGGCACTTCCAGTGCGACTGGGGATCAACGGGCACTTCCAGTGCGACTGGGGATCAACGGGCACTTCCAGTGCGACTGGGGATCAACGGGCACTTCCAGTGCGACTGGGGATCAACGGGCACTTCCAGTGCGACTGGGGATCAACGGGCACTTCCAGTGCGACTGGGGATCAACGGGCACTTCCAGTGCGACTGGGAGGTACAGGGTGCGCCAGGCAACGCAAGTAACAGCACCTGCATTTCTGTCCTCAGTGATCCAGATAAGGTGATTGTCCCTGAATGCTTGAGATGTGTTGCGGGAGCTCACGACGCAGAGTTCATCGAAGCAGTTGCACAGTGGGACAGTCTTGCAGATAATTCAAGCAATGCATGTGCTCTCAGAGATTGTAAGCAGTCCCACTGGAACAAACCAATCATGGAGAAAATCGCTTAAACAATGCTCAATAATGCCTCTGTAAAGAACAAAGCTCGTCTCCTAGCAGTGAAAATATTCAGGAGTTTTACTTTTAGCTGTCCCTAATTCTTCCTTGAGCACTCGCATCGACCCCAGGCCAGTCAGAGTGGTGTTGATCTTCTCCTAGCAGCCACCATATTCACCAAACAGATGCATTTGCGTCAGGGCTTTAGCTGACCAATTTGGGCTGCATGATCTCTTTTTCATACGTCAGAGAGGAAGTAAGCCAGACTTGAGGTCTATGACATCAAACGAAGCTTCATCACAGCTCGTTACTCAGCAGAACGGGAACCTCAGTTACTCAGGCTTGTTACCCAGCAGAACGGGAACCTCAGTTACTGAGGCTTGTTACCCAGCAGAACGGGAACCTCAGTTACTCTGGCTTGTTACCCAGCAGAACAAGAACCTCGGTTACTCAGGCTCAAAGGCAGCCAGAAGTGCCCAGATAGAATCACAAAGCTATCCAGGAAAGAGGTCAGGTGAAAGCATGTAATTACAACTGGGCGTCTACAATGGCTGACATCTATCTCTGATATATAATGAAGGTAAAGTGAAGAGAATTCTGTCAGTTATTAATAGTACTCAGTACCGACAAGATGAAAAATTAGACACATGTGCAACATCTTTATTTGTAGAAGTTCCGCCATCCAGTGAATTTATCCAAGAAAACATTAAAGGATATAATGGGAACACTTTAGAACTATGTACAAGAAGACGAGATGAGCAAGACTGCTGTAATCTCCACCAACTCCAAAACTAAGGGAAGGATTACATCGTCTTTTGTATGTAGTTCTACAGTCTTATCTTAATGTCCTTGAATTATTTTGACAAAGCCACTGGATGGCGAAACATCTACAAATAAAAATATCCAGATAATGTACATGTGGCTAATTCTTCAAACCAAGGATTCTACAGAGCGGCCATCTTTTTTTTCCAGAAGACTGAGTGTTACGATACAGGGAGGACATACCTGCAGGCATCCTGCTTGTATGTCACACGATATTCTACTTCCAAATATATCTTTATAATTCACTCTGAAAACGAGGTTGATTTTCACTGTAGTACTCTCACTAAAATACTCACCATCTTACTTTATGGCAGACAAGCACTGTTGGCCGAGGGTGTAGCACCTTACCTTTAAACCTTGCCCAGTGATGGTGGTCGGTGTGGGCGTATACCGTCTCGTGCGTCTTCTCCAGGTAGATGAAGATAGCGGAGCCGAGCAGCAGGTATGACACCCATAACACAGTCATTTTGAGTCCTCTGTAATCTGCCTTGCACATCCCTATCGGCTGCCGGGTGATGTTCATTGCTGAGGACCTCCGCGAGGATCTGATACTCATCTTACGTATGCGATCTTTTTCCATTATGAAAGCAACTTTCCACACTCGATTAAGCTACCCACAAAGGGCTAATTTACTTTTCTTGTGACACTCGTTTGAGTCAACTACTACTGAAGGTGGTTGGATCTGGCACTACAAGGATGAAGCACTCTTACGATGTGTAATTTTCTTAATAGACACCTTGTTATTAGAGGGGATAGTATAGGCACTCACAGCTGCTGAGGATCACTCTAGGTGGTATAACCAGTACGACTTCGACACTTTCTTCTCTGTAACGGCATAAAAAGTGGTAATTAGTCACCTCTGGAAGTGAAGTAAGTTAGTTAAATGAAAGTGAAGTTAGTCATCCGTGAGTGAAGTTAATTAGTTATCTACAAGTGAAGGTAAAACACTAACAAGTCATAACAAACTCACAATCTCGACCTGCTCTGTACTAAGAAAAATAGGTCCTATAATGTGATATTGATGCATGACTTGTAACTTGATAATGATCCAAGACACAAGCTGAACGTCATCTACAGTTTCCTCCCAGCGATAAACATAATCCGGCTATAAACAGTGGCCTAGAGGGCTGCTGTCTCTGACCGAGCAGTGGTGGTGAAGACTACTCTTATTACAGAGTGTAGATTTGCACTTTGCTTCGTCTAAGTGGCTTAGTGTTTTTCACTTAACTGAGAAACCAGCAGAAGTAGTATAAGTGACTGCAGAAACAGTAGTAGTAGTTGTAGTAGAAGTACTATTAGTAGTAGTAGCAACGGTAGTAGTAACAGTAGTAGTAGCATCAGTGTTAGTAATAGCAACAGTAGGAGTGAAAGGTTCGGTTAGGTAAGGTTATGCTAGTTTAGGTTACGCAAGGTTACGTTAGGTTAGGTAAGGTTATGCTAGGTTAGGTAAGGTTATGTTAGGTAAGGTTATGCTATGTTAGGTAAGGCTATGTTAAGTTAAGCAAGGTTATGTTAGGTTAGGTAAGGTTATGTTAGGTAAGGTTATGCTATGTTAGGTAAGGTTATGTTAGGTTAAGCAAGGTTATGTTAGGTTAGGTAAGGTTAGGTTAGGTAAGGTTATGCTATGTTAGGTAAGGTTATGTTAGGTTAAGCAAGGTTATGTTAGGTTAGGTAAGGTTTATGTTAGGTAAGGTATGCTATGTTAGGTAAGGTTATGTTAGGTTAAGCAAGGTTTATGTTGAGTTAGGTTAGTTAGGTTAGGTAAGGTTATGCATGTTAGGTAAGGTTATGTTAGGTTAAGCAAGGTTATTGTAGGTTAGGTAAGGTTTGTTAGATTATATGGTTATACCTATATTAGGTAGGTTATGTTAGGTTAGCAAGGTTATGTTAGGTTAGGTAAGGTTAGGTTAGGTAAGGTTATGCTAGGTTAGGTAAGGTAAATATGTTAGGTAAGGTTAATAGGTTAGGTAAGGCTATGCTAGGTTGGTAAGGTTATGTTAGGTTAGGTAAGGCTATGCTAGGTTTGGTAAAGGTTCAATGTTAGGTTAGGTAAGGCATGCTAGTTTGGTTAAGGTTATGTTAGGTTAGGTAAGCTATGCAGGTTAATGTAAGTTATTAGGTTAGGTAAGGCATGCTGGTTCTGTAAAGGTTAAGTTAGGTTAGGTAAGGCTATGTAGGTTTGTAAGTTATGTTAGGTTAGGTAGGTATCTAGGTTGGTAAAGGTTATGTTAGGTTAGGTATATTAGATAGAAATTTATAGTTAGGTCAGGTTCTGTCAGGAAACAGGACAAGGTTCTGACGCGGAATCATGTCATAGTAATGACCCACAGCATAGAGCTTCTGGTCATCGATTGATGCTTCAACGGCTTACACAGTCACCCTCTTTAAAAATATGGTTATTATTATACACGTTATGTGAGAGGAACATGAGTGTCACGTTCAACAGAAGAGTCACCCGTTATTGAGAGGAACATGAGTGTCACCGTTAACAGAAGAGTCACCCGTTATGAGAGGAACATGAGTGTCAACGTTAACACAGAAGAGTCACCCGTTATTGAGAGGAACATGAGTGTCACCGTTAACAGAAGAGTCACCCGTTATTGAGAGGAACATGAGTGTCAACGTTAAACAGAAGAGTCACCAGTATTGAGAGGAACATGAGTGTCACGTTAACAGAAGAGTCACCCGTTATTGAGAGGAACATGAGTGTCATCCAAACCATACCCCGTCATACGATTTCTTGAGTCATGAGTGTCATCGTTAACAAAGAAGAGACACCCGTATTGAGAGGAACATGAGTGTCATCGTTAACAACAGAAGAGTCACCCGCTAGTGGAGAGAACATGAGTGTCATCGTTAACAACAGAAGAGTCACCCGCTAGTGAGAGGAACATGAGTGTCATCGTTAACAACAGTAGAGTCACCCGTAGTGAGAGGAACATGAGTGTCATCGTTAACAACAGAAGAGTCACCCGTTATTGTAGAGAGAAACATGAGTGTCATCGTTACCAACAGAAGAGTCACCGTTATTGAGAGGAACATGAATGTCATTGTTAACAACAGAAGTGTCAACGATGTGAGAGGAACATGAGTGTCATCGATAACACAGAAGGGTCACCCGTTATTGAGAGGAACATGAGTGTCATTCGTTAACAACAGAAGAGTCACCCGCTATTGAGAGGGAACATGAGTGTCATCGTAACAACAGAAGAGTCACCCATTTTTGAGAGGAACATGAGTGTCATCGTTAACAACAGAAGAGTCACCCGTTATTGAGAGGATCATGAGTGTCATCGTTAACACAGAAGAGTCACCCGTTATTGAGATGAACATGAGTGTCATCGTTAACAAACAGAAGAGTCACCCGCTAGTGAGAGGAACATGAGTGTCATCGTTAACAAACACAAGAGTCACCCGCTATGTGAGAGAACATGAGTGTCATCGTTAACAACAGAAGAGTCACCCGCTAGTAAGAGGAACATGAGTGTCATCGTTAACAACAGAAGAGTCACCCGCTATTGAGAGGAACATGACTGTCATTGTTAACAGCAAGAAGAGTCACCCTCTGTCCTTCCTTCTCTTAATTCACTTAATTTTTCTGCACTATCTTTCTTTTAATTTACACTTGACTCCCTTTCCTTTAAGTAACCACTGTCACTTTCCCTTAACCCTTTTCACTTTCCCGTCACTGCTTGTACCTTTCCCAAAACCATTGCAACTCCATTCACTCCTTGTTCCTTTCCCTTAACACTTGTCACTTTCCCTTCACTCCTTGTCACTTTCCTTTCACTCTGTCACTTTACCTAACCTTTCACTCTGTCACTTTACCTTAAACTTTCACTCTGTCACTTTCCCTTTCCCTTAAATTATATGTTATTGTGTCTGTGTTTGCATACAAAACCTTCAACTTCTTTTCTAAAACTGTGGTGTGGGGGGTACGTTGTGGTTGGGGAAGCTGGAGACCTGACAAGCAACTATGGGGGTTGCTGTGAAGTGGAGTTTGTGATGAAAGGGAGTGGGGGCAGTGGGTATGGCATGTGCATTTTGGTTTAGATTGTATGGCTACACTGAGGTTGTCAGGGTCGAGGACCTTCCATAGGCGGTTATTAGGGAGCTTGTATTTGCTTTTCTTTCTGAGTCTGGGTCTCCTGCCCATCTCTGTCTCTGCCTCTTTCTTCCTTGCATCTCTGTACCCTCATCTTTCAGCTTCTGCATTTCTTCTCGTGTTCTGTCACTGGTCTAGGTACATCCTCTGATACTTCGGTATGTTCATAGTCATGCTTTCTCTTGCAGGATCCTGTTTTGAGCCGACTCGGCCTTAAAAATCACTTTCACTGGCCGGTTTCTTCCTCTTGCAAACCTCCTATTGTCATGGGGCAGCTGGGTCATGTCGTCCTCTCCTGTTGATTTTGTGAAACTTTAAATCACTTTTTTCTCCACCTGTCTTTTTGCTTTGTAAGTTTCCACTTCAACTTGCTGGAGCCTGTAAACAAAGACTGACCTCTCCCTTTCATTTTCCCACTGTATTTCCCTTTGTATCTTCTAATTCGATTTAGTTGCCTTTATTGCAGCCTTCCTTTCTTCAATCTCTTCACCATCTGTTTTCCCTGTGCCCAGTGGTCTGTCATTTTCCCTTCTCAGCTTTTCCTGGGCACCACTGTGGTCTGTTAGGGCCTCTGCTTATAGCTTAGTTCTTTCATTTTCGACAGTCCACTCGTTTGTTACTGGTGTGCTCCTCCTTTTTTACCTGGGCTCCAAGGTGGTCTGATAGGACCTCTGCATACAGTTTAACTCCTTTGTTCCATACAGTCCTCTCGTTTGTGACTGATATAGCAGTTTCTGATGTCATGCAAGTACTGCTCATCACCTCTCCTCCATTTTTTTGCTATGTTGTTCTAGCTTCTTTCTCAAAACTTGTCCCTTTTTAATGAGCCTTGATACCCAGTCGTCCTTCCGAGACTCATCTTCCAGTTCCTTGGTTTTCCGTCCTGTTCTCTGACAACCCATCTTTTTCAGTTAACAAAGAATGAAAATTTAATGTATTTCTGTGTGGTCGCTTGTGATGTGTGTTTTTGAGTGGGTGTTTTTGTGCGTACTCACCTAGTATTGGTCGAATTCGTTGATTCAAAGTTTCTCGCCCCGCCTCTTCACTGGTCACTACTGGGTCACTCACTCTTTGGGCTTTATCATACCTCTTCTTAAAGCTATGTATTGATCCTGCCTCCATCACCTCACTTTTCTGACTGTTTTACCTCCTGACAACTCTGTGACTGAAGGAATAATTCTTATCTCTGTGATTCAACTAAATCTTCAGCTTCCAAATTTGGCCTCTTGTAGCTGTGTCTCATTTTTGGAACATCTTATCTCTGTCCACCTTGTCGATTCCTCTCAGTATTTTATATGTTGTTACCATGCCCCCTTCCCCGTCTTCCACTGTCGTACCGTCAATTTCCTTTAACCTCTCCTTGCAGGACGGGCCCCTTAGCTCCGGGACTAGTCTCGTTACATACCTTTGCACTTTATCCTGACGTGCTGGGGCAGGTGTGTGTGTGTTGTGTGTGTATGTGTGTGTGTGTGTGTGTGTGTGTGTTTACTCATCTATTTAAACCCACCTATTTGTGGTTGCTGGGGTTGAGACATAGCTCCTGGCCGCGCCTCTTCCACGATCGCTACCAGGTCCTCTTTCTCCCAGCTCCATGAGCTTTATCATACCTCGTCTTAAAACTATGTATAGTTCCTGCCTCCACTACATCACTTGAGAGACTATTCCACTTCCTGACAACCCTGTAACTAAAGAAATATTTCCTCACTTCTCTTTGATTCATCCAAGTCTTCACCTTCCCAGTGTGACCCCTTGTTTCTGTATCCCATCTCTGGAACATCCTGTCTCTGTCCACTTTGCAAATTCCTCGAAGTATTTTAAATGTCGTTATCATGTCTCCCCTGACCCTCCTGTCCTCCAGTGTCGTCAGGCCGATTTCCCTTAACCTTTTTTCATAGGACATCCTCCTTAACCTTTCTTCATAGGACATTCCCCTTAGCTCTGGATCTAGCTTTGTTGCAAACCTTTGAACATTCTCTAATTTCTTGATGTGCTTGACCAGGTGTGGGTGCCAAACTGGTGCTGCATACTCCAGTATGGGCCTGATGTACACGGTGTACAGAGTCTTGAACAATTCCTTTCTGAGGCATCAGAGCGCTGTTCTCAGGTTTGCCAGGCGCCCATATGCTGCAGCAGTTATCTGGTTGATGTGCGCCCCAGGAGATGTGCTCAGTATTATACTCACCCAAGATCCTTTACCTTGAGTGAGGTTTGCAGTCTTTGGCCATCTAGACTATACTCTGTCTGCGGTCTTCTTTGCCCTTCCCTGATCTTCATGACTTTGCATTTGGCGGGGTTAAATTCGAGGAGCCAGTTGCTGGACCACGCATCCAGCCTGTCCAGGTCTCTTTGTAGACCTGTCTGATCCTCATCCGGTTTAATATTCCATTACCTCCAGTAATTTACAGTACAGTAACACTATTCAGTCTCTACAGTGACTTACAGTACAGGAACACTATTTAGTCTCTACAGTCACTTACAGTACAGGAACACTATTTAGTCTCTACAGTCACAGTACAAGAACACTATTTAGTCTCTACAGTCACTTACAGTACAGGAACACTATTCAGTCTCTACAGTCACTTACAGTACAGGAACACTATTCAGTCTCTACAGTCACTAACAGTACAGAAACCTATTTATCTCTACAGTCACTTACAGCGCTCAAGCACCAAAAAGGAGCTTACCAACATGAGAATTCCCGTCTATAAGCTTTGAGTGCACCATCACTCTAGTACATCCATCCCAAACAATTTCCATTACTGCCAATGGGAACACACAGTGTCCGTTATTGATCAATACCACACGGTTACGACGGTACAATAATATAAAATGCTGCTTATTGAGGACTACTACACCAAAATAGGGACAGAAATCAATTAGTCTCATAGGCACCCACAACCATCCATATGTCCTCCTCGGATCACAATAAAACACCTACCTATGGCTGTGTGTGTGAGCCTTGTAGGATTTGGTGTTCCTTTGGGTTAGAGCATCATGGGTTTTTGCTCACCATAAGGGGGGTGCAAAATAACATGGGTTCAAGTCCTTGGCTAGTAGCAGTGTTGTATTGTCATACCACTCGTTCAAGGTAACAGTAAATATAATCTGCTTGTTGAGCTAGTAAATCAAGACGGGGAGTAAATGAATTAGCTCAGAGACACTCACACCACCGTTATGTCCTGCCGGGATCACAATAAATACCTAGCTCTCCTGGTGGCGATTCTTTTACATTTGGTGTGCCTGTTGGTCAGTGGCATCAAGTGGTTTTTTGCTCACCTGAGGGGGCCGAAACAAGCATGGGTTCGAATCCTTGGCTAGTCACAGTGTTTGTCATTGATCAGTGCCCACTAGTTTTGTGGTACATATATATAATTATTACTATTAATTATTATTATATCACACACTGGCCGATTCCACCAAGGCAGGGTGGCCCGAAAAAAGAAAACTTTCACCATCATTCACTTCCATCACTGTCTTTGCCAGAAGGTTGCTTACACATCAGTTTTTTAAACTGTGCAACTACAAAACTCTCTACCTTCAGAGTCAAGGCACTGTACGTCCCATCTCCAGGACCAAACCGCGGCCTACCGGTTTCCCTGACTCCATCATAAATTTACTTTGCCTCACACTCCAACAGCACGTCAAGTATTAAAAACCATTGTCCTCCATTCACTCCTATCAAAACATGCTCATGCATGCCCACTGAAGTCTAGCCCCCTCCGCCCACAAAGACCTTTAATTACCCATCCCCTCCAACCTTTCCCTAGCCGACCCCTACCCTGCCTTCCTTCCTGACAGACTGATACACTCTTGAAGTCATTCTGCAGCGCTCCATTCTCTCTACAATGACTGAGCCACCACAACAGCCCTCCTCAGCCCTCTGACAACAGTTTTGGCAATCCGCACGCTCCCCTCACTTCCAAACTAACGAATTCTAATCATAATAATCACACGCACAGACATTGCTCTCAAGACATGACATCTCTACAGCCACCAGCCTTCCCTCGCTGCAACATTCATCACCCATGTTACACAGACCCCATCTAAGACTTTGGTAAAACTATACACCATACATTCCCCTCTTTGCCTCCAAGGACAAAGTGTTCATTGTCTCCACAGACTCCTAAGTGCACTGCTCACCCTTTTCCCACATCAATTCTAAAGATTCACCTCATCTTACATAGATCCCATCTGCTCACGACGTCCACAAATCCCAAATATCTGGAATACATCACCTCCTCCATACTCTCTCCCTCCAATCTGATAAACCCATCTTTCATCACCTAATTCCTTTGTTATCCTCATAACCTTACTTTTTCCTGTATTCACTTTTCAACTTTTGCTTCTTTTTTACATACCCTACCAAATGACATCCGCCAACCTCTGCAACTTCTCTTCAGAATCTCCCCAAGTCACAGTGTTTATCCCAGCAAAGAGCAACTGTGACAACTCCCATTTATGTTGAATTCTTTATCTTTAACTCTGCGCCTCTGGCAAAGACCCTCGCATTTACATCTCTTATTACAACCCCATCTATACTATAATAAACAACCACGGTGACAAATCACACGTCCTTTCTAATGCTTACTTAACAGGGAAATAATTTCCCTCTCTTCCAACATACTCCTAACTTTAGCTTCACTATCCTCTATAAACTCTTCACTGCTTTCAGTAACCTACTTCCTACACATACACCTGCAATATCTGCCACATTGCATCCCTATCCACCCAGTCCAATATCCCCTTTCCAAATCATAAAAGCCTACAAAAACCTCTTTAGCCTTATCTAAATACTGTTCACATATATGTTTCACTGTAAACACTTGGTCCACACACCTCCTACCTTCTAAAGCCTCCTTGTTCATCTGCTAATCCTATTCTCCGTCTACTCTTAATCTTTCAAAAATAAGCTTTACATACACAAAGCCAGGTATACTCAACAGACTTATCCCCCTATAATTTTTGCACCTCTCTTTGTCCCTTTGCCTTTATAGAAGGACTATGCATGCTCTTTGCCAATCCCTATGAACTTACCCTGTTCGATGCACCTATTAAACAATAGCACCAACCACTCCAAAACTATATCCCCACCTGCATTTACACATCTATCTTAACCCATCAATCCCGCTGCCTTACCCCCTTTAATTTTACCTACTGCCTCACCGAACTTCTCTCAAACTAACAACCGGCATCTTCCTCACTCTACAAGATGTTATTCCTCCTTGTCCTATACAACGAAATCACAGCTTCCCTATCTTCAACACCATTTAACAATTCGTCAAAATATCCTCCATCTTCCCAATACCTCTAACTCTCTAATTAATAACTCACCTCTCCTATTTTTAACTGACAAATCCATTTGTTCTCTAGGCATCCTTAACTGTCTCAATATCAACTCCCCAAAAACATTTTCTTATTTTCAAACAAAATTAGTTGATAACATCTCACCCACTCACTCATTTGGCTCTCTTTTTACATTGCTTCATCAGATCACCATAACCTCTCTCTTTCTCCATATACTCTTTCCCTCCTGCATCACTCTACTATTGTAAAAATTTCACATATGCAACTTTTTCTCTCCCTTAACATCATCATTGCACCTAAACACAGACATCGATCTTATCTAAGCACGAAAACCCAAAAGCCACGGGGAAAGGTGGAAATCTTTAGCTCAAGTAATTTCCACACTTCTCACTGCATCATCAGAGCTGTGCACTGTTGCAAGAGAGCAACAAGCAGGCAGAGAGGTCTCAGAGTACCGTAGGTGTAACCGGTCCACAGTTACCCTTATACTGGGTTCGTGGTCGTGCCAACCCCACCCTACCATCATCCCCCTACCCATATGGGTAAGGAGGGTTTCTGAGATGTCAGTTAGGAAATTATAAGATATGAAAATCCAAGCCCTTAAGCTTTTCTAATCGTTTATAACAGGTCCTTGTGTTTGAGAAAATAATTTCTCGTAGATAACTCTAGAAATGGATAGTAATTTTCTATAAAGTTCCTGCTCTGTGGTACTGGAATTGTTCTAAACCCATGTCTCAGAAGTATCTTTTTCCTACATATTGTCTATTATTTTCTCAGTGGCTGTTACTATCCATACATGGGCACTTCTATGCCTATCCGATAATATTTCTATGATTCTACTAATACCCTTTACCCTGCTGAAAAGATATAAAGCAAATAGACAGGATATTGCAGCACTAAATAATTCCAAATGGTGAGGACAAGTACCGCGACTTATGAAAGGAGCAAAGGCAACAAGCACAATTCCTCCAAAATTTGAAGAGTATAAGCATAACCCCAGAAAGCTCTGGCAACAACTAAAACAGTTGGGTATAAAAATAAGCCAGTAGATAGGTCTAATCATAGTACACACATTCATAATGAGAATGCCCACGAAACATCTAAGTGCAAATTGTTTTAATTCCTACTAAACCCTCTGTTTGCATCAACACTATAAGTAAACTACCAGCTGCATCAAATACCTTTTAACAAGACTCTGATAAGTTTTCAAACATACTATACCCAATAAATGGGTAATCGACCAAACAGTCGTCACTGGTAAGTGTATCTCATTACTTAATTCAAAAGATCTAAGCAGGTAAACTCACTAAGAGCCTGGCCCCGGATAACATCCCGTCCTATTTTCCCTAAAGGATGGTGCTTCTGAACTGCGATCCCCTTTATTCACTTTAATTAAATCTGTAAAACACCACTAATACCGTACCAGGAGGGGTTCAAGGAGGCCAGAGTTACTCTTCTCTTTAAGAAAAATAGTATGTACTGATGTAAGCAACTATAGGCCTGTTAGTATAGTCAGTATAATATCCAGAAATCTAGAGAGGTGCGGTTGTACACTCAAGTACTTAAGTACCTTAAAGTGACACAACATTCTTCCATAGCTACAAGCGTGGCTTTAGAAGATCTTACCTCAACCGACACCGTCCCTAATTAATCTGATGGATATACCTGAAGAATGAAATGTCAAAGGGGAACCTCATAGGTATGGTAACCTTAGTACCTGACAAAAAAAAAAAGACCTATCGAATCTGTCAACCACAAGTATATTAGTCTAATAACTTCAAGCATCGTATAGTCTGTAGATGATTAAGTCTACCTTTATTTTTTCAAGCGCCAACAGGAGAACAAATTGTCAAAATCACAAAACGGAATCAGAACCCCTGCGATAACATATGGAGATTCCCCAAAGGTAGTATTCTGGGTCCCGTATTTTTCATATGTATGTCAAATGACATGCCTATCAGTGTCAAGTGCATAAACTCATACTGATGCAGATTGACAGCGCTTCTGTATGTCAGGAAGACCCCACAAATATAGCTAATATATTAAACACTGAATTTGGAGTCCTGCAGCAAATGGTTTAGTAAAGTACAACAAACAATCATACACATCGAGGAAAACTTAAAGCCATTGTCTTTTGCACGAAACATAAACAGAGAAGGGTAAATAATTTTAATGTCCAGTGTAATGGGGAGCCCATCACTTAGGTTTCCTCAGTAAATATCGGGACTCCCCTCTGACCCATGCATTTCATGAGAATTGATAGGGAACATTGTAGCAAAGACAGCAAATGCCAGACTGAATTTCTGTATAGCACAAACCACAGTTGTACTACTGAGGCTCGCAGGACCCTATGTCTAGCCCCTTATACAGTGTCATATGGATTACGGCCTTCTCTTCAAGTACTCCGCATTGACAAAAAAACTGAAAGATAAACTGCAGAAAATTCCCCCCAGAACAAATTTTAAGATTTCTTCCTGGCTCTGGGACCAAGAGAGCATATAGTCCCAGAATGAATTACAGCAAGTTGAATATTCGAAAGTTAAGACAGAGTCAAACAACTGAAGCTAAATCATGTTTATAAAAATTGGGCGCACAAACATAATTAGAATATTTGCTGCCCAATTATTGTCAAGGTTGGTAACAAAGCAGATCATACTAGGGGGAGATAACAACAACTTGTAGTACCCACATTCAAGTTGCGCAGTCTTCAACACCTTTATCGTACAGCAATAAGAAAATGGAACAGACTACCCGCACCATGTCAAAGCCAGTCATAGCATGAACCATTTTCAAAGAAAGTGCCAAAAGGTGTGCAGATGAATGTACTACAGAAAGGGAGGGGAATGATTTTTTATTTTTCAGCTAATATACTATATATTTACCTATTCCTAGTAATGACCCTCGAATTGCAGATAGTCTTAATGACCCTCGTGCAGTAGTCATTTTAGTATAAATAATAAGATGTTATCTTCATTATAAAATAATAAGACAAATATTATACACCATCGCATATATAATAAGGTAAAAGCTACCCCAATGGAAATAAGCCACTCTGTCCGGACGTTTTTTGGTTATCCCATGTTTCTGTACAAGCATATGCTGCCTTGTATGAAACTATTAACTCTATTTGTGTATACCTTAATAAACTTGCTTACTTAACTTTGTCCCTTATGGTACATTAACAGCTACAGGTGTTATATAACCTTCAAACTGAACGTTGTGTGAAGTTTTGGTACGTAGACATTGGAGAGAACATCGAACGCAATCATACTGGGAAGTTAAATAATCTTATAGCACAGAGTGGTTGGACCACACACGCGAATCCGGAGTTTGTTATGAACGTCTCTAGCAAGGAATTAAGCAGTGATCAACAGGCAGCACTAGGGTTTGGATTAAGCTTTATGCCTTCAACTAATGACGTTAATTACGTAGACTTAGCAAAATCGTTTTGCCTGCAATCCATCCACGAAACCAGGGTAAAAAGGAGTGTATTCCTCATAATGTTCTTGAGAGTATTGCCCACCTGCAGTCCAGAGTACCTAGAGGACGAAATCAGCAACATATTCAACATAGCCAAAAAACTAAGATATCCTAAGGATTTTGTCGGGAAGGCACTATTATAAAATTTTTTTGTTTTTTTAAAAAATATTATCACACTGGCCGATACCACCAGGCATGGGTGCCCGAAAAAGTTAATAACTTTCAACCATCATTCACATTCATCACTTCTTGCCAGAAGGGTGCTTTACACTACAGTTTTTTAAACTGCAATCATTAAACACCCCTCCTTCAGAGTGAGGGCACTGTACTCCCATCCTCCAGTACCCAAGTCCGCCTGCCGGTTTCCTCCCTGAACCCCTTCAGAAATGTTTACTTTGCTCACACACCAACAGCACGTCTAAGTATTTAAAAACCATTTGTCTCCATTCACTCCCTATCAAACGCTACTCTCGACGCAATGCGCTGCTTGAAGGAGTCCAAGCCCCTCGTACACAAAACATCCTATACCCCCTACCCTCCAACCTTCCATAGCAGACCCATACCCCCTGCCCGCTTCCTTCCATTACAGCAGAATACACTCTTGAAAGTCATCGTGTTTCCGCTCCAATCACTCTACATGTCCGAACCACCCACAACCCTTCCTCAGCCCTCTGGACACAGTTTTGGTATCCTGCACCTCTTCCTAAGTTCCAACTACGAATTCTCCTGCATATATTCACACCACAACATGCCCTCAGACATGACATCTCCACTGCATCCAGCCTTCTCCTCGCTGCAACTTCATCACCCATGCTTCACACCCATATAAGAGCGTTGGTAAAAACTAACTCTCGTACATTCCCTCCTTTGCCTCCCAGGACAAAGTTCATTGTCTCCACAGACACCTAAGTGCACCACTCACTCCTTTTCCCCCTCATAAATTCTATGATTCTTCACCCATCTTCATAGACACCATCCGCTACACGTCCACTCCCAAATAGTCAGAATACATTCACCTCCTCCCATACTCTCTTCCCTCCAATCTGATATTCAATCTTTCATCACCTAATCTATTGTATCCTCAGTAACCTACTCATTCCTGTCTATTCACCTTTAATTTTTTTTCCCCTTCTTTTGCACACCACTAACCAAATTCATCCACCAATCTCTTGCAACTTCGCTTCAGAATCACCCAAAGCACAGTGTCATCCATGCAAAGAGCAGCAGTGACAACTCCCACTTTGTGGCGATTCTTTATCTTTTAACTCCCACGCCTCATGTCCAAGACCCTCGCATTTACTTCTCTTACAACCCCATCTTAAATATAAATTAAACAACCACGGTGGACATCACACATCCTTGCTAAGGCCTACTTTTACTGGGAAAAAAATTCCCTCTTTCCTACATACTCTAACTTTAGCCACAACTATCCTCGAAAAACTCTTGCACTTGCTTCAGTAAACCTACCTCTACACCATACCTTGCAACATCTGCCACATGCCCCCCCTATCCAACCCTGTCATAACGCCTTTTCAAATCCACCTCATGTCAGCCACAAAACCTCTTTAGCCTTATCAAAATACTGTTCACTTATATGTTTTCACTGCAAACACCTGGACCCACACACCTCCGTACCTTCTCAAGCCTCCTTGTTCATCTGCATCCTATCTACGTCTTACTCTTAATTCTTTCAATTATAACTCTAACCCATACACTTTACAGGTACAATCAACAGACTTATCCCCCTAAATTTTTGCCACTCTCTTTTATATCCCCTTTGCCTTTATACAAAGGAACTATGCATGCTACTCATGCCATTCCCTAGGTACCTTACCCTCTTCAAACCATTATTAAATAATTGCACAACCACTCTCAAAACTATAGCCCCCACCTGCTTTTAAAAACATTTCTATCTTTATCCCATCATCACGCTGCCTACCCCCTTTCATTTTACCTACTCCTCACGAACTTCCCCACAACTCACACTGGCTCTCCCTCCACTCCACAAGATGTTATTCCTCCTTGCCCTATCACGAATCAAAGCTTCCCTTCTTCATCAACATTTAACAATTCCTCAAAATATTCCTCCTCTTCCAATACCTCTAACTCTCCATTTAATAACTCTCCTCTCCTATATTTAACTGACAAATCCATTTTGTTCTCTAGCTTACTTACTTGTTAATCTCACTCCAAAACTTTTTCTTATTTTCAACAAATTGTTGATTAACATCTCACCCCTCTCTCATTTGCTCTCTTTTTTACATTGCTTAACCACTCCCCTTAACCTCTCTCTTTTCTCCATAAACTCTTCCCAACTTGCAATCACTCTACTTTGTAAAAACTTCTCAAATGCCTAACTTTTTTTTCTCCCTTACTACTCTCTTTACAATCATCATTCGCACTAATCGCTCCTCTTCCCTCCTCAGCCACTTTCCCTGTAAACCACAAACTCCTGCGAACACTCTACACTACATTATTAATCCTAACCCCATACCTCTCGACCCCATTGCCTATGCTCTCATTAGCCCATCTATCCTCCAATAGCTGGTTTATATCTTACCCTATACTCCACCTCTTTTAGTTTATAAACAATCACCTCTCTCTTCCTGATGCTTCTATTCTCCTTGTACCCAATCTAACCTTTTACTCTCAGTGTAGCTGCCACAACTAGAAAGTGATCTGATATATCTGTGGCCCTCTATAAACATGTACATCCTATCCTGAAGTCTACTCAACATTCTTTATCTACAATACAAAACATCCAACAAACTACAGTCATTTCGCCCAACATCATATCATGTATACTTATTTATCCTCTTTTTCCAAAATATGCAACAAAAAAAAATAACTCTTACAGGACTTAACCTAAAGAGTGACGGCGAGGACAAAATTGTACTATTTTTACCATACAATGATAATCTGGCTTGCCTGCGTGAGGCATTAAAAAAGATCAATATAAACCTGGCTTTCAAAACACGGGGACGCATGAAAGAAAGGCTGATTAAAACACACCCTCCAACAAAGTTTGTGGGGTTTTACAAGCCCCATTTACTCATGTTCTCTCATATATCGGCAAACAGTTAAATTTTCTGGAAACCATAATGGCCCACATAAAAACTCCAGTCCAAGACAGGGCA
>NC_069483.1:2481205-2488705 GCF_026875155.1 Cherax quadricarinatus
TGGGTTCAAGTCCTTGGCTAGTAGCAGTGTTGTATTGTCATACCACTCGTTCAAGGTAACAGTAAATATAATCTGCTTGTTGAGCTAGTAAATCAAGACGGGGAGTAAATGAATTAGCTCAGAGACACTCACACCACCGTTATGTCCTGCCGGGATCACAATAAATACCTAGCTCTCCTGGTGGCGATTCTTTTACATTTGGTGTGCCTGTTGGTCAGTGGCATCAAGTGGTTTTTTGCTCACCTGAGGGGGCCGAAACAAGCATGGGTTCGAATCCTTGGCTAGTCACAGTGTTTGTCATTGATCAGTGCCCACTAGTTTTGTGGTACATATATATAATTATTACTATTAATTATTATTATATCACACACTGGCCGATTCCACCAAGGCAGGGTGGCCCGAAAAAAGAAAACTTTCACCATCATTCACTTCCATCACTGTCTTTGCCAGAAGGTTGCTTACACATCAGTTTTTTAAACTGTGCAACTACAAAACTCTCTACCTTCAGAGTCAAGGCACTGTACGTCCCATCTCCAGGACCAAACCGCGGCCTACCGGTTTCCCTGACTCCATCATAAATTTACTTTGCCTCACACTCCAACAGCACGTCAAGTATTAAAAACCATTGTCCTCCATTCACTCCTATCAAAACATGCTCATGCATGCCCACTGAAGTCTAGCCCCCTCCGCCCACAAAGACCTTTAATTACCCATCCCCTCCAACCTTTCCCTAGCCGACCCCTACCCTGCCTTCCTTCCTGACAGACTGATACACTCTTGAAGTCATTCTGCAGCGCTCCATTCTCTCTACAATGACTGAGCCACCACAACAGCCCTCCTCAGCCCTCTGACAACAGTTTTGGCAATCCGCACGCTCCCCTCACTTCCAAACTAACGAATTCTAATCATAATAATCACACGCACAGACATTGCTCTCAAGACATGACATCTCTACAGCCACCAGCCTTCCCTCGCTGCAACATTCATCACCCATGTTACACAGACCCCATCTAAGACTTTGGTAAAACTATACACCATACATTCCCCTCTTTGCCTCCAAGGACAAAGTGTTCATTGTCTCCACAGACTCCTAAGTGCACTGCTCACCCTTTTCCCACATCAATTCTAAAGATTCACCTCATCTTACATAGATCCCATCTGCTCACGACGTCCACAAATCCCAAATATCTGGAATACATCACCTCCTCCATACTCTCTCCCTCCAATCTGATAAACCCATCTTTCATCACCTAATTCCTTTGTTATCCTCATAACCTTACTTTTTCCTGTATTCACTTTTCAACTTTTGCTTCTTTTTTACATACCCTACCAAATGACATCCGCCAACCTCTGCAACTTCTCTTCAGAATCTCCCCAAGTCACAGTGTTTATCCCAGCAAAGAGCAACTGTGACAACTCCCATTTATGTTGAATTCTTTATCTTTAACTCTGCGCCTCTGGCAAAGACCCTCGCATTTACATCTCTTATTACAACCCCATCTATACTATAATAAACAACCACGGTGACAAATCACACGTCCTTTCTAATGCTTACTTAACAGGGAAATAATTTCCCTCTCTTCCAACATACTCCTAACTTTAGCTTCACTATCCTCTATAAACTCTTCACTGCTTTCAGTAACCTACTTCCTACACATACACCTGCAATATCTGCCACATTGCATCCCTATCCACCCAGTCCAATATCCCCTTTCCAAATCATAAAAGCCTACAAAAACCTCTTTAGCCTTATCTAAATACTGTTCACATATATGTTTCACTGTAAACACTTGGTCCACACACCTCCTACCTTCTAAAGCCTCCTTGTTCATCTGCTAATCCTATTCTCCGTCTACTCTTAATCTTTCAAAAATAAGCTTTACATACACAAAGCCAGGTATACTCAACAGACTTATCCCCCTATAATTTTTGCACCTCTCTTTGTCCCTTTGCCTTTATAGAAGGACTATGCATGCTCTTTGCCAATCCCTATGAACTTACCCTGTTCGATGCACCTATTAAACAATAGCACCAACCACTCCAAAACTATATCCCCACCTGCATTTACACATCTATCTTAACCCATCAATCCCGCTGCCTTACCCCCTTTAATTTTACCTACTGCCTCACCGAACTTCTCTCAAACTAACAACCGGCATCTTCCTCACTCTACAAGATGTTATTCCTCCTTGTCCTATACAACGAAATCACAGCTTCCCTATCTTCAACACCATTTAACAATTCGTCAAAATATCCTCCATCTTCCCAATACCTCTAACTCTCTAATTAATAACTCACCTCTCCTATTTTTAACTGACAAATCCATTTGTTCTCTAGGCATCCTTAACTGTCTCAATATCAACTCCCCAAAAACATTTTCTTATTTTCAAACAAAATTAGTTGATAACATCTCACCCACTCACTCATTTGGCTCTCTTTTTACATTGCTTCATCAGATCACCATAACCTCTCTCTTTCTCCATATACTCTTTCCCTCCTGCATCACTCTACTATTGTAAAAATTTCACATATGCAACTTTTTCTCTCCCTTAACATCATCATTGCACCTAAACACAGACATCGATCTTATCTAAGCACGAAAACCCAAAAGCCACGGGGAAAGGTGGAAATCTTTAGCTCAAGTAATTTCCACACTTCTCACTGCATCATCAGAGCTGTGCACTGTTGCAAGAGAGCAACAAGCAGGCAGAGAGGTCTCAGAGTACCGTAGGTGTAACCGGTCCACAGTTACCCTTATACTGGGTTCGTGGTCGTGCCAACCCCACCCTACCATCATCCCCCTACCCATATGGGTAAGGAGGGTTTCTGAGATGTCAGGTAGGAAATTATAAGATATGAAAATCCAAGCCCTTAAGCTTTTCTAATCGTTTATAACAGGTCCTTGTGTTTGAGAAAATAATTTCTCGTAGATAACTCTAGAAATGGATAGTAATTTTCTATAAAGTTCCTGCTCTGTGGTACTGGAATGTTCTACCCATGTGCTCAGAAGTATCTTTTCCTACATATTGTCTATTATTTTCTCAGTGGCTGTTAATATGCCATACATGGGCACTTCTATGCCTATCCGATAATATTTCTATGATTCTACTAATACCCTTTACCCTGCTGAAAAGATTTAAAGCAAATAGACAGGATATTGCAGCACTAAATGAATTCCAAAGGGTGAGGAACAGAGTACAGAGACTTATGAAAGGAGCAAAGGCAAAGCACTATTCCTCAAAAATTGAAGAGTATAAGCATAACCCCAGAAAGCTCTGGCAACAACTAAAACAGTTGGGGTATAAACATAAGCCAGTAGATAGGTCTAATCATAGTACACACATTCATAATGAGAATGCCCACGAAACATCTAAGTGCAAATTGTTTTAATTCCTACTAAACCCTCTGTTTGCATCAACACTATAAGTAAACTACCAGCTGCATCAAATACCTTTTAACAAGACTCTGATAAGTTTTCAAACATACTATACCCAATAAATGGGTAATCGACCAAACAGTCGTCACTGGTAAGTGTATCTCATTACTTAATTCAAAAGATCTAAGCAGGTAAACTCACTAAGAGCCTGGCCCCGGATAACATCCCGTCCTATTTTCCCTAAAGGATGGTGCTTCTGAACTGCGATCCCCTTTATTCACTTTAATTAAATCTGTAAAACACCACTAATACCGTACCAGGAGGGGTTCAAGGAGGCCAGAGTTACTCTTCTCTTTAAGAAAAATAGTATGTACTGATGTAAGCAACTATAGGCCTGTTAGTATAGTCAGTATAATATCCAGAAATCTAGAGAGGTGCGGTTGTACACTCAAGTACTTAAGTACCTTAAAGTGACACAACATTCTTCCATAGCTACAAGCGTGGCTTTAGAAGATCTTACCTCAACCGACACCGTCCCTAATTAATCTGATGGATATACCTGAAGAATGAAATGTCAAAGGGGAACCTCATAGGTATGGTAACCTTAGTACCTGACAAAAAAAAAAAGACCTATCGAATCTGTCAACCACAAGTATATTAGTCTAATAACTTCAAGCATCGTATAGTCTGTAGATGATTAAGTCTACCTTTATTTTTTCAAGCGCCAACAGGAGAACAAATTGTCAAAATCACAAAACGGAATCAGAACCCCTGCGATAACATATGGAGATTCCCCAAAGGTAGTATTCTGGGTCCCGTATTTTTCATATGTATGTCAAATGACATGCCTATCAGTGTCAAGTGCATAAACTCATACTGATGCAGATTGACAGCGCTTCTGTATGTCAGGAAGACCCCACAAATATAGCTAATATATTAAACACTGAATTTGGAGTCCTGCAGCAAATGGTTTAGTAAAGTACAACAAACAATCATACACATCGAGGAAAACTTAAAGCCATTGTCTTTTGCACGAAACATAAACAGAGAAGGGTAAATAATTTTAATGTCCAGTGTAATGGGGAGCCCATCACTTAGGTTTCCTCAGTAAATATCGGGACTCCCCTCTGACCCATGCATTTCATGAGAATTGATAGGGAACATTGTAGCAAAGACAGCAAATGCCAGACTGAATTTCTGTATAGCACAAACCACAGTTGTACTACTGAGGCTCGCAGGACCCTATGTCTAGCCCCTTATACAGTGTCATATGGATTACGGCCTTCTCTTCAAGTACTCCGCATTGACAAAAAAACTGAAAGATAAACTGCAGAAAATTCCCCCCAGAACAAATTTTAAGATTTCTTCCTGGCTCTGGGACCAAGAGAGCATATAGTCCCAGAATGAATTACAGCAAGTTGAATATTCGAAAGTTAAGACAGAGTCAAACAACTGAAGCTAAATCATGTTTATAAAAATTGGGCGCACAAACATAATTAGAATATTTGCTGCCCAATTATTGTCAAGGTTGGTAACAAAGCAGATCATACTAGGGGGAGATAACAACAACTTGTAGTACCCACATTCAAGTTGCGCAGTCTTCAACACCTTTATCGTACAGCAATAAGAAAATGGAACAGACTACCCGCACCATGTCAAAGCCAGTCATAGCATGAACCATTTTCAAAGAAAGTGCCAAAAGGTGTGCAGATGAATGTACTACAGAAAGGGAGGGGAATGATTTTTTATTTTTCAGCTAATATACTATATATTTACCTATTCCTAGTAATGACCCTCGTATTGTAGATAGTCTTAATGACCCTCGTGCAGTAGTCTTTTTAGTATAATAATAAGATGTTATCTTCATTATAAAATAATAAGACAAATATTATACACCATCGCATATATAATAAGGTAAAAGCTACCCCAATGGAAATAAGCCACTCTGTCCGGACGTTTTTTGGTTATCCCATGTTTCTGTACACATATGCTGCTATGTATGATAATCTATGTAACTCTATTTGTGTATACCTTAATAAACTTGCTTACTTATCTTGTCCCTGTATGGTACATTAACAGCTACAGGTGTTATATAACCTTCAAAACTGACGTGGTGTGAAGTTTTGGTACGTAGACATTGGAGAGAACATCGAACGCAATCATACTGGGAAGTTAAATAATCTTATAGCACAGAGTGGTTGGACCACACACGCGAATCCGGAGTTTGTTATGAACGTCTCTAGCAAGGAATTAAGCAGTGATCAACAGGCAGCACTAGGGTTTGGATTAAGCTTTATGCCTTCAACTAATGACGTTAATTACGTAGACTTAGCAAAATCGTTTTGCCTGCAATCCATCCACGAAACCAGGGTAAAAAGGAGTGTATTCCTCATAATGTTCTTGAGAGTATTGCCCACCTGCAGTCCAGAGTACCTAGAGGACGAAATCAGCAACAGATTCAACAAGCCCCAAAAAACTAAGATATCCTAAGTATTTTTGTCGGGAAGGCACTATTATAAAATTTTTTTGTTTTTTTAAAAAATATTATCACACTGGCCGATACCACCAGGCATGGGTGCCCGAAAAAGTTAATAACTTTCAACCATCATTCACATTCATCACTTCTTGCCAGAAGGGTGCTTTACACTACAGTTTTTTAAACTGCAATCATTAAACACCCCTCCTTCAGAGTGAGGGCACTGTACTCCCATCCTCCAGTACCCAAGTCCGCCTGCCGGTTTCCTCCCTGAACCCCTTCAGAAATGTTTACTTTGCTCACACACCAACAGCACGTCTAAGTATTTAAAAACCATTTGTCTCCATTCACTCCCTATCAAACGCTACTCTCGACGCAATGCGCTGCTTGAAGGAGTCCAAGCCCCTCGTACACAAAACATCCTATACCCCCTACCCTCCAACCTTCCATAGCAGACCCATACCCCCTGCCCGCTTCCTTCCATTACAGCAGAATACACTCTTGAAAGTCATCGTGTTTCCGCTCCAATCACTCTACATGTCCGAACCACCCACAACCCTTCCTCAGCCCTCTGGACACAGTTTTGGTATCCTGCACCTCTTCCTAAGTTCCAACTACGAATTCTCCTGCATATATTCACACCACAACATGCCCTCAGACATGACATCTCCACTGCATCCAGCCTTCTCCTCGCTGCAACTTCATCACCCATGCTTCACACCCATATAAGAGCGTTGGTAAAAACTAACTCTCGTACATTCCCTCCTTTGCCTCCCAGGACAAAGTTCATTGTCTCCACAGACACCTAAGTGCACCACTCACTCCTTTTCCCCCTCATAAATTCTATGATTCTTCACCCATCTTCATAGACACCATCCGCTACACGTCCACTCCCAAATAGTCAGAATACATTCACCTCCTCCCATACTCTCTTCCCTCCAATCTGATATTCAATCTTTCATCACCTAATCTATTGTATCCTCAGTAACCTACTCATTCCTGTCTATTCACCTTTAATTTTTTTTCCCCTTCTTTTGCACACCACTAACCAAATTCATCCACCAATCTCTTGCAACTTCGCTTCAGAATCACCCAAAGCACAGTGTCATCCATGCAAAGAGCAGCAGTGACAACTCCCACTTTGTGGCGATTCTTTATCTTTTAACTCCCACGCCTCATGTCCAAGACCCTCGCATTTACTTCTCTTACAACCCCATCTTAAATATAAATTAAACAACCACGGTGGACATCACACATCCTTGCTAAGGCCTACTTTTACTGGGAAAAAAATTCCCTCTTTCCTACATACTCTAACTTTAGCCACAACTATCCTCGAAAAACTCTTGCACTTGCTTCAGTAAACCTACCTCTACACCATACCTTGCAACATCTGCCACATGCCCCCCCTATCCAACCCTGTCATAACGCCTTTTCAAATCCACCTCATGTCAGCCACAAAACCTCTTTAGCCTTATCAAAATACTGTTCACTTATATGTTTTCACTGCAAACACCTGGACCCACACACCTCCGTACCTTCTCAAGCCTCCTTGTTCATCTGCATCCTATCTACGTCTTACTCTTAATTCTTTCAATTATAACTCTAACCCATACACTTTACAGGTACAATCAACAGACTTATCCCCCTA
>NC_069483.1:2498705-2514510 GCF_026875155.1 Cherax quadricarinatus
TTGCTTATTTAAATCTTTCCCTTTTTGGCCCATTAAAGCTACGGTGTTATATAACCTTCAAAACTGACGGGGGTTGTAAATTTTTTGGGTACGTAACATTGGAGAAACATCAAAAGGGCAATCAACTGGGAATTTTAAATAATCTTATACCCCAGAGTGGTTTGGACCACCCCACCCAACCCGGGATTTTTGTTATGAAGTCTCTAGAAAGGGAATTTAAAAGCATGTTTCAAAGGCAGCACTGGGGTTTGGATTAAGCTTTTTTTTCCCTTCAATAATGACGTTAATTAGTAGCCCCTTAGAAAAAATTCTTTTTTCCCTGAAAATCCATCCACGAAACCGGGGTAAAAAGGAGTGTATTCCCAAAAAGTTCTTGAGATTTTGGGCCCACCTGCAGTCCAAGAAACCTAGAGGACAAAAATCAGAAACAAATTCAACATACCCAAAAAAAACAAAGATATCCAAAAGGATTTGTGGGGAAGGCACTATTTATTTTTTGTTTTTTTTTTATCACACTGGCCGTTTTCCCCCCAAAGGGCCCAGGGTGGCCCAAAAAAAGGAAAAACTTTCCCCCATCTTTCCCCTCCTTCCTTGTCTTGCCAGAAGGGTGTTTTAAACCACTACATTTTTTAAAACGCAACATTAACCCCCCTCCTTCAGAGGGGGCGGCACTGTACTTCCCATCTCCGGGCAACCCCCCTGCCCGGGTTTTCCCCGAATCCCTTCAGAAATGTTACTTTTCTCCCTCCAAAAGCACTCAAGTATTAAAAACCATTTGTCTCCATTCACTCCTATCAAAAAACGCTCACGGGATGCCTTTCGGAAGGGCCCCAACCCCTCGTACACAAAAAACCCCCTTTTCCCCCCCCTCCAACCTTTCCCACCGACCCCTACCCCGCCTTCCCCTTTATTTACAGACTGATACACCTTGAAGTCTTTTTGTTTTGCTCCTTTTTCTCTACTGCCCCAACCACCTCAACAACCCCCCTTTCCCCAGCCCCCTGGACAAAAGTTTGGGGAATCCGGGACCCCTTCCTAAGTTCCAAAAAATACGAAATTTTCCCGCATTATATTCCAACCCCAACACTTTGGGCCCCCAAATGACATCTCCACGGCCCCCACCTTCTCCTCGCTCAACATTCATCCCCATGCTTTTACACCCATATAAGGAAACGTTGGGAAAAACTATTTCTCTCGTAAAATTCCCCCCTTTTTGGCCCCCAAACAAAGTTTTTTTGTCTCCACAAAACCCCCTAAAGCCCACTCACCTTTTTTCCCCCCATTAAAATTTTATGATTCACCCCATCCCTTTTATAGACCCATCCGCTGAAAGTCCCCCTCCCCCCAAATTAATTTAAAAACAACACCTCCTTTCCCTACTCTCTCCCTCCAATCCCGAAAATTCAATCTTTTTATCCCCTAACTTTTTGTTTCCCCAAAAACCTTACTCCCTTTTCCCGTTTTCACCTTTAAATTTTCTTCTTTTTTCACACCCTACCAAAAAAACATCCACAATTCTGCCCCAAATTCTCTTTTGAATCTCCCAAAGCACAGTGTCATTTAGCAAAGAGCACGTGACAACTCCCACTTTGGGTTTTGTGATTCTTTTTTCTTTTAACTCCACGCCTCTTGCCAAAACCCTCGCCCTTTTTCTTCTTCTTACAAAACCCCCTCTAAAATATTTTTAAACAACCACGGGGACATCACACATCCTTGTTAAGGCCTATTTTACTTTGGAAAAAATTTCCCTCTTTCCTACATACTTAACTTTAGCCTACTATCCCGTAAAAAAACCCTTTACTGCTTTTTTTTAAACCCAAACCCCCCTACACCATACACTTGCAACCCTCTGCCACATTGCCCCCCTATTTCCCCCTGTCATACGCCCTTTTTCCCAATTTCCAAAAAGCCACAAAGACCTCTTTAGGGCCCTTTCTAAATAAATGTTCAATTATATGTTTTTACTGTAAAACCCCCTGGTCCAAAAACCAAAACCCCCCACCTTTCCTAAAGCCTCCCTTTTTCATCTTTCTATCCCATTCTACGTCTTTTCTCTTAATTTTTTCAAATTTTAACTCTACCATACACTTTAACCCGGTACCTAACAGACTTTTTCCCCCTATAATTTTTCACTCCCTTTTTTTCCCCCTTTTCCTTTATACAAAGGAACTATCATGCCCTGCCCAAACCCAGGTACCTTACCCTCTTCCCTACATTTATTAAAAAGATTCACCAACCACCCCCCAAAACTATATCCCCACCTGCTTTTTAAAATTCTATCTTTAAACCCCTCAATCCCGGCCCGCCCTTTCCCCCCTTTTATTTTACCTACTTCCTCACGAACTTCCCCCCACTCACAAATGGGTCTTCCTCATCCCAAAAAGATGGTATTCCCCCTTGCCCTATAACGAAATCACCCGCTTCCCTATCTTCATAAAAAATTTAACAATCCTCAAAATATTCCCTCCATTTCCCAAAACCTCTAAAATCTCCCTTTTTTAACTCTCCTCTCCTTTTTTAAATGAAAAAAATCCATTTTTTCTCTAGGCCCTTTTTTAACTGGGTTTTTCTCACTCCCCAAAAAAATTTTCCCCCTTTTTTTTAACAAAATTTTTGATAACATCTCACCCACTCCTCATTTGCCCCTCTTTTTACATTGCTTAACCCTCTCCCTTTAAACCCCCTCTTTTTTCTCCCTAAAAATCTTCCCTACTTGCATCACTTCTAAATTTTTAAAAACCCTTTTTCATATGCCCAAATTTTTCTCCCTTACTACTCTCTTTTACATCAACATTCCACCCAATCGCTCCTCTTCCCTCCTCACCCCCCTTTCCCGTAACCACAAACTTCTGCGAACCTCTAACACTACATTTTTAAACCACCCCCTAAACCCCTTTGGGCCCCCCTTGCCTATGCTCTCATTGCCCATCTTCCTCCAATAGCTGTTTTTATCTTACCCTAACTGCCTCCTCTTTTAGTTTATAAACCTTCACCTCTCTCTTCCCTGATGCTTCTATTCTCCTTGTATCCCATCTACCTTTTACTCTCAGTGTAGCTACAACTAGAAAGTGATCTGATATATCTGTGGCCCCTCTATAAACATGTACATCCTGAAGTCTACTCAACAGTCTTTTATCTACGAATACATAATCCAACAAACTACTGTCATTTCGCCCTACATCATATCTTGTATACTTATTTATCCTCTTTTTCTTAAAATATGTCAACAAAAAAAAATACTCTTACAGGACTGAACCTAAAGAAGTGACGGCGAGGAAAATTGTACTAGTTTTACCATACAATGAGAATCTGGCTTGCCTGCGTGAGGCATTAAAAAAGATCAATATAAACCTGGCTTTCAAAAACACGGGGACAGTGAAAGAAAGGCTGATTAAAAACACACCCTCCAACAAAGTTGGTGGGGTTTACAAGGCCCCATGTACTCAGTGTTCGCTCAAAAATAAAAAAAAAAAAAATCGTCAAACATGTAAATTTCTGAAACCAAATTGCCCAAATAAATTCTCAGTCAAGACAGGGCAGGGTCAACGCTATTTTAACTACGTTAGTGCATTAATCACCCACCGGAGGGATCCTGCCAGATTATCTACCAAAAACAGTTCTGCATGCAAAGAAACAATGGAATCTTCCCTCTTGCAACAATGAAAGGAATACAGTAAACAACTCAAATTATGGTTTACAAGCCTCAGATAATTATTATAGATGTCCATGTTCTCAATCTTAAACAACAAGTGCTATACGAAATCACAGGATTGATCCCCCCCATCATGCCATGGGTTGTGATTGTGACGCCAGTCCATGTCTACGTACCAACATTTCACATCACGTCAGTTTAAAAGGTATAAACACATGTAGCTTCATGTACTATATCAGTGACAAGATAACGTAAGAAAGGGTAAAGGTAATTAGATGAATTCATAGGAAATATTATGCGGAGAGGCCATAGAAGTGCCCATGTTTTGGCAAATTAACAGCCACTGAAAAATAAAACAATATGTAGGAAAAGATACTTCTGATATCATGGTTGAATATTCAAGTACCTCAGAGCAGACATTTAAACAGACAAAGAGCACAATGCATTCTTTCTTTCATTATTTGAAAGTTCCACACAGAATAAAAGCTATCCATTCTACAGTACCTAAACAGAAACTTTTTTTCCCAAAACCACATACCTGTTTAAAACGATTAGAAAAGCAATATATTTATAAATATATAGGTATATATATATATTATATATATATATTTTATATATTATATATAAATAATATATATATATATATATATATATGTATAAAAAAAAATGTATATATATATCTATATAGAATAAATATAAATATATATATATATATATTATATAATTATATATATATAAATATATATCATATATATATATATAAATAACATATTATATATTATACATATAGATATACATTACATTTATATATATAATATAATAGTATTATATATATATATGATATATATATAGTAATATAATATAAATATATATATATATATATATAATATATTATATATATATATAAAATATATTCGCAATAAGATCCACAGTGAACAGGTGATTTCAGAATAACAAAAACAACCAATCTAAAGAATAGAGAAATTCCTAGCGCTTATTTCGTGAGTATCACGAAAGCGCTTGAATTTCTGTATTCTTTTCAGATGGTTCACACATAAAAGAGAGAAGCTTACTGACTACGTTTCGTCCCGATCTTGGACCATGAGACAAAGTCACAGTTTGTCAATGTCCAAAGCTCGGACCGAAACGTCCGTCGTAGCTTCTCTCTTTTATGTGCGTTATTTGTGTAATCGTTCCAGTCACGGTATTGTTGCCTTTTTTTGGTTATTTATTTCAGAGTGGTTGTTTTGCAAATATAATATATATATATATATATATCTATTATAATATAATATATAAATATAATTATATATATATATATATATATATATTATATATAGATCGTGCCGAATATGAAAAACTGGTCAACTAGCAAGAACTCATTTAAAATTAAATCCTTTCTGAAAATTTTCACTATACGTTAAAGAAATATTTTTTTTCATTAATGATTGATGTAATAATTTATAATTTTGCACGCAAAAGGAAGCTTAGAAAACTGACCCTAACCTTATTGTAACAAGCGCAATTTATTTTATGGCCTAACCCAACTAAATATACTTTTTATGATTTGTTTACAATAATTTAACATTAAACAAACACAGTGAAATATATTTTTGTCGTTAGGGTCAGAATGATTTTGACGAAATTATGCATACACAAATTTTCCACTTGTCCAATAATGGCACATGACTTTGCTATTTAAGCCAGAGATCGCAAGTTCTCCTATTCGGCACGACTTATATATAGTATATATAGTATAATAAATATAATAATATATATATAAGATATATATATCTACTACCTATATAATATATATATATATAAAAATATATATATATATATAATATAACTAATCGTATATCACGCTAATAACAGTGATAGTTCTACTCCTACTTACACGTTTTGGTCACACTTCAACAGACACCACATGCAGTATATATAGACAACATATGAGGTTTTTCTCCTTTTACGTGAAATAGCGCCTCTGTTCTTCTTTATTATGTTCTCATATAGGTTCCCATGGGGAAGTGGAAAAGAATCTTTCCTCGTGTGTGCACAAGCCATGCGTGTCGTATTAAGGTGACTAAAATGCCGGAGCAAGGCTAGGTAACCCCTTCTCCTGTAGACCATTTACTAAAAAAAGAGAAGAAGAAAAACTTTATAAAACTGGGATGCCTTAAATGTGCGTGGATGTAGTGCGGATGACAAGAAAAACAGATGATGCGATGTTATGAATGAAAAGAAGTTGATTCCTGGGCCCTAAGCGAAAGCAAAGCCTGAAGGGTAGGAGTTTCAGTTGGGGAAATAAATGATTAAATCGGAGTATCTAAGAGTTAGAGTATAGAATGGGTAGCATAATGTTGAATGATCGTTGTGTGGAAGGAGAAAAGTAGAATATGAATGTGTAAATTCAAGTATTATGAGAAGTAAAGTAAAGGTTGGATGCGAAAAGTGGTCATAATAACGTGGTAAGCTCCTGGAGACGAAGGAATGCAGAGGAGAGAAAGAGATTTTGGAATGTTAATGAGAAATAATTGTGAATAGGGACCAGAAGCTAAAGTATGAGAAAGATGTAGAGAGGGTGTGGTAGGTAAAGTTTGGGGTGCCAGGTGAAATATAATGGGTAGCCCTTATGATTGAACATTGTATAGATAGGGTTAAATTTAGTAATTACAAATTTATAAGATAAGAGATTAAATAATATACAAGATAGAGGTAGGGCGAAATGACAGAATTTGTAGGATTATGAATGTAGATAAAAAGAAAGTTGAGTAGACTTCAGGATGTAATGTTTATAGAGGGCCACAGAGTATATCATAATCCACTCACTAGTTGTAAAAGCTACACTGCGAGTATAAGGTAATTCGATACAAGAAATAGAAGCGATCATGGAAGAGAGAGGTGAAGTTTATAAACCTAAAAGCGGAGGCAGTTTAGGGTAAGATAAAACGCTAGTTGGAGGATAGATGGGCTAATGTAGAAGCATAGGCAATGGGGGTCGAAGAGCGTATGGGTTAGGGTTATAAAAATGTAGTGTTAAGTTTTCAGCAGAAGTTTGTGAGTTTACAGAAAGTGGTCGGGAGGGAAGCGAGCGCGATTGGTGGAATGAAGAATAAAGAGAGTATAAGGAGAAAAGTTAGCATATATAAAGTTTTTACTAAGTAAAGTGATTCACAGAGGGAAGAGATATATGGAAAAAAAGAGAGTTAAAGAGTGGCGAAGCAATGTAATAAGAGAGCAAATGAGAGAGTGGTTTGAGATTTTATCAACAAATTTAGTGGAAAATAAGACAAAGTTTTGGAGTAGATTTAACAAGTTAAGAAAGCCTAGAAACAACTGATTTTGTCAGTTACAAATAGGAGTAGAGAGTTATTAAATGGAGAGTTAGAAGGTGTAGGGAAGAGGAGGAATATTTTGAGGATTATTTAAATGTTTGGATGAGATATGGAAGGCCTGATGTTTTCGTGTATAGACAAGAGGAATAACATCTTGGAGGAGTGAGGGAAGAGCCATATGTGAGTGTGGGGAAGTTCGTGAGGCAGTAGGTAAAATGAAGGGGGTACGGCAGCCGGGATTGAGTGTATAAAAAGAAATTAAAAAGCAGTGGGGATAAATTTTTGGAGTGGTTGATGCAATTATTTAATAAATGTATGGAAGAGGGGAAGGTACCTATGGCAGAGAGCATGCATAATTCCTTCGGTATAAAGGCATAGGGGATAAAATAGATGCAAAATTATAAGGGGATAGTCTGCTGATGTATACCTACTGGTAAAGTGTAAAGGAAGAAGTTATAATGAAAGAATTAAGAGTAAGACGGAAATAGAAAGTCAATTAACAAGGAGGCTTTAGGAAAGTAGGGGGTGTGTGGACCAGGTGTTTCCAGGTGAAACATATAAATGAACATATTCAGATAAGCTAAAGAGGTTCTTGGTGGCATTTAATGGATTTGGAAAGGCGTATACAGGGTGATAGGGGGCAAGGGGCAGATGTGCAAGTGTATGGTGTAGGAGGTAGGTTAGGAAATCAGTGCAGATTTTTACGAGGATAGTGAGCTCAAGTTAGAGTAATGGAGGAAAGAGGGAAATTATTTTCCCGAGTAAAAGTAGGCCTAGACAAGGATGTGTGCTGTCACCGTGGTTGGTTTAATATATATTATAGATGGGGTTGTAAGAGAAGTAAATGCGAGGGTCTTGGCAAAGGCGTGAGTCCAAAAGTTAAAGAATCACACACAAATGGGAGTTTGTCACAAGAGAGCTCTCTTGCTGATGACACTGTTGCTCCTTGGGAGATTCTGAAGAAGAAGTTTGTCAGAGATTGTGATGAATTGATAGGGTGTGCAAAAGAAGAAAATTAAAGGTGAATACAGAAAGAGAAAGTTATCTGATAAAAACAAGAATATAGGCAGGAAAATTGAATATCAGATTGGAGGGAGAGAAGTATGAGGGGTGAATTATTCAGATATTTGGGCAGTGGTACGTGTCAGCGGAATGGGTCTATGAAAGATGAGGTGAATCATAGAATTTAAGAGGGCAACGATGCGAGTGGTGCACTTAGGAGTCTGTGGAGACAAGAGAAACTTTGTCCATGGCGCAAAGAGGGGAATTATCGAGTAATAGTTTTACCAACGCTACTATAGGTGTGAAGCAGGTGATGAAAAGTTGCAGCGAGGAGAAGGCTGGAGCCGTGGAGATTTCAAGTCTGAGGTCAATGTGTGGTGTGATATAATGCAGAGAAAAGATTTCGAGTCTTTTGGAACTTAGGAAGAGGAACAGGATTAAACCAAAACTGTTGTCCAGAGGAGCTGAGAAGGGTGGTTGAGGTGTTTCGTACATGTAGAAGATGAAGGACGAAACAGAAAACTTTCAAGAGTGTATCAGTCTTGTAGGAAGGAAGCGGGGTAGGGGTCTGGCCTAGGAAAGGTTGGAGGAGAGGGGTAAAGAGAGGTTTTGTGTAACGAGGGGCTTGGACTTCCAGCAGAATGCGTGAGCGTGTTTGATAGGAAGTGAATGGAGACAAATTGTTTTTAATACTTATACATGCTTGAGTGTGAGCAAAGTAACATTTATGAAGGGGTTCAGGGAAACCGGCAGGCAGGACTTCTGAGTCCTGGAGATGGGAATACAGTGCCTGCACTCTGAAGGAGGGGTGTTAATGTGCAGTTAAAAACTGTAGTGTAAAGCACTCCTCTGGCAAGACAGTGGTGGAGTGAATGATAGGTGAATAGATTTTCTTTTTCGGGCCACCCTGGCCTTGGTGGAATCGCCATCATGATAATAAAGTAAATAAGATTATTTATAAAATAGTATATCTAAATATATATATATATATATATATATATATATATATATAATATATAGTATATATATATAATATATAAAAGATATATATATATATATTTATATATATATATAATATATATCATATATATATATATATATATATATATAAATATATGATATATATAAATTTATATATATACATATTGTGTACTCATCTATTTGCAGCTCCACCTTATTTTATGGTTGCAGTGAGTCGAGACCTAGCTCCTGCAGTATCAGCAAAGGTTTCATGGTAAAGAGAACCAACATCCATTTAGGTTTGTTGTTCATGTTTTTGAATTGTAAGCAATTTTTTTTTAAATTTGTTTAAATATTCCTTGGTATGTTTAGATAGACTATTACATAAATTTTGGAGATTTCTTCATCTATGAATTTCGGGTTGTAAATAAATAAAGTTCTCAAAAACACCGATGAGAATACAGAAATTTAACTTTATCTTACGTGAAGAAAAATTAGAAGTAAAACTAGAACGATTATGAGAGGGATTCAATTGGGCACATTTCCCCAGTTGTGATTGGGGATCAATGGCACTTCCAGTGCGATTGGGGATCAATGGGCACTTGCAGTGCGACTGGGAGACAACGGCACTTCCATCGACTGGGATCAACGGGCACTTGCAGTTGCGACTGGGATGCACGGTCACTTCCAGTGCGACTGGGATCAACAGGCACTTGCAGTGCGACTGGGGATCAAACGGGCACTTCCAGGCGAGCTGGGGATCAACGGCACTTTCCATGCACTGGGGATCAACGGCCACTTCCAGTGCGACTGGGAATCAACGGGCCACTAGATTGATTCCATGCGACTGGGGATCAACGGCACTTATCCAGTGCGACTGGGGATCCAACGGGGCACTCCAGTGCGACAGGGGATTCAACGGCGACTTCCAGTGCGGACTGGAGGTAAAGGGTGGCGGCCAGGCAACGCAAAGTAAACAGCACCTCATTTCTGTCCTAGTGATCCAGATAAGGTGATTGTCCCCTGAATTTTGAGATGTGTGTTGGCGGAAGCTCACGACGCAGGAGTCATCGAGCAGTTGCCACAGTGAGGACAGTCTGCAGATAATTCAAGCAATGCATGTGCTTCTCAGAGATTGTAAGCCGTACCACTGGAACAAACCAATCAATGGAGAAAATCGCTTAAAACAATTCTCAATTATGCCTCTGTAAAGAACAAAGCTCGTTCTCCCTAGCAGTGAAAATATTCCATGAGTTTTACCTTTTTGCTGTCCCTAATTCGTCCTTGCACTTCGCATCGACCCCAGGCCAGTCAAAGTGGTGTTGATCTTCTCCTAGCCTCCACCCATATTCACCAAACAGATGCATTTGCGTCAGGCTTTTAGCTGCCAATTATGGGGCTGCATGATCCATTTTCATACGTCAGAGAGGAAGTAAGCCAGACTTAGAGGTCTTATGACATCAAACAATCTTCATACACACTCGTTACTCAGCAGAACGGGAACCTCAGTTACTCAGGACATGTTACCACAGCAGAACGGGAACCTCATTTACTGAGGCTGTTACCCAGCAGAACGGGAACCTTTAGATACTCTGGCTTGTTACCCAGCAGAACAAGAACCTTCGGTTTCTCAGGCTCAAGCAGCCAGAAGTGCCCAGATAAATCACAAACGCTAACCGGAAAGAGGAGTCAGTGAAAAGCATGTAATTACAACTGGGCGTCTACATGGCTACAACTATCTACTGATATATAATGAAGGAATTGAAAGAAATTCTGGTCATTATTAATAGTACTCATTACCGACAAAATGAATAATTTAGACACATGTGCAACAACTTCATCTTGTAGAAGTTCCGCCATCCAGTGAAGTTTATCGCAATGAAAACATTAAATGAATATAATGGGAACACTTAGAACTATGTACAAGATTGTGACGAGATGAGCAAGACTGCTGTAATCTCCACCAACTCCAAAACTAATGGAAGGATTACATCGTCTTTTGTATGTAGTTCTACAGTCTTATCTTAATGTCCTTGAATTATTTTGACAAAGCCACTGGATGGCGAAACATCTACAAATAAAAATATCCAGATAATGTACATGTGGCTAATTCTCAAACCAGGATTCTACAGAGCGGCCATCTTTTTTTTCACAGAAGACTGAGTGTTACGATACAGGAGGACATACCTGCAGGCATCCTGCTTGTATGTCACACGATATTCTACTTCCAAATATATCTTTATAATTCACTCTGAAAACGGGTTGAATTTTCACTGTAGTACTCTCACAAAATACTCACCATCTTACTTTATGCAGACAAGCACTGTTGGCCGAGGGTGTGTAGCCTTACCTTTAAAACCTTGCCCAGTGATGGTGGTCGGTGTGGGCGTATACCGTCTCGTGCGTTTCTTCTCCAGGTAGATGAAGATAGCGGAGCCGAGCAGCAGGTATGACACCCATAACACAGTCATTTTGAGTCCTCTGTAATCTGCCTTGCACATCCCTATCGGCTGCCGGGTGATGTTCATTGCTGAGGACCTCCGCGAGGATCTGATTACTCATCTTACGTATGCGATCTTTTTCCATTATGAAACAACTTTCCACACTCGATTTAACTACCCACAAAGGGCTAATTTACTTTTCATTGTGACACTCGTTTGAGTCAACTACACTAAAAGGTGGTTGGATCTGGCACTACAAGGATGAAGCACTCTTACGATGTGTAATTTCTTAATAGACACCTTGTTATTAGAGGGGATAGTATAGGCACTCACAGCTGCTGAGGATCACTGTAGGTGGTATAACCAGTACGACTTCGACACTTTCTTCTCTGTAACGGCATAAAAAGTGGTAATTAGTCACCTCTGGAAGTGAAGTAAGTTAGTTAAATGAAAGTGAAGTTAGTCATCCGTGAGTGAGTTAATTAGTTATCTACAAGTGAAGGTAAAACACTAACAAGTCATAAGAAACTCACAATCTCGACCTGCTCTGTACTAAGAAAAATAGGTCCTATAATGTGATATTGATGTGACTTGTAACTTGATAATGATCCAAGACACAAGCATGAACGTCATCTACAGTTTCCTCCCAGCGATAAAAATAATCCGCTATAAACAGTGGCCAAGAGGGCTGCTGGTCACTCTGAACCGAGCATGTGGTGTGGTGAAGACTAACTTCTATATTACAGAGTGTAGATTTGCACTTTGCTTCGTTCTAAGTGGCTTAGTGTTTTCACTTAACTGAGAAACCAGCAGAAGTAGTATAAGTGACTGCAGAAACAGTAGTAGTAGTTGTAGTAGAAGTACTATTAGTTAGTAGTAGCAACGGTAGTTAGTAACAGTTAGTAGTAGCACAGTGTTAGTAATAGCAACAGTAGGAGTGAAAGGTTCGGTTAGGTAAGGTTATGCTAGTTTAGTTACGCAAGGTTACGTTAGGTTAGATAAGTTATGCTAGGTTAGGTAAGGTTTATGTTAGGTAAGGTTATTGCTATGTTAGGTAAGGCTATGTTAAGTTAAACAAGGTTATGTTAGGTTAGGTAAGGTTATGTTAGGTAAGGTTATGCTATGTTAGGTAAGGTTATGTTAGGTTAAGCAAGGTTATGTTAGGTTAGGTAAGGTTAGGTTAGGTAAGGTTATGCTATGTTAGGTAAGGTTATGTTAGGTTAAGCAAGGTTATGTTAGGTTAGGTAAGGTTATGTTAGGTAAGGTTATGCTATGTTAGGTAAGGTTATGTTAGGTTAAGCAAGGTTATGTTGGTTAGGTAAGGTTAGGTTTAGGTAAGGTTATGCTATGTTAGGTAAGGTTATGTTAGGTTAAGCAAGGTTATGTTAGGTTAGGTAAGGTTATGTTAGGTAAGGTTATCCTATATTAGGTAAGGTTATGTTAGGTTATGCAAGGTTATGTTAGGTTAGGTAAGGTTAGGTTAGGTAAGGTTATGCTAGGTTAGGTAAGGTTATGTTAGGTAAGGTTAAGTTAGGTTAGGTAAGGCTATGCTAGGTTTGGTAAGGTTATGTTAGGTTAGGTAAGGCTATGCTAGGTTTGGTAAGGTTATGTTAGGTTAGGTAAGGCTATGCTAGGTTTGGTAAGGTTATGTTAGGTTAGGTAAGGCTATGCTAGGTTTGGTAAGGTTATGTTAGGTTAGGTAAGGCTATGCTAGGTTTGGTAAGGTTAAGTTAGGTTAGGTAAGGCTATGCTAGGTTTGGTAAGGTTATGTTAGGTTAGGTAAGGCTATGCTAGGTTTGGTAAGGTTATGTTAGGTTAGGTTATATTAGATTAGGAAATTTTAGGTTAGGTCAGGTCTGTCAGGAAACAGGACAAGTGGTTCCTGACGCGGATCATAGTCATATAATGACCCACAGCTAGAGCTTCTGGTCATCTGATTGATGCCTTCCACCGGCTTACACCAGCACCTCTTTAAAAAATATGGTTATTATTATACACGTTATTGAGAGGAACATGAGTGTCACCGTTAACAGAAGAGTCACCCGTTATTGAGAGGAACATGAGTGTCACCGTTAACAGAAGAGTCACCGTTATTGAGAGGAACATGAGTGTCACCGTTAACAGAAGAGTCACCCGTTATTGAGAGGAACATGAGTGTCACCGTTAACAGAAGAGTCACCCGTTATTGAGAGGAACATGAGTGTCACCGTTAACAGAAGAGTCACCAGTTATTGAGAGGAACATGAGTGTCACCGTTAACAGAAGAGTCACCCGTTATTGAGAGGAACATGAGTGTCATCCAAACCATACCCCCGTCATTACGATTTCTTGAGTCATGAGTGTCATCGTTAACAAAGAAGAGTCACCCGTTATTGAGAGGAACATGAGTGTCATCGTTAACAACAGAAGAGTCACCCGCTAGTGAGAGGAACATGAGTGTCATCGTTAACAACAGAAGAGTCACCCGCTAGTGAGAGGAACATGAGTGTCATCGTTAACAACAGTAGAGTCACCCGCTAGTGAGAGGAACATGAGTGTCATCGTTAACAACAGAAGAGTCACCCGTTATTGAGAGAAACATGAGTGTCATCGTTACCAACAGAAGAGTCACCCGTTATTGAGAGGAACATGAATGTCATTGTTAACAACAGAAGAGTCAACCGATAGTGAGAGGAACATGAGTGTCATCGATAACAACAGAAGAGTCACCCGTTATTGAGAGGAACATGAGTGTCATCGTTAACAACAGAAGAGTCACCCGCTATTGAGAGGAACATGAGTGTCATCGTTAACAACAGAAGAGTCACCCATTATTGAGAGGAACATGAGTGTCATCGTTAACAACAGAAGAGTCACCCGTTATTGAGAGGATCATGAGTGTCATCGTTAACAACAGAAGAGTCACCCGTTATTGAGATGAACATGAGTGTCATCGTTAACAACAGAAGAGTCACCCGCTAGTGAGAGGAACATGAGTGTCATCGTTAACAACACAAGAGTCACCCGCTAGTGAGAGGAACATGAGTGTCATCGTTAACAACAGAAGAGTCACCCGCTAGTAAGAGGAACATGAGTGTCATCGTTAACAACAGAAGAGTCACCCGCTATTGAGAGGAACATGACTGTCATTGTTAACAGCAGAAGAGTCACCCTCTGTCCTTCCTTCTCTTAATTCACTTAATTTTTCTGCACTATCTTTCCTTTTACTTTACACTTGACTCCCTTTCCTTTAAGTAACCACTGTCACTTTCCCTTAACCCTTTTCACTTTCCCGTCACTGCTTGTACCTTTCCCAAAACCATTGCAACTCCATTCACTCCTTGTTCCTTTCCCTTAACACTTGTCACTTTCCCTTCACTCCTTGTCACTTTCCTTTCACTCTGTCACTTTACCTTAAACTTTCACTCTGTCACTTTACCTTAAACTTTCACTCTGTCACTTTCCCTTTCCCTTAAATTATGTTATTGTGTCTGTGTTTGCATACAAAACCTTCAACTTCTTTTCTAAAACTGTGGTGTGGGGGGTACGTTGTGGTTGGGGAAGCTGGAGGCCTGACAAGCAACTATGGGGGTTGCTGTGAAGTGGAGTTTGTGATGAAAGGGAGTGGGGGCAGTGGGTATGGCATGTGCATTTTGGTTTAGATTGTATGGCTACACTGAGGTTGTCAGGGTCGAGGACCTTCCATAGGCGGTTATTAGGGAGCTTGTATTTGCTTTTCTTTCTGAGTCTGGGTCTCCTGCCCATCTCTGTCTCTGCCCTCTTTCTTCCTTGCATCTCTGTACCCTCTCTTTCAGCTTCTGCATTTCTTCTCGTGTTCTGTCACGGTCTAGGTATATCCTCTGATACTTCGGTATGTCTCATAGTCATGCTTTCTCTTGCAGGATCCTGTTTTGAGCCGACTCGGCCTTAAAAATCACTTTCACTGGCCGGTTTCTTCCTCTTGCAAACCTCCTATTGTCATGGGGCAGCTGGGTCATGTCGTCCTCTCCTGTTGATTTTGTGAAACTTTAAATCACTTTTTTCTCCACCTGTCTTTTTGCTTTGTAAGTTTCCACTTCAACTTGCTGGAGCCTGTAAACAAAGACTGACCTCTCCCTTTCATTTTCCCACTGTATTTCCCTTTGTATCTTCTAATTCGATTTAGTTTCCTTTATTGCAGCCTTCCTTTCTTCAATCTCTTCACCATCTGTTTTCCCTGTGCCCAGTGGTCTGTCATTTTCCCTTCTCAGCTTTTCCTGGGAACCACTGTGTTTTAGGGCCTCTCTTATGCTTATTCTTTTTTCGACAGTCCACTCGTTTTTACGGGGGCCTCCTTTTTACCTGGGGTCCAAGGTGGGCTGATAGGGCCCTGCATACTTTTTTCTCCTTTGTTTTCCCTACAGTCCCTCGTTTGTGACTGAAATGAGTTTTTTGAT
>NC_069483.1:2515010-2549094 GCF_026875155.1 Cherax quadricarinatus
TAAAGAGGTTTTTGTTGGATTTATGGATTTGGAAAAGGATATGGGACAGGGTGATAGGGGGGCAATGTGGCAGATATTGCAGGTGATATGGTGTAGGAAGTAGGTTACTGAAAGCAGTGAAGAGTTTTTAAGAGGATAGTGAAGTCTAGTTGTGTATGTAGGAAAGGAGGGAAATTATTTCCAGAAAAGTAAGCCTTAGGACAAGGACGTGTGATGTCACCGTGGTTGTTTAAATATATTTTTAGATGTTATTTTTTGGGTTGTAAGAGAAGTAATGCGAGGTTCTTTGCAAAGAGGCGCAGAGTTAAAAAGATATAGAATAACACATAAAGTGGAGTTGTCACGTTGCTCTTTGCGATAAACTGTGCACTTGGTGTTTTGAAGAGAAGTGGCAGAGGTTGGCAGAGATGAATGTGGTAGGGTATGTAAAAGAAGAAAATTAAAAGTGAATACAGGAAAAAAGTAAGGTTATCTGAGGATAATCAAAAAGATTAGGTGATGAAAGATTGTTATCAGATTGGAAGGGAGAGAGTATGGAGGAGGGGAATGTATTCAGTTTTTGGGAGTGGAGTGTGAGCAGATGGATCTATGAAAGATGAGGTGAATCATGAATGATGATGGGAAAAGGGTGAGCAGTGCACTTAGGGTCTGTGGAGACAAAGGAAACTTTGTCCTTGGAGGCAAAGAGGGGAATGTATTGAGAGTATAGTTTTACCAAAGCTCTTATATGGGTGTGGGAAGCATGGGTGCTGAATGTTGCAGCGAGAGAAGGCTGGAGGCAGTAGAGAATGTCATGTCTGAGAGCAAATGTGGGGTGTGACTATTATGCATAGAATTTCGTAGTTTGGAAGTTACGGAGGAGGTGCGGGATTGCCAAAACTGATTGTCCAGAGGGCTGAGGGAGGGCTGTTGTGGTGGCTCAGACATGTAGAGAGTATGAGGAGAGCAGAATGACTTCGAGAGTGTTTCAGTTGTGCGGAAGGAAGGCAGGGTAGGGGTGGCCTAGGAAAGGTTGGGGGGGATGGGATAAAGGTTTTGTGTGCGAGGGCTTGGGACTTCAGTGGGCATTGCATGAGCTTGTTTGATAAGGAGTGAATGGAGACAAATGGTTTTTATTACTTGACTGCTGTTGGAGTGTTGAGGCAAAGTAAAAATTTATAATGGAGTCGGGGAAACCGGCAGGCCGGACTTGAGTCCTGGAGATGGGAAGTACAGTGCCTGCACTCTGAAGGAGAGGTTTTGATGTTGCAGTTTAAAAACTGAAGTGTAAAGCACCCTTCTGGCAAGACAGTGATGGAGTGAATGATGGTGAAAGTTTTTCTTTTTCGGGCCACCCTGCCTTGGTGGGAATCGGCCAGTGTGCTGATAATAATAATTAATAATATTAATAATAATATAATGTACCCACAAACTAGTGGCACTGATCAATGACAACACTGTGACTAGCCAAGGATTCGAACCCATGTTGTTTCGGCCCCCTCATGGTGAGCAAAAACCACTTGATGCACTGACCAACAGGACCACCAAATCGTAAAAGAATCGCGCACCCAGGAGAGCTAGGTATTTATTGTGATCCGAGGACATACGGTGGTGTGAGTGTCTCTGAGCTAATTTCATTCTACTCCCCGTTTGATTTACTAGCCTCAACAAGCAGTATTATATATTACTGTACCCTTGAACGAGTGGTATTGATCAATAACAACACTGCTACTAGCCAAGGACTTGAACCCATGTTATTTTGCCCCCCCCCCCTTATGGTGAGCAAAAACCACATGATGCTCTAACCCAAAGGACCACCAAATCCTACAAGGCTCACACACACAGCATAGGTAGGTGTTTTATTGTGATCCGAGGACATATGGTGGTGTGGGTGCCTATGAGCTAATTTGATTCTACTCCCTATTTTGGTGTAGTAGTCTCAATAAGCAGCATTTTATATTATTGTACCGACGAACGAGTGGTATTGATCAATAACGACACTGTGTGTTCCCATTGCAGAAATGGAAATTGTTTGGAGGAAGTACCTAGAGTGATGTGCACTCACAGCTTATAGACGGGAATTCTCCATGTTGGTAAGCACCTTTTTGGTGCTTGAGCAGCAAGAGTCTCCCATTCAGTGATGGCACTGACGTAGCTAGGGTCCTGTATGCCTGCTGAGTCACTGAGGTTGTCTGGATTTGTTTTATTAACTGGAACAGCAACAGATCTCAGCTGAGAATACTGCTTCAGAGGACGAAGACGAGAATGGGGAGAATATGCCTGCTTCAGTGATTAAGGACATGTGTGCAAAGTGGAGTGAGTTGCAAAGTTTTGTGGAGAAATATCACCCTAACAAAGCTGTTGCAAGCCATGTCTGCCACATGTTTAATGACAATGCCTTGTCCCATTTTAGGAAAATCTTAAAGAGACACCAGAAACAGAGCTCTCTGGACAGATTTTTTTGTGCGACAGGTGTCCAGTGACTCTCAAATTGGCCCTAGTGCCAATACACATAAAAGAAAAAGAGGGAAGTAACCTGGATAGGGCCTTGGATACCGAGTCTTAGGAAGGGGATTTCTCTTCGAAGCAATAATCTCTCCTCCCTCTCCCCTCCTCGCCGTCTTCCATACGCCAACAAGAGTCTTCAATAAAGGTAAAAGTGATGTTAAATATTCATTTATCTATGTCATTAGTCATTTATATTTATTTCTCATTGTTTTCTGTTTGTAAAACTATAGTTATTCTCTATAAAATGTATTTTTTTGTTAATATTTTTGGGTGTCTGGAACGGATTACTTGGATTTACATTATTTCTCATGGGAAATATTGCTCTGGCAACAACTAAAACAGTTGGGGTATAAACATAAGCCAGTAGATAGGTCTAACATAGTACTCACTATCGATAATGAGGTATGCCACGAAACATCTAAGGTGGCAAATTGTTTTAATTCCTACTACACATCTGTTGCATCAACACTAGTAAGTAAACTACCAGCTGCATCAAATACCTTTAGCACAGACTCTGATAAGTTTCAAACATACTATACCAATAAAGGGGTAACACCAAACAGTTGTCAACTGGTAAGTGTATCTCATGACTTTATTCAAAAAAGAACTAAGCAGGTTAAACCCATCTAAGCGCACTGGCCCGGATAACATTCCCAGTATTATTTCCATAAAGGATGGTGCTTCTGACCGTCAGTCGCTAAGGCTCACTTAATAAATTTGTCGATCACCACTTATACCGTACGGAGGGTTCAAGGAAAGAGAGGCAAGAGTTACTCCATCTTAAGAAAAATAGTAGGTCTGATGTCTCAGAAACTATAGGCCTGTTAGCATACTCAGTATAATATCCAAAATTCTTAGGGGGGGGGGGGGTGAGAGGGCGGATTTTACTGTCAAGTAGTGATGTACCTTTGACAACAACAATCTCCATAGCTATGAATCAGGGTTTAGAAGATCTTACTCATCCGGACACCTCCCTAATTAATCTGAGGATTACATGTGAAACTGAAATGTCCAAGGGGAAACCTCATAGGTATGGTATAACACTTAGACTTGAAAAAGGGTATCGATACTGCCAACCACTGTATTTTATGTTAGAAACTTCTAGCTATCGGTATATATTCTGTAGACTGGGTTTTAAGTACTATCTTAGCAACAGGGGACAAATTGTCAAAAATCAACAAACAGAATCAGAACCTCAGCGAGAGCAGTGGAGCTCACCAAAGGCAGTTATTCGGGGTCCCTTATTATTCTTATGCTATGGTAATGGGCATGACCTAACGTGTCAAGTGCAATCTCTATGTATGCAGATGACAGTGATCTGATATAGAGTCAGGTCAATAAAGGACACACAAGATTTAGCTAATGTATTAACACTGGAAACTGGGTCCTGCAGCAAATGGTTAGTAGGACAGCAAACTATCTATTACACCTCGGGGAAAACTGAAGTCATTATATTTGGCACGTTAACACACTAGTGAAGGGTAAATAATTTTAATGTCAGGTGTATTGGGGAGCCATCACTTCGGTTTCCTCAGTAAAATATCTGGGAAGGGAAATCCCCTTTGATTCCATGCTGTCAGGAGATTTGATAGGAAACTGTGTAGTGAAGAAAGCGAATGCCAGAATGATGTTTCCTCTATAAGACAAGCACAGTGTTACTAATGAGGCACTCAGTTCACTATCTGTAGCCCTTATACAGGTTAATGGATTACGCTTGCTCTTCATGGTACTCTGCCTTGACAAAAAAACTGAAAGACTGCAAATCACCCAGAACAAAATAGTAAGAGTCATCCTGGGGCTGGGACCAAGAGAGCATGTAGGCCATAATGAATTACAGCAGTTGAATATGCTGAATGTTGAAGTCAGAGTCAAACAACTGAAGCTAAATCATGTTCATAAAATTGTTCACAAACAGTATCTAGAATATCTATCTGTCAATTTTGTCAAGGTTGGCAACCAAAGCAATCATAGTACTAGGGGAAGAGAGCACAACTTTGAAGTACTCACACTCAGTGGCCAGGCTTCAAACACCTTTCATTGTACAGCAATAAAGGAATGGAACAGACTGCCCGCACATGTCAAAGCCAGTCATAACATGAGTCAGGTCAAGAAAAGAGCCAAAAGGTGTCTGATGAATGTAGCTACAGAAAAGGAGGGGAATGAATTATTTTTTTAGCTAACACACATGTAATTTTACCTTATTCCTAGTAATGGCCCTCGATTGTAGATAGTCTTAATGACCCTCGTGTAGTTGAGTCTTTTAGCATGATAATAAGATGTTATCTTCATTATTGAATAATAAGATATTATAACCTTTACATTATAATAAGGTAAAAGGACCCCAATGGAAATAAGTCTGCCTTTTTTGGGTTATCCCAGGTTCTCTACACATATGCTGCTATGTATGACAATCTATGTAACTATTTGTGTATACCTGAATAAACTTACTTATTCAGTTTTCAAACAGTTCGGTTTTTGTCAGACTTTCTGGAATGAATTAATCATGAAAACTAGGTTCCACTGTATATGCAAACAATCACAGAGAGGCAATCTTAACTATGGAAGACAAGGCATGGGGGTGGAAGTCTTTAGCTCAAATACTTTCACACTTCTCAGTGCATCATCAGGGGCTATGCAATGTTGCAAGGCAGCAACTCAAGCAGGGTAAATTTTCTTGAAGTAGTGCAGTGTGGGTCTGTCACCGGCTGTGGTTTCTCTCAGAATGTGAACCAACAGTCAGTGATAGTGGTGGTGCGGGTGGTGGCACCGGACCGTTGGCAAGTTGGATATTATTAGTCAGATAGAGATTTTTGTTCGATTTTTAACCCGGTTAGGGTTGGCCACCCAGGATAAAACCAAGAAAGTCAGGTGAGGTCATCGAGGACTGTCTAACTTTATTTCATTTGGTTCTAATCTTGTCCTCCAGGATGCGACCAAACCGTCGACCAAACTACCCAGGAACCTATTTGCTGTCTAGTGGAACAGGACAAAACAGGTGTAAGAAAACGTATTGCAAATGTTTCCACCCACCGGAGTTCAAACCAGGGCCTCCATGTGTGAAGCGGGAGCATTTAGCCCCCCCCACAAGGCCACAGGGCCACATTATCTTGTCTTAGTGCTGGGGGTTTAATGACATTGGGAAGGCAGGAGACAGAAGCTTTCTGAGATAAGTAAGGTCGCATAGAAGTAGTCAGGTATAATGGAGGATCCCAGTACATGTACATCTTGCCTAGAATGGGACGTGGGCAATGAATGGCTGTTTCTAGGGCAATTGGTATAAATTGATGGATGGACAGGATATGCAATCCATTCATTGATAACTGGGACCTATTCTTTGGCAAACGTGATATGTATGCAAGGGATGGGGTTCATCTCTCTGGGGCTGGAGTGGTTGCATTAGCCAATTTGATTGAGAGGGTTATAGAGGTATGGGTGTTTGTGGAAAACAGTCAAGCTGCATTAGGGTTAAAAATAGCAGATATTACTGGGTTACCTCAGGGGATATGTTTAAAAGACAATATTCAAAATAAAGTTGCTAGTAATGGCAAATCAACTGATCAACACACAAAGAGAGATAGTAGAGGGCAACGAGTGTCTAGTTCCTTTAAGGTTTACTATACAAATAGTAGGAGTCTAACAAATAAAATAGATGAGCCAAGATTATTTGCAAGTTCAGGTAATATAGATATTATTGGTATAACAGAGACCTGGTCAACCTGAAAATAGTGAAATGGCCTTCTGAATGAACATACAGGGTTACAAACTATTCCACATGAATAGGGTCAAACAGGAAGGGTGTGGAGTGGCGGAAAAATGTATTTCAGAGATAACTTAAATTGTTGTCTTAGACATTATATAAGATTAGATACATGGAAAACAGAATCTGTTTGGCTACAGTTTCTCGAGGGTCGTGACAAATTAATTCTGGGTGTGATTTATAGGCCCCCCAACCTTATTAGAGAGTGCAGTAAGCTGTTATTGACGAAATTCATAAGGCATTACATATGAAAATGTTGTGTTAATGGGAGATTTTAACTTTAACATATTGATTGGAACCAATACGAAGGAAAATCTTGAGTCTAGTGACTTTCTTGATACGGTTCATGATTGCTTTTCTGGAACAGTTTGTGACAGAACCAACTAGAGGAAACAGCCTGCTTGACTTGGTTCTTGTCAACAAAGAATCACTAATTAATAATCTTGAGGTTAATGATGAGCTTGGGGAAAGTGATCACAAATCACTTAGTTTCAATATATCATGGAATTACCCAGATAACTGCAATCAAATTTCTGTCCCAGACTTTCGCTTGGCCGACTCCGTGGGACTGAAAAATTACCTGGGTGGGCTAAATTGGGATGTCCTGACTATGGGCCAAGACAACTTTTGTTTTTAGTAGGGAAATTAGATCTAACAAAAATAATCCCAAATGGATGAACAATAGACTAAAACATCTCATTGGTCAAAAGAGAAGCATATATAGGCGTATCAAAAGAGGCAATGGGCAGTTAAGAAATCAATATATTCATTTAAGGAGAGTAATAAAAAAAGGAAAAAAAGAAGCAAAAAGGGATTATGAGACTACGGTTGCAAGGGATTCGAAGACTAACCCAAAAGGTTTCTTTCAGGTACGCAGAAGTAAGATTAGGGACAAGATAAGCTCACTTAAGAGTAACTCTGGTCAGATCACTGATAGTGATAAGGATATGTGTGAAATTTTCATTACCTACTTCCTCTCAGTTTTTACCCAAGAAAATACTAGCGAAATTCCTGAAATAATAGATTATTTAAAACAGGACCATAATAAACTATGCACGATTGTGGTAACTAGTGACATGGTCCTCAGACAAATAGAGATACTAAAACCTAACAGTTCTTAGGCCCCTGATGAACTTTTTGCAAGGGTGTTAAAGGAATGTAAAGAGGAACTTTGCATACCTTTGGCTAGTCTTTTTAACATATCACTATAATGGTATTGGGCCTTGATAAGTGGAAAATAGTAAATGTAATACCTATTTACAAGGCAGGTGACAGGTCCTTGGCTTCGAACTATAGACCAATAAGCCTTACCTTCATAGTGGGAAAATTTATGGAATCCATAATTGCCGAAGTAATTCATAGCCATCTTCATAGGCATAAATTGATTGACTCTCAAACGGTTTTACAAGATGGGCGTTCCTGTCTTACAAATTTACCTAAACTTTATTTCACTAAGGTGTTTGTGGAGGTGATCATGATAATGAAATATAATTTGTGTATATGGACTTCAGTATGCTTTCGATAGAGTTCCACACCAGAGGTATTGAGGAAACTTAAGGCACACGGAATAGAGGAGAAATTTTTTCCTGGGCTGACAAATAGACAGCAGAGAGTTTGCATAAATGGGGAGAAATCAGAATGGGGGCCCGTCACAAGTGGTGTTCCACAGGGGTCAGTGTTGGGCGACGTTGTTGTTCACAATTTTTACAAAACGACTTAGATGAGGGAATAATAGTGAAATAGACACTTTTTTTATGACACCAAAATAGGCACGTCCTATTCATTTAATGAGGACACTAGAGCACTCCAGGATGATTTGAATTAGGACTGATGCAGTGGTGGAGAAGTGGCCAGAAGCAGTTTAATATAGACATATGAAAGTTTTTAAATGTTGGACAGGCAAATATCCATGCCAATATAAACTAAATAATGTAGATCTTAATGTACTGTTTGCAAAAAGGAATTAGGAGTTGTGGTTAGCTAGTAATCTAAAACCAAAAAAAAGAAACAGTGCATTAGTGTTCGCAATTAAAGTAACAAGAATTCTGGGCTTAATATTAGAATATAAATAATAGAAGTCCTCAGGTTGTTCTTCAATCTATATATCCTTGATTAGGCCTCATTTAGACTTATGTGCCAACCCCCCATGGGGGTTTTTTTTTTTGGTAAATGTATTACAGAATGGAATATAAATGCTCAGGAAAAACGTACAGAGGAGGATGGAAAGTTTTTCTGATGATTCAGAAATCTCCCTATGTGGATAGATGAGGGGCCCTGAATCTGCACCTCTCGAAAGGCGCTGAATTTAGGGGGATATGATTGAGGGTGTATAAATGAAAACAGGAATATATAAAGGGGATGTAAATAGCGTGCTGAAAATTTCCAGCCAAGACAGGATTCACAGCAATGGTTTCAAGTTGGAAAAAATCAGATTCACTAAGGATATAGGAAAACACTGGTTTGGTAATAGAGTTGTGGATGAGTGGAACAAACTCCTGAGTTCAGTTATTCAGGTTAAAACGTTGTGTAGTTTTAAAAATAGGTTAGATAAATACATGAGTGTGTGTGGGTGGGTGTGAGTTGGACCTGACTAGCTTGTGCTGCTGGGTCTGATGCCATGCTCCTTTCTTAAGTGGAAGTGACCTGACTAGGTGGGTCATTGGGCTAATCCGGGTTGGGTGACATGGACCTGCTTTGCCTGGGTCAGTAGGCCTGTTGCAGTAATTCTTCTTTATGTTCTTATGTTCACATTCTGAGAGAAACTGCTGCCAGTGGCAGACACGTACTGCAATAATCTGAGAAAACTTTCCCTGCTTCAATTGCTGCATTGCAACATTGTATAGCTCCTGATGATATACCGAGAAGTCCTTTCTAAAATTTTGTTTTATACACTTAAAGATATATTTATTCATTAATGTTAATGTAAAAATTTATAATTTTGCACCAAAAGATTCTTAGAAAACTTACCTAACCATATTAGAAAAAGTGCAATTTATTTTAGACTAATCCAACTAAATATATTTTAAATACGCTTACAATAATTTAATACTAAACAAACACAGTGAAATATATTTTTTTTGTTAAGTTCAGAATGTTTTTGCTAAATTTTTTTATACAAAAATTTTCGCTTGTCCTATATGGCATGAAGAACGTTGCTATTTAAGCCAAGATCGCAAGTTTTACATATTCGGAACGACATTATATGGTATTTATATATATATATTATATATATATATTACATTTATTTATATTTTTTTTTTTTTATATTTATATATATATATATATATATTTTATTTTTTTTTTTATTTTGATATATATAGTTATATATATTTATATTTATATGATGCAAACAATTGAAGGTGGGCGATCATAATTTTGCTGGAATTGCACGAGGGGAAGGGGAGTGAAAATCTTCAAGTCAGTATTTTATCACTTCTCAGTGCGTCATCAGGTGCTGTGCTAGGTTGCAGGGAGAAAACTAAGAAGGATAGAGAGGTTCTGTATAAGCGTAGGTGTCACCGGCCATCAGTTACACTTTGTCTGAGTCTAAGGGGCCCAATACTGGTTACTGTTGTTCCCTTAGATTTGGCATTTGTGTTCGGAAGTATTTTTTTTTTCTTTTTACTTTTGGCTTTTGTTCTTCTGTGTTTCTAGGTATCCTTGAAGTGTACATTGTGCTTATGTTGGTATTGGAATTTGCAGGGACTGTACCTTCCTTCTGTTTTCTGAGAGTTTGTCACATCTATGGTGCGCTGGGTAGAGCGCCGTGGGCGGATTTGGTTTAGGGCGAGAGGGCGTGGGGTCTGCTCTGTTTCGTTTTTCGGTTGGGTTGGGGGCGGGTGTGAGATTGTTATATGTTGGATGGGGGGGAATGGACTTTTGGGGACGGTGACATTGGTGGGTGGTGTGGAGGAAATGAGGGGGGATGGGGTGGTAGTATATAGTGAAAAAATGTAATGATTGTAGATGGATATATAGTGAAAAAAGCATAATGATTGGTAGATGGGAGTATATAGTGAAAAAAGATATGATTGTAGATGGGAGTATATAGTGACAAAACGATAATGATTGTAGATGGAGGTATATAGTGAAAAATATAATGATTGTAGATGGAGTATATATAGTGAAAAAATCTACTGATTGTCGATGGAGTTATATAAGTGAAAAATATAATGATTGTAGATGGAGCTATATAGTGAAAAATATATGAATTGGACGATGGAGTATATACGTGAAAAAATATAATGAATTGTCGATGGAGTATAATAGTGGGAAAAATATACTGAATGTAGATGGAGCTATAATAGTGACAAAATATAATGATTGTAGAATGGGAGTATCTAGTGAAAAAATAATGATTGTAGATGGGAGTATATAGTGAAAAATATATGATTGCTAGATCGGAGTAATAAGTAAAAAAATATAATGATTGTGAGATGGAGTTATAGTGGACACAAAGATAAGGACTTGTAGATGGGCGTATATAGTGAAAAATATATTGCATTGTAGATGGGAATATAGTGAAAACAAGATAATGGTTGTAGATGGAGTATTAGTGAAAAATTATACTGATTGTAGAATGGAGTCTATCGTGCACAAATATAATGATCTGTAGGAATGGAGTATATAGTGAAAAAGGATTATGATTGGTAGATGGAGTATATAGTGAAAAAATATAATGATTGTAGATGGAGTTATAGTGAAAAAATATAATGATTGATAGATGGAAGTATATAGTGAAAAATATAATGATTGTAGATGGAGTAATAGTGGAAAACCGCTAATGATTGTAGAGGAGTTATATAGTGACAAAATATAATTGATTGTAGATGGACATATAGTAGCCAAAGATACTGGAATTGTAGATGGAGTATAATAGTGTGTAAAAAAATATATCGATTGTAGATGGAGTATATAGTGAAAAAATATCATGATTGTAGATGGGGTATATAGTGAAAAAAAGATAATGATTGTAGATGGAGTCGTATTCAGTGAAACACATCTCAATGCACTTTGTAGATGGAGTAAATATATTGAAAAAATTATAATGATTTGGTAGATGGCGTATATAGTGCAACAATATATGATGGTAGATGAGTATATAGTGACAATATATAATGATTGTGATTGGATTACTATCGTGAAAAAATATACTGATTGTAGATGGCGTATATAGTGAAAAAAGCTAATGAATTGTAGATGGAAGAATGATAGTGAAAAACGATAATGATTGTAGATGGCGTAATCTAGTGACAAACATCATAATGATGTAGATGGAGTATATAGTGCACACAGGATAATGATTGTCGATGGAGAATATAGTGAAAAAAGATAATGCTTTGTTAGATGGAGTAATATAGTGACAAAGATGGTGACTTTGTAGCATGGAGAATATAGTGCCAAAGATAATGTTGTAGATGGGTACTATAGTGCAAAAATATACGTGCTCAGTAGATGGAGTATATAGTCGAAAAAAGATAATGATTGTAGAAGGACAGGTATATAGTGCAACACTATATTGCTTGTCGCTGGAGTATATAGATGAAACAATATATTATTGTAGATGGAGTCTCTAGTGAAAAATATAATGCATTGTAGATGGAGTATATTTGACAACTATAATGATTGTAGATGGATTATATAGTAAAACCAGATCCTGCTCATAGTCGCTGGACGTCACTCGTGCACCCACTCTAATGATTGTAGATGGAGTAACTCGATTGACACACAATGACTACTGATTGTCGATGAGGTATATAGTGAAAAATATAATGATTGTAGATGGAGTATATAGTGAAAAATATAATGCTTGTAGATGGAGTATATAGTTGAAAAGATTATAATGAATTGTAGATGGAGTATATAGTGAAAAAAATAATGATTGTAGATGGAGTATATAGTGAAAAAAGATAATCGATTGTAGATGGAGTAGAAAGTGAAAAAATCATAATGATTGTAGATGGAGTACTAATTAGTGAATACAGAAATGATTTTAGCTGGATTAAAATCGTGAGACATATAATGATTGTAGATGGTGAGAATATAGTGAAAAAGATAAATGCATTGTAGAAGGAGAATATTTGACTGTGTATTCAGATAGTAGATGGAGTAATATAGTGAAAAACAATATAATGATTGTAGCTGGAGTATATAGTGAGAAAAACGATAATGAGTTCGTTAGATGGAGAATATTTAGAGTGGCTTAATGATTGTCGATGGCGTATCTAGAGAACAAGCTAATGGATTGTAGATGGAGTATATACTTGAACAACATATATGACTTGTACGATGGCGTATATAGTTGAAGAAAGATAATGATTGTAGAACTGGACGCATATCGTGCAAAAAGGAAAATGATTTTAGATGGAGAATATAGATAGTGTATTAATGATTGTAGATGGGGTATACGTGAAACATACTAAATGATTGTAGATGGAGTATATCGTGAAACAAAAGATATGGTTGTAGCTGGATAAATTGATAGTATGTATTAAAGATTGTAGATGGCGTATATAGTGAACAAATTATAAATGATTGTCAAGCTGGCGTATATAGTAGCCCAATCTATGCATTGTAGATGAGTCTACTAGTGAAAAAATATAATGATTTGTAGATGGCGTCTATCGTGAAAAAATATAATGATTGTAGACTGGAGTATTATAGTCGAAAACGATAATGATTGTCCGTGGAGTATATAGTGAAAAATAAAATGATTGTGATGGAGTCTATAGGTGAAAATAAAATGCATAGTAGATGGAGAATATAGTGAAAAAATATAATGATTGCGTGGAGTTATATAGTGAAAAAAGATAATGATTGTAGAATGGAGATATAGTGAACAAAGATCATGACTTGTACGATGGTAGTATATAGTGAAAAAAGATAAGATTGTCGATGGAGAAATAGTGCAAACGATAATGATTAGTAGATGGAGTACTCTCGTGCAAAAATCATAATGGATTGTAGATGGGGAGTCTCTAGTGCCCCCCTCTACAGCTTTTCGCTGGCACAGTCTGTAGTGAAAAAAGATTACTGATTGTCGATGGAGCCTCTCGTGAACAACGCAAGCTTGTGCACTGGAGTTCCTCGTGACAACATCTCATGCTTCTGCATGGCGTCAATCGTGAACCACGATCATGGATTGTCGACTGGAGAATATAGTGCAAAAGATAATGCATTGTCGATGGAGTCATATAGTGAAAAGATATGATTGTAGATGGAGCAATATAGTGAAAACAGATCCATGATTGTAGATGGGGTACTATGAGAACAATATAATGCATTGTAGATGGAGTATATAGTGAAAAAGATACGATTGGTCGATGGAGTATATAGATGAAAAAATATCATGATTGTCAGATAGGAGTAATATAGTGAAAATCTATGCTTGTACTATGGAGTGATATAGTGAACAAATATAATGCTTGTAGGATGGCGTATATAGCTGAAAAAACTATATTGATTGTAGATGGAGTATACTAGTGCCCAAAGATCAATGATTGTCGATGGAGAAACTAGTGAAAAAATCTAATGCTTGTAGATGAGGTCTATAGTTGCCAAAATATACATGATTGTAGATGGAGAATATAGTGACCCAATATACTGATCTGTCGATGGAGTATAATAGTGATAAAATATAATGATTTTAGCCAAAAACTGGGGGAGGGGAGGGTTATATAGTGCACACACCGACTCTGATTGTGAAGGAGTATCTAGTGACCAATATAATGATTGTCGACTCGGCGTCATATAGTGCAAAACGGCAACTTACTTGTGTCGCTGGCGTATATAGTGAACATCATCCGCATGATTGTGCTGGGTCTTATCTGTGCAAAAATGTAATGATTGGTCGATGGGTATATAGTGCAAAATATAATGATTGTAGATGGAGTATAATCGTGAAAAAATATAATGATTGTCGATGGCAGGATATAGTGAAAAAATCTATGATTGGCCGCTGGAGAATATCGTGACCCACACTTCTGACATTGTAGCTGGAGTCTATTGAGAAAAGATCTAAGATTGTAGCTGGAGTTATAGTGAAAAAATAAAATGATTGTAGATGGAGTATAAATGTGAAAAAGATAAATGATTGTAAGATTGGGTAGAAAGCTGAAAAAATAAAAAGATTGTAGCTGGAGTATATCGTGAACCCACGATCCTGATTGTAGATGGCGTATACTCGTGCGCAAATACTCATGCTTGTATATGGAGTCATCTAGTGAAAAACGATAATGAATGTAGCAGGCGCATTATTTGATAGTGTCTTCACTGACTAGTCGCTGGGGTGTATATAGTGATAACATATACATGATTGTAGATGGAAGTATATAGGTTAAAAAAGATAATGATTGTAGATGGAGCATATTGATAGTGTATCACTGATTGTAGATGGCGATATATCAGTGAACACACCCTCCCCATCCTCACCATCAATACTCAGTCTACACACTATCCCCCCCACACCATCAATACTCAGTCTACACACTATACCCCCTCACCATCAATATCTGTCTACACACTACCCGCCCCACACCATCTAATACTCAGTCTCCAACTATCCCCCCTCACCATCAATATCAGTCTCCACAATCACTATACAACCATTCAATACTCAGTCTACACCAACTATCCCCCCACACCATCAATACTCAGTCTACACACTATCCCCCCTCACCATCAATACTCAGTCTCCACAATCACTATACAACCATCAATACTCAGTCTACACACTATCCCCCCACACCATCAATACTCAGTCTACACACTATCCCCACACATAAATACTCAGTATACACATATACCCCACACATCAATACTCAGTCTACACCCACTAATCCCCCCACACCAGCAATACTCAGTCTACACATATCCCCCCTAACTCAATACGCAGTCTTACACACTATCCCCCACACCATCAATACTCAGTCTACACACTATCCCCCCACACCATCAATACTCAGTCTACACATATCCCCACACCATCAATACTCAGTCTACACACTAATCCCCCCTCAACATCAATACTCAGTCTCCACCCACTATCCCCCTCACCATCAATACTCAGTCTAACACTACCCCCTCACCATCAATACTCAGTCTCCACATATCCCCCTCACCATCAATAATTCAGTCTACACACTATCCCCCACTCCATCAATACTCTGTCTAACACTATCCCCCCACACATCAATACTCAGTCTACACACTATCCCCCCTCACCATCAATTACTCAGTCTCCACCACTATCCCCCCTCCATCAATACTCAGTCTACACACTATACCCACCACCATCAATTACTCAGTCTACACACTATACCCTCACCTCAAATACTCAGGTCTCCACACTATCCCCTCAACCATCATACTCAGTCTACACACTATCCCCCCTCACCATCAATAATCAGTTCTCCACACTATCCCCCCTCACCATCATTACTCAGTTACACACTATCCCCCACACCATTCAATACTCAGTCTACACCACTATCCCCCCTCCACCATCAATCTCAGTCTACACACTATCCCCCCACCACCATCAATACTCAGTCTACACCACTATCCCCCCACACCATCAATACTCAGTCTACACACTATCCCCCACACCATCCAATACTCGTCTACACACTATCCCCCACACAATCAATTACTCAGTCTTTTTTACACACTATACCCCCTCACCATCAATATCAGTCTACACACTATCACCCCACTCATCAATACTCAGTCTACCCACTATCCTCCCAAACCAATCAATACTCAGTCTAACACTAGCCCCCCCACACATCCAATACTCAGTCTACACACTATCACCCCACACCATCAATACTCAGTCTACAACACTATCCCCCTCACCATCAATACTCAGTCTACACACTATCCCCCAACACCATCAATACTCAGTCTACACACTTCCCCCGTCACCATCAATACTCAGTCTACACACTATCCCCCACTCCATCTATACTCAGTCTACACACTATCCCCCCAACCACCATCAATACTCAGTTACACACGATCCCCCCACACCATCAATTCTCAGTCTACACACTATCCCCCCCACACCATCAATACTCAGTCTACACACTATCCCCACACCATCAATGCTCAGTTCTACACACTATCCCCACACAGCATACTCAGTCTACACACATATCCCCTCACACCATTCAATATCAGTTCTACCACCCTATTCCCCCCACACCATCAATACTCAGTCTACACACGATCCCCCCTCACATCAATACTCAGTCTATCACTATCCCCCCACACCATCAATACTCAGTCTACACACTATCCCCCTCCCATCAATACTCTGTTTACACACTATCTCCCCACACCATCAATCTCAGTCTCCACACTATCCCCCCTCACCATCAATACTCAGTCTCCACAATCCACTATACAAACCATCAATACTCAGTCTACACACTATCCCCCACACCATCAATACTTCAGTCTACACACTATCCCCCCTCACCATCAATAATCAGACTCACAATCCACTATACAACATCAATACTTCTGTCTACACACTATCCCCCCTCACCATCAATACTCAGTCTACACACTATCCCCCACACCATCAATACTCAGTTCTACACACTATCCCCTCACCATCAATACTCAGTCTACACACTACCTCCCCACACCATCAATACTCAGTCACCACACTAACCCCCCTCACCATCAATACTCGGTCCTCCACATCACTATACAACCATCAATACTCAGTTACACACTATCCCCCCACACAATCAATACTCAGTCTACACACTTTATCCCCCCCTCACCATTCAATACTCATCTCCACAATCACTATACAACCATCAATACTCCAGTCTACACACTATCCCCAACACCATCAAACTCAGTCTAACACTATCCCCCCCCACACCATCAATACTCAGTCTACTACACTATCCCCCACACCATCAATACTCAGTCTACACACTATCCCCCCACCCATCAATACTCATCTACACACTAACCCCCCTCACCTTCAATAATCAGTCTACACACTATCCCCCACACACATCAATATCAGTCTACACACTATTCCACCCACACATCAATACTCAGTCTACACACTATCCCCACACACCTTCATTACTCAGTCTACACACTATCCCCCCTCACCATCAATACTCAGTCTCCACACTATCCCCCCTCACCATCAATACTCAGTCTACACACTATCCCCCCTCACCATCTATACTCGTCTCCTCATATCCCCCCTCACCATCATAATCAGTCTACAAACTATCCCCCCACACAATCATTACTCAGTCTACACACTATCCCCCCACACCATCAATACGCAGTCTACCACTATCCCCCCTCACATCAATACTCAGTCTCCACACTATCCCCCTCACCATCAATACTCAATCTACACACTTCCCCAACACCATCAATACTCAGTCTACACACGATCTCCCCCCTCACCATCAATACTCAGTCTCACACTATCCCCCCTCACCATCCAATACTTGTCTACAAACTAATCCCCCCCTCACAATCAATACTCAGTCTTCCACACTAACCCCCAACACCATCAATAATCAGTCTACACACTATCCCCCAACACATCAATACTCAGTCTACACACTATCCCCCACACAATCAATTATCTGTCTACACCACTATCCCCCCTCTCACCATCATACTCAGTCTACACACTATCCCCCCCACCCATTCAATACTCAGTCTTAACACTATCCCCTCACCATCATACTCAGTCTTCCCACACTATCCCCCCTCACCATCATATTACTCAGTCTACACATCTTCCCCCACACCATCAATACTCCAGTCTACACACTATCCCCAACAACATCAATACTCAGTCTACACACTATCACCCACCACCATCATACTCAGTCTACACACTATCCCCCCACACAATCAATAACTCAGTCTACACACTATCCCCCTCACATCAATAATCAGTCTACACACTATCCACCCACACCATCAATACCTCAGTCTACACTCTATCCTCCCAACACCATCAAACTCAGTCTACACACTATCCCCCCAAACCATCAATACTCAGTCTACACTATCCCCCACACCATCAATACTCAGTCTACACACTATCCCCCACTCACCATCAATACCTTTCATTCTACACACTATCCCCCCACGCAACCAATCAATATCGTCTACACACTATCCCGTCCCCATCAATACTCAGTCTACACACTTATCCCCCACACCATCAATACTCAGTCTACACACTATCCCCCCCACACCATCAATACTAAGTCTACACACTATACCCCCACACATCAATACTCAGTCTACACCACTATCCCCCCACACCATCATACTCAGTCTACACACTATCCCCCCACACCATCACATACTCAGTCTACGGCACTATCCCACCACACCTCAATACTCAGTCTACACACTATCACCCCTCACCATCAATACTCAGATTACACACTATCCCCCCACACCATCATACTCAGTTACAACTATCCCCCTCACCATCAATACTCAGTCTACACACTATCCCCCCACACCATCAATACTCAGTCTACACACTATCCCCCCACACCATCAATACTCAGTCTACACACTATCCCCCCACACCATCAATACTCAGGTCTAAACACTATCCCCCACACCATCAATACTCAGTCTCCACACTATCCCTCACCTTCAATACTCAGTCTACACACTATCCCCCCCACCATCAATACTCAGTCTCCACAATTCACTATACAAACCCATCACTACCCACCTCTACATTTTCTTCATAAAATATTCTTACTACCTTTATTTTCATTAATATTCCACAGAATCCCAGTTTCTTCACTAAATTCAATATAATCCAATCCCATACCCTACTCCATCCATCTCCTAGTTCACGAACACCTTGCCTCTTCTAAATTCACAGAGAGAGGTCTGCGTTTTTACCTGTTAATGAGTTCAAACCATTCCGATGGGGAGGGTTGAACTCATTTACAGTTGCCCGGAGAGACCCAGATTATAATCATAGGTCATCCCTGGGGAGAGCATGAGGGCACTAACTGACACAACCTAAACAAACCACACAATGGGTGTTGGGTTAGAACTCGCGATCCACAGTCTCAAAAATCACACACCGTCGCGTTAGGCACAGTGGCTATCACGTCGGTCTGGAGTTTTGTGACTCTGATCGTGGGGTTCTAATCCCACCACTTGTATAGTTTGATCTGCAAGTCGTTTCATTACGATTTTCGTGGGTCACAACCAAAACACTTGCCGATATTTACTTCTGAGATACATAACAATAAATCGCTACCATCAGGCCTCTTAATTGTTTATGCAGAACTCTTGTCAATTTTCTGGAGATCTTAAAATCGTCCTCTATGTCAATTTTTCAGATGATTTATTTAATCTTATTATCTTATCTGCACGAACTCACACTACCATCTGCGTTTTGGAAATAACATTTGGAATACTTCCATATTTCTTTTGGATCTCCCAAAATACTTTTGGGGATCTCCAATACTTTGGGGCACGCAAATTCATCTAAAATTCTCCCAATTTACTTTTGAGGCCCAAATACTTTTGAATAATCCCAAAAATTACTTTGGGGGTCCCCAAATTACTTTTGAAAACCCACTACCTCAAAACACACACACAAGTCTCAAACACCACTTTTTCTCACCTATACACACTTTGTTTTTAACAATACATACACTTTCCATTTTTGTTCACTTATAATCAAACAACATCAACTCACAGGTTTTTTTCATTCATAAATAATTTTACATAATTCTTCACTCCATCGTTGATCCCCATTTCCAAACCTCATTGCACTGACAACTCTTATTTCAGTTTGTCAACTCTCTTAATTTTATATACCATTTGTCTTTTTAAACCCTTGTAGTATGATTTACACTTTGTTTAAAATCAACAGTTATCTACAACACCTCCATTTTTTCTGATCAACTGAACCCGTCTCGTTTCACCCAAAAAATTATAACAACATTTTCTGTCAATGAATAATATTTTTAATATTACAAATCATGCATTATGTGGGTCTTCTTCAAATTATATATTATTCATCATGTATTTCAGCTAATATCATTAGCTATCCATTCTAATAAACTTTGTTTTTTATAGTAAAAGAGGTACTCAAAGAATCCATTTTTGGCAACACTTGCCACTCTTTCATTACGTCATAATTCCTGAGGTCACCCGATCAAACCTGTTCGTTATCCATCACGTTACCCCCCCCCCCTCCCGTGGGTTTACCCGTTCAATGGCTGGCCTTGATATCTCATACACACACACACACACACACACACACACCATCTCTGGCGACCGGACAACATCTCCCCGTTGGTTCTCAGAGAAGGAGCAGGGCCGCTGTGCATGCCACTAACCACAATCTTCAATGCATCCCTTGAAACTGGGCAACTACCTGAGACATGGAAGACAGCAAATATAGTCCCCATTTTTAAGCAAGGAGACAGAAACGAAGCACTAAACTACAGACCAGTGTCACTGACGTGTATAGCATGCAAAGTCATGGAGAAGATTATCAGGAGGAGAGTGGTGGAGCATCTCGAATGATACAAGATTATAAATGACAACCAGCATGGATTAATGGAAGGCAAATCCTGTGTCACAAACCTTCTGAAGTTTTATGACAAGGTAACAGAAGTAAAACACGAGAGAGGGGGGTGGGTGTTCTGTATTTTCCTGGACTGCAGGAAGGCCTTCGACACAGTTCCTCACATGAAATTAGGGCAGAAGCTGGAGGATCAGGCGCGTATAACAGAGAGGGCACTGCAATGGATCAGGGAATATCTGACAGGGAGGCAACAACGAGTGATGGTACGTGAAGAGGTACCACAGTGGGTGCCTGTGACGAGTGGGGTCCCACATGTGAATGGAAGGGATAGACTCTGAAGTGTCCCTGTTCACAGATGATGTGAAGATGTCATGAAGATTGGGGAAGGGCAAAGAAGACCGCAACAGAGTATAGGCTTGGTGGACAAAGACTACAGACCTCACTCAAGGAGGAAGATCTTAGGGTGACCATAACACTGAACACGTCTCCGGAGGCACACATCAACCAGATAACTGTTGCAGCATATTGACGCCTGGCAAACCTGAGAATAGCATTCCTATACCTTAATAAGGAATCATTCAAGACACTGTATACTGTGTATGTCAGGCCCATACTGGAGTATGTATCACCAGTTTGGAACCCAAACCTGGTCAAGCACGTTCAGAAATTAGAGAAAGTACAAAGGTTTGCAACAAGACTAGTTCCAGAACTCAGGGGAATGCCCTACGATGAAGGTGAGGGAAATCGGAAAGGACGACACTGGAGGACAGAAGGGTAGGAAGCTCATGATAAAACTATAAGGTTACTGCAGTGGAACGGTTTAAGGTGGACAGAGATGGATGTTCATGAGCTATTAGGCTCACATACAACACCGGGCGTCCCCAATCTGTCAGTAGAAGACTCAGAGAGTCAAAGGATGTTAGGAAATATTTCTTCAGTCACAGAGTTTTCAGGCAGTGGAATAGTCTAGCAAGTGATGTAGTGGAGGCAGGAGCCATACATGGTTTTAAGACGAGGTATGATAAAGCTCGTGGAGCGGGAAGAGGGAGGACCCAGTAGAGGTCAGTGAAGAGGTGGGGTCAGGAGCTGAGTCTCGACTCCTGCAACAACAATTAGGTGAGTACAATTAGGTAAATACACACACACACACAGACACAGTGGAGTGGATCAGTCGTGCGCGACTGAGCTAGTTTATTGGCGGTATTTTCTGACTGTATCATAGGAACCAGAGTGTGGGATATAGGTGTGTGCAAACATGAGAGTGAATATAATTACTTACACCTCGCAGAAAGGAAATATAAATGATCACAGAAGAGAAAACATAGATAATAGTGCCAAGTGTTAAGTGCCGGCCTGGAACAAGGAAAGAGAACGGATGGGTCTAAGAGTGTTGCCACACATTACGTAGTGATTTGAAGAATAAGTGCGACTCGAGATCAGAGAGATAAGAGATAAGTATAAATGTGTCAGTAAATACAGTGAGTGCAGTGAAAAGTTAGATGAACTAGTGACAACAGTGCCTACAGGAGAGTAGGGAAAGAAAGTACGAGAAGCATCACACGAAAGGGATGGGCAGATTGCATTTCTAAGATTGCAAGAAAGGATTTTGACACAGTACCACACAAGCGACTGGTGACTAAAAATTAAGAGGAGCAGGCAGGAATTTAAAGGGGAAAATACTGCTAATGGATCAGGGAATACCTGAAGATGTCGGTCAAAGTGGGCGAAATGTGTCGAGTGGGGTTCCACAAGGTTCAAGCTAGTCTCGGTGCTGTTTGTTGTATACGTGAATGACATGGTGGAAGGAATAGATTCAGAAGTGTCACTGTTAGTGATGATGTGAAACTGATAAGGAGAATACAAGTGGACGAGGATCAGTTAAGATTACAAGGGGGATCTATGGACAAACTACAAGTATGGTCCGACAAATGGCCTCCTGGAGTTTAACCCAGTAAGTGGTAAGGTATGAAGTTGGGGAAGGACAAAGAGACTGCAGACGAGTACAGGTTAGGAAACAACGGCTGGCAAACGTCCAGTTAAAGAAAAGGATCTATGGGGGTATGCATATATAACGAACATGGTCCCTGAGCACAAATCAAATCAAATAACTGCTGCAGTATATGGGAGATTGGTACAAACCTGAGATTGGCATTTAGACATCTGAATAAGGAGTCATTCACCTACATTGTTACACAGTGTACGTAAGGCCTATACTGTAATATGCAGTGTTACCAGTATGGAACCCTCCACTTAGTCAAACACGTCAAGAAATTGGAGAAAGTGGCAAAAATTGCAACCACGATTAGTCCCGGAATGAGTGGTATTGTCTTTTGAGGAGTGGTAAGAGAACTCAAACTGGTGACACTGAGGATAGGTGGGATAGAGGGGGACATGATAACAAACGTATAAAAATACCAAGAGGCATTGACAAAGTGACCAAAGGATCAAATGTTTCAGAGATGGGATTCAGAAACACGGCGGACACAATTGGAAACTGAAAACCAGATGAGTTCATAGGATGTTAGGTAGTATTTCTTTGTTCTTAGAGGTGTCAGGAACTCGGAATAGTTTGGAAGAGTGAAAGTAGTGGAAGCAAGTTCCCATAAATAGCTTAAGAAGAGGTATGACAATATCATGGAGCAGGGGAGAGAGGTGAATTAGAATCGGGACCAAGTGAAGAGGCAGGGCTTGGAGCTATGACTGACCCCTGAAAACCACATATAGGTTGGGTACATATTGGTGAGTACAAAAGGCAAAATACGCAGGGACCCAGGTACTGGACAGCCGCCAACCCGCCAGCACTCCACTCCCAGCTGCACGGATATTCACTAGTGAGTTGCCTGGGGTCAAAAGTACAGTTCATCTGGAAAATGGGGGTCACTCTCCTGGAGCTATCAGAATTAGAATAAAGCACCATTTACTAGTATTTAATAGAATTTACTGAGGTTGTAGGAGAGTTAGGCAGTTAATGAAGGGTAGCTAGTGTGGACACGTGGTTTTCCCACATAGGCACAACACACACACACACATGCTGAGGCACAAACCATCGCTACAAGAGCCACTGGGAAAAATCAAGGGAGAAAATGACCACATACAGACAGGATCCAGAGGTCCAGAGGGTGAGGGCAGTGGGAGGAGGAAAGGACAAAATCAGTGTTTATCCATGGGCTCAGGAGAGAGAGGAAAGGACACATCACTGAAAGGCGGCAGGAAGAAAGGAAGGAGATTGAGAAAATCATCACGGAAATAGGTGAAGAGAGATGGAACGAGGAACTGTAATCGCGCGCGCAGAGGAATAGGGGGGTACTCGTAGGGGAGAACCGAACGATCAAGTGATTCTCAGGATGGAACAGTATGGACAGGATCCTCCAAAGAGATTACCCGGTTGTTGAAATACTCGAAGAGTAAAGAGGGTTTCCTAAACAGAGACAGTAACAAAAAACAGAAGGACAGCAGCTGAGGGGAGAGGACAAAAAGCGAAACGAGCTTGGAAGCTGCGCCCAGACAAGGATGGAAACCAGCAGAGCGTTCAGTCAGAGCGAACAGAGCATCAAGGGCAAGCACACACACAATATCCTCAGAACCCCAAAACCTATCACACCACCCGAACACACACTACAATCCCTACCCACAGCTTCCACCCAACACGAGCTATAGAATCCTCACAGTTATGCTACCTGGTCTTCCACCACTCACAGGCCCCCCACCACGAGTGTTGAGGAAACTGAATGTATGGTACACAAACGCTGATGGATAACAATAAGTGGAGGAGTGGCAGGAAAGAGTCAAAGAGGCATCACGGACATGCATAGCTCTACAGAAACCAAGCTTAAGGTATGATCAATAGATGCCATCTTTCCAATGGGATAACCAGATCCTGAGGAAAGACAGAGGGAACAGAGGGAGTGGAGGGTGGAATTGCTGATCAAAAAAACCCAATGGAATTTTGATGAGTGGTGAGAGGAGGAGGTCAGCAGAGAGAAAGTGATTATCATAGCGGGAACGCTTGGTTCCACTTCGAGGTCCAAGGTGGTAATAGCAGTGATGTATAACCCACCCAGAACAGCAGGAGGCGAAGGAAGAGTATGACGAGAGCAATAGAGCGAGGTTGACACACTGGCTGCAGTGGCCAGGGAAGAGCTCATGCATTGTGCGGCAACAGCTCCTGATCATAGGTGACTTTAACCACAAGGAAGATCGATTGGGAGAACTTGGAGCCACATGGGGGCCCAGATCTCTGGAGGGCTAAAGATGATGGGGTGGTTATGAAAACGTATGTACCAACATGTCGAGGGACACTACAAGAGAGAGAGGAGAGGATGAACCAGCAAGATGGACTAGTATTCACGTTGAGTAGTGAAGACATCGAGGACATCACATATGAAAAAAGACCCTTGGGGGCCAGCGATCATGATGGTTTTATGTTTGAATAAACAGTTGAGCTACAAAGTGGAGGGGGGAAGCAGGAAGGCCAGGGACGGAATGAAGCCAAAACTATAAGAAAGGGGACAACATGGGAATGAGGGAACTTCCTGAACGGGGTTCAGTGAGGACAGAGAATGGGCAGGGAAGCCAGTTAATGAGATGAGGATATGTAGCAAACAATATGCAAAGAGGCTGAGGGAGAGGTTTGATACCCAGGGTAACAGGAATAATGAAAAAGCCAGGATGAGAGCATGGGTTCACCCAAAGGTTGCAGGGAGGCAAAAACCAAGTGTGATAGGGAACGGAGAAATTATAAGAAGGCAAAGGACCCAGGAGAATAAGGAAAGCAGTCGTAGAGCCAGAAACGAATATGCACAGATAAGAAGGGGGCCCAACGACAATCTGAAAATGGACATAGCAGCGAAAGCCAATCTGACCCGAAAAATTTTATACAGCCACAACAAGGGGAGAACAACAGTCAAGGACCAGGTAATCAGGCTAAGTAAGGAAGGGGAGAGGATAACAAGAAATGACCTTGAAGTATGGAAGAAACTCAACAAGAGATTCAAGAGTGTTCACTGAGGAGACAGAAGGGGCTCCAGAAGACGGAAGAGGTGGGGCACACACCAATTAAGTGTGGACACAGTTCACACAACCGTGGAAGAAGTGAAGAGGCTTTGGATGTGAGATAGATACTCAAGCAAATGGGGCCAGATAACATCTCCCCATGGTTCTAGAGAGAGCGGATGCAGAGGCGCTATGTGTTACCCCTAACAACAATATTCAATACATCTATCGAACTAGGGAGATTGCCTGAGGACATGGATGACAGCATATGTAGTCACAATCTTTAAAAAAGGAGGACAGACAGAAGCACTAAACTACAGGAAGTGTCACTGAACATGTATAGTATGGCAAAATCCTGAGAAGATTATCAGGAGAGAGTGGGTGGAACTCCTGAAAGGAATGATCTCATTCAAAGCAGCCAACATGGTTTCGGGATGGAAAATACTGTGTCAGAAACCTACTGGAGTTCTATTGACATGGTGCAGCAGCAAGACAGAGAGAAATGGCGTGGTGCGAATTGCATATTCTTGGACTGCAAGAAGTCGTTTGACCACAGTTCACACAAGAGATTTAGTGCAAAGATGGAGGACGAGCAGGGGATAACAGGGATGGCACTACAATGCGATTGATCTGTAGAAGGAGTATATAGTGAAAACTATAGTGATTGTCGACTGGCGTATATAGTGAAAATATAATGATTGTAGATGGAGTATATAGTGAAAATATAATGTATTGTAGTAGAGGCAGTATAATAGTGAAAAAGAGATAATGACATTGTAGATGGGTATCTAGTGAAAAAAATATCATGAGTGTCGCTGGAGGAATACACTTGACAAAATAATAATGATTGGAGATGGAGTATAGAGTGTAAACAATATAATGATTGTAGATGGAGTATACTCAGTGAAAAAATACTCATGAAAGTAGATGTAGTATACACTAGTGAACAACATATACTGCTTGTAGATGGAGTACTATCGTGAAAAAAATATATGATTGTAGATAGGAGGTATATAGTGAAACATATCATGATTGTAGATGGGTATATCTTGCAACAATATAAAGATTGTAGATGGGAGCTATCTAGGAAACAATATCATGATTGTCGATGGAGTGTCTAGTGAGAAAAGATAATGATTGGAGATGGGACTATAGTGAAAAAATATATGATTTGTACGATGGAGTATCTCGTGCAACGGAATAATGATAGTAGATGGAGTAAATAGTGAACAACATATAATGTGTAGATGTCGTCTATAGTTGAAACAAGATTCATGCTTGTCGACAGGAGCATATAGTGAACAAAGATAATGATTTAGATGACGTATACATCGTGACACAGTATACTGATTGTAGATGGAGGTTATAGTGAACAAGGCAACTAATGCTTGTAATGGAGAATATAGTGAACAACGATAATGATGTCGAAGGCGTCTCATAGTGAAAAACGATCCTGATTGTAGATGGAGGAATATCGTGAAGAAGATAATGATTGTTAAAGGAGGTATATAAGTGAACAAACCTATAATGATTGTAGATGGACGTATCTAGTCGAAAACGGGGAATCTTTATGATTGTTGATGCGAGTATAAGGCACAAATATCAATGATTGTAGCTGGAGGTCTCTAGTGCAAACTCTATCATGATAGGGAATATTGTCAGAAGACAGCAGCGTCATGGTATGTGGCGAGGTGTCAGAGTGGGAACCTGTGACCAGCGGGGTCCCACAGGGGTCAGTCCTAGGACCAGTGCTGTTTCGGGAAAGGGAATAGACTCTGAGGTGTCCTGTTTGCAGATGATGTGAAGTTGTGAGAAGAATTCATTTGATCGAAGACCAGGCAGAATTAAAAAGGGGAGCTGGACGGGCTGCAGACCTGGTCCAGAAAATGGCTCCTGGAGTTCAATCCCACCAAGTGCAAAGTCATGAAGTTTGGTGAAAGGCAAAGAAGACTGCAGACGGATACAGTCTAGGGGGCCAGAGACTACAAACCTCACTCAAGGAAAAAGATTTTGGACTGAGTATAAAACCAGGCCAACAACTCCTAAAGGGTGCACATCAACCAAATAACGGCTGGAGTATGCGGCACCAAAGTTTGGAACCCACACCTAGCCATGCACAAAAAGGGAAACTAGAAAAAGGACTAAGTTTGCAACAAGAGTAGTTCCAGAGCTAAGAGGTATGTCTTACGAGGAGGGGTTTAAAGGGGAAATCAACCTGACGACACTGGAGGACATGAGAGATAGGGGACACATGATAACGACATTCAAAATACTGAGAGGAATTGACAAGGGGGAAACAAAGACGGGAAAGTTCCAGAGATTGGACACAAGTAACAAGGGGGCACAGTTGGAAGTTGAAGACACAGATAAATCCCAGGGATGTTAGGAAGTATTTCTTCAGCCATAGAGTAGTCAGTACGAGGAGACTTAGGGGAAATAAAACCTGACGACACTGGAGGATAGGAGAGATAGGGGGGACATGGTAACGACATACAAAATACTGAGAGGAATTGACAAGGTGGCAAAGACAGGATGTTCCAGAGATTGGACACAGTAACAAGGGGACCAGTTGGAAGCTGAAGACACAGATGAATCACAGGATTTAGGAAGTATTTCTTCAGCCACAGAGTAGTCAGTAAGTGGAATAGTTTGGGAAGCGATGTAGTGGAGGCAGGATCCATACATAGCTTTAAAGCAGAGGTATGATAAAGCTCACGGCTCGGGGAGAGTGACCTAGTAGCGATCATGAAGGGGCGGGGCCAGGGAGCTCGGACTCGCCCCCCGCAAACCTCAACTAGGTATGTACAACTAGGTGAGTACACACGCGTGGGTCGTGGGGTGCAGACGTGGGTAACAAGGCTCGGAGAACCTTAGCATTGAAAGGGCGTGCAATAACAGCGCATAATCTGTGTTTGGAAACGCATGAAAAATCTACGAGTGTAATTAAAGTTTTTATTTAAAAAAAAGGAGGGGAAAAGCTGAAATCAAAAATATTAAAAGCGAAAATCGTTGGGGGTTTTTAGGCGTTGTTGCCCCCTGGCAGGGGTAGGCCTGAAAGTGACTCCGACAAGTTGTGCGTCATTATAATATAAAGGAAAGTGTAAAAAATTGAAGTGTATACTATATCAGTGAAGAGTGACATCGGTGGGGAAAGCGGGATGTATAATAAAAGGGTTTAAAAACACAGGTGAAATCTCCAAAATAGGGTTTAAAGGCCTTTCGTACGACACCCTTCATCAGCAGCGGAACCCTGTCACTGCACCACTGACGCAAGTTTTTTCCCCTATTTTTGGTTTGCATTTTGACTGCCCTGGGGGCCCTTTGCATACTGTTTGATACTCCCCTCACTCCTGCAAGCTATTACCAGAATTAGAATAGAAACAGCATAACATAGTGAATATGGGTTTTGACGGTGTGAAAAGGGTAGGGGACAAGCTTTTGGGGCAACTTTTAAAGACGGCCCGGGGTCGGTAAAATTCCAGGGGGTTTGTGCAGGTCACAAAAGTTGGGGCCATCATTCCCCCGCAAAAGACACTCACACACCACTCCACTCACACACACACACACACAAATGCACACACACACACAGGCGTGTTACCCCGGTAGTTATTACATAAGAATACCAGGAAAGCTAGGAAGCCTCTCCAATGTGAACAAGGAAAATGATAATAACCAGCAAAAATTAAATACATAAATCCAAAAAGGGGGCAAAAAGTGGAGAGAGTAGCAAAAGGGGGAAAAGATAAATGAAACAAAATTTGTGCCTACACGAGGGGATCTTTCAACTACACCACCTCCCCCCCCCCAACCCTCCCCCCTACCACAAGCCACACACCAAAAGGGGTAAACCTCACCACTCACACACCCCAACACACCAAAACACACACACCCCCACAAAACCCCAAATACACCAGATACACCAACACCTCCCCCAATACATAATCACTATACACCACGCACAAAAAACAAACACACCACACCACACACACACACCACCCACCACAACTCAACCACAAAACAACACCCAACACACCACCCCCCACACACCCCACAACCACACCACACACACCACACCACACCACAAAACACCACACCACACCAAACAAAACCACTGCAAACACCAAACACACCAACACACACACACACCACACACACACCACACACACACACACACACCACAAACACACACACCACACATACCCCCCCAACACACACACACACAAACAACACCCACACACACCCACACACACAACACCCCCACACACAACCACACAACACACACACACACACACACACACACACACACACACACACACGACACCTGGGGGGACAGGAGAGATGGGGGGGACAATAGCGACATACAAAAACAGAGGAATTGACAAGGTGGAAAAAGACAGGATGTTCCAAGATTGGCACAGTAACAAGGGGGACCAGTTGGAAGTTGAAGAAAGAAGAATCACAGGGATGTTAGGAAGATTTCTTCACCACAAGTAGTCAAAAAAGGGGAAAAATTTTGGGAAAGCGATGTATGGGGCAGGATCCATACATAGTTTTAAGCAGAGGTTTGATAAAGCCACGGTCAGGGAGAGTGACCTATAGGATCAGGAAGGGGCGGGGCCGGGACTCGGCCGACCCCCGCAACCTCAACTGGGTGAGACAACTAGGTGAGTAACCCCCCCACCACTTAAACAAAAACACTTGAAAAAACCCCCGTACCCCCCCCCCCAACCCCCCCCCTTTCCCTAACCACCTCACCTTAGTCCCCTACCCCCCCCCCAAACCACCTAACCCCTCCCCAAACCGTCTAACCCCCCAATACCCCCCTCCCTCCAATACCATCCTCCTCCCCCCCCATAACCCCCATCCCTCTCCCCCTCAAACCATCAACCCCCCCCCCCCCAACTATTTTACCCCCCAATAACCACCCTCCCCCTCCCCAAAACCCATCCATCCCCTCTCCCCCCAAACCATCATTCCCCTCCCCTAACCCCCCGTCCCCCCCTTTTGTGGAGCAACGGGGGAACCTAGAACTAGGGTACAACAAGGGGCTCCAAGGACGAATCTGGGGGGGAGGGGAAGGGGGGGGGTAAGCTCAAAAAAAAGGGAGGAAACTGGGGAAGGAGACTAATGAGCTGGAAAGGGGATGGGAAAAAAGGGAGCAGCAGAAGCGAAGGTGGAAGCAAAAGGGCCCCAGCAGCGAAATCAAGATGGGAGATTTGAAAGGAGCTGGACTCTGAAAAGCACAGAGACAAAAAATTACAGAATACATCTGCAAGGCTACTCAAACCCCAGACAACAGGGCTGAAGGAAGCATGGAAATAAACTTTGCAAGGTTGTCAAACCCACAGGGCCAAAACAAAGGCAGGGAGCACCTAGGACGAATGAGAAATTTGGGAAAACATTTTTAAAAAAAGGACATGTGCAAGGGCCTTACCAGATACCTGTGGGGGGCCGGAACAGGTGAGCAGGAAGGCAAAAACCCAAAAAGCTGGGCAAAAAACTAGGGGAAGCGTGAAGGAAGGGAAAACCCAGGGAAGAAATAAAAAAACCCAAAGGGTGAATGGGTCCCGTGGGAGGGGAAAGAGAGGATCCGTGTTTTTTCTTGGGGTGACGAAACTAAAGGGAAATTATATAAAGAAAGCAGGGGGAGGAAAAAGCGCTGAAGATATCATGCAGGGATAGGTGAGGGGACAGACCCAGGGGCAAATTTTTGGAGAATTGGGTGGTTTACAAAGAAAAGGAATCGGGGCCTCTTTAAAGTAATTTTTAAGGCAGAACAACCCGAACCATGATCCTGCAGGAGAAAGACGGCTGAGGGGCAACAGGGGTTCCGGGTTGTACCCGATCGAGACGAACACAGGACGAAAGGGGAAAACATAAAGAGAGAGTTTAAAAACGAAAGGAGAAATGGGAGGAAATAAAAGGGGAGCGAAAACCCAGGATCAAATGGAAACAGCACACCCCCCCGAAACACCCGCAGAAGGATCCAGCCACGACCCCCAAAGGCAAGAACAATCCAAACCAACCCTCACAAAACCGATCCCCCTGTTTCCCCCCCCCCCACCACAGTTACGTATTTGAAAAAGAAGTTGAAGGGTTTGGGACACAAAAGCAGATGGAAAAATGAATAAACATGAGGAATGGCAAGAAAAATCAATGAAAGTCCCCAACATCATAGCTTACAGAAACAAAATCACGGAGACAAAAAGATGCAATTTCCCCGGATACCAATCATGAGAAAAAGAAGGGGGGAGGGGGGGGGTGGGGTTCTATGCTCTAAAAAAAAATGGAATTCGAGAAAGGGAAGGCATAGATGAGACGGGAGAAAAAGACACATAGAGGGACATTCCAGTCTGGGGAACACAAAGTGGGCATTGCAGTGATGATAACCCCCACAAAACGAGGGGGCAAAAGGGGAATATAAAAGCAACGAGCATGGGGGACACCTTTTCTGGGGGAAGAAACTATTTCCCGCAGAGCAAAGTTGCTGGTTTGGGGATTTAACAACGGGAGATCGATGGGGGAAAACCGGAGCCAAAATGGGGGGCCCAAAACATGGAGAGCCCGGATCGGACTGGTTGGGGAAACCCCAGCACCAACATGTTAAGGGCAACCCGAGTGAAGGGGAGGGTAACCCCAAGATTGGACCTTGTGTTCACCCTGGGATCAGACCTTTAGGAATCAAGCATGAGAGTCCCCCAGGGGCTAGCGACCACGTGGTTCTGTGCTTTGAATACATAGTAGAGTGGAGAGAATAATAGGAGTTGAATGGGAAAAGTCTGACTATAAAAGAGGGGACTACATAGGGTTGAAGAACTTCCTGCGGGAGGTCCAGTGGGACAGAGAACTGGCAGCAAAGCCAGTAAATGAAATGATGAATATGTAACAACAAAATGCAAGGAGGCAGTGGAAAAGTTTATTCCCAAGGGCAACAGTAACAACGGGAAGACCAGCACGAGCCCCTGGTTTACCCGACGGTGTAAGGAGTCAAAAACAAAGTGCAATAGAGAATGGAAAAAATACAGAAGGCAGAGAACACACGAAAATAGGAGATCAGTCGCAGAGCAGGAATGAGTATGCACAGGAAGGAGGGAGGCCCAGCGACAGTATGAAATGACATAGCATCGAGAATCAAGACTGACCCGAAATTGTTGTATAGCCACATCAGGAGGAAGACAACAGTCAAAGACCAGGTGATCAGATTAAGGACAGAAGGTGTAGAACTCACAGAAATGATCAGGAGGTATGTGAGGAGCTGAACAGGAGATTTAAGGAAGTTTTTACAGTAGAGACAGGAAGGGCTGTGGGAAGACAGCACAGAAGGGAACATCAAGAGGGAATATACCAACAAGTGTTGGATGACATACGAACAACTGAGGAGGAGGTGAAGAAGCTCTTAAGTGACCTTGACACCTCAAAGGCGATGGGACCGGACAACATCTCCCCATTGCTCCTTAGAGAAGGAGCAGAGATGCTGTGCGTGCCTCTAACCACAATCTTCAACACATCCTTTGAAACTGGGCAACTACCTGAGAAATGGAAGACAGCTAATGTAGTCCCCATATTTAAGAAAGGAAACAGAAACGAGGCACTAAACTACAGACCTGTGTCTCTGACATGTATTGTGTGCAAAGTCATGGAGAAGATTATCAGGAGGAGAGTGGTCGAACACCTGGAAAGGTGTTCGACCACGCATGGGTTCATGGAAGGCAAATCTTGTATCACAAACCTCCTGGAGTTTTATGACAAGGTAACAGAAGTAAACACGAGAGAGAGGGGTGGGTAGATTGCGTTTTTCCTAGACTGCAGGAAGGCCTTTGACACAGTTCCCCACAAGAGATTAGTGCAGAAGCTGGAGGATCAGGTGCACGTAAAAGGGAGGGCACTGCAATGGATAAGGGAATACCTGACAGGGAGGCAGCAACGAGTCATGGTACGTGAAGAGGTATCACAGTGGGCGCCTGTTGCGAGCGGGGTCCCACAGGGGTCAGTTCTAGGACCAGTGCTATTTTTGATATATGTGAACGACATGATGGAAGGAATAGACTCTGAAGTGTCCCTGTTCGCAGATGACGTGACGTTGATGAGAAGAATTAAATCGGACGAGGATGAGGCAGGACTGCAAAGAGTCCTGGACAGGCTGAACATGTGGTCCAGCAACTGGCTTCTCGAATTCAATCCAGCCAAATGCAAAGTCATGAAGATTGGGGAGGGGCAAAGAAGACTGCAGACAGAGTATAGGCAGGTGGAAAAGCAAAGCCTACCCGGGG